>JAWDGP010001807.1:237500-367500 GCA_033675545.1 Elysia crispata
GGTCGCCAAGCAGGGAGCCTGCGGTCAGTTCTGGCGGTGATTCGCGTCCCCTCAACAGGGGACAGACAGACTTGCTGTGATTTGCTTATAACAGAGTACAGACTTCCTGTGACTTTTCTCTAACACGGACAGACTTTATGTGACGTCTCCCAAAGAGGGCCAGGCCTACTGTAACTTGTTTTCAACACGGACAGGCTTACTGTGACTTTTTGTCAAACAGGGACAGGCTTATTGTGACTTGTCTCAAACACGGACAGGCTTACTGTGACTTGTCTCAAACACGGACAGGCTTAATATAACTTGTCTTCAACACGGAAGGCTTATTGTGACTTGTCTCAAACACGGACAGGCTTACTGTGACTTGTCTCAAACACGGACAGGCTTGCTATAACTTGTCTTCAACACGGACAGGCTTACTGTGACTTGTCTCAAACATGGACAGGCTTAATATAACTTGTCTTCAACACGGACAGGCTTACTGTGACTTGTCTAAAACACGGACAGGCTTACTGTAACTTGTCTCAAACACGGACAGGCTTACTGTGACTTGTCTCAAACACGGACAGGCTTACTATAACTTGTCTTCAACACGGACATGCTTACTGTGACTTGTCTCAAACACGGACAGGCTTAAAATAACTTGTCTTCAACACGGACAGGCTTACTGTAACTTGTTTCAAACACGGACAGGCTTACTGTGACTTGTCTCAAACACGGACAGGCTTATTATAACTTGTCTTCAACACGGACAGGCTTACTGTGATTTGTCTCAAACACGGAAAGGCTTATTGTGACTTGTCTCAAACACGGACAGGCTTACTGTGACTTGTCACAGACACGGACAGGCTTATTGTGACTTCTTTTCAACACGAACAGCTCACTGTGACTTGTCTCAAACACGGACAGGCTTACTGTGACTTGTCTCAAACACGGACAGGCTTACTGTGACTTGTCTCAAACACGGACAGGCTTACTGTGACTGTCTTCAACACGGACAGGCTTACTGTGACTTGTCTCAAACACGGACAGGCTTACTGTGACTTGTCTCAAACACGGACAGGCGTACTGTGACTTGTCTCAAACACGGACAGGCTTACTGTGACTTGTCTCAAACACGGACAGGCTTACTGTGACTTGTCTTCAACACGGACAGGCGTACTGTGACTTGTCTCAAACACGGACAGGCATACTGTGATTTGTCTCAAACATGGACAGGCTTACTGTGACTCGTCTATAACACGGACAGGCTTACTGTGACTTGTCTCAAACAGGGACAGGCTTACTGTGACTTGTTTTCAACACGGACAGACTTACTGTGACTTGTCTCAAACAGGGACAGGCTTACTGTGACTTGTCTCAAACACGGACAGGCTTACTGTGACTTGTCTCAAACACGGACAGGCTTACTGTGACTTGTCTCAAATAGGGCCAGACTTTCTGTAACTTGTCTTTAAACAGGGACAGACTTTCTGTAACTTGTCTCTAAACAGGGACAGACTTGTTGTGATCTGTCTGTAACAGGGACAGACTTGCTGTGATCTGTCTGTAACAGGGACAGACTAATTGTGATTTGTGTCTAACACGGACAGACTTACAGTGACTTGTTTCAAACAAGGACAGTCTTGCTGCGACTTGTCCCTATTTAATCAGATATTTTCACCGTTTTCGATGTAGCACATGCTCTTCAGCTAATTACAACTATGATTCATCATATTTTTCCCAGGTTTATTGGTTCTAAAAAAGTTAAGACGTTCTTGTCATTATAATTATGTATGAACATTGAACATTTCCTCATTAATTTTTTTATGTGACGGAATCTGCTCTCAGGAGTAAACCAGATATTCGCAATGTATAAATCCTCGTCCCTGGGCCTTTTCACAATCAGTTCCCATTCTGACGCTTTCTTTTTTTTTTTCCAAGACTAGAGTATCATTGTGTGTTTTGTCTCTGACTTTAAAATTCAATGTATATGTCGACAGATTTAGACCCAAAGAAAATGTTGTTTGTTTTTTTTACTATATATCCATTGCAAGATCTATGGCTGGCTTGTGATATCTGACCTAATGTTTACCTCGCTGCAGGCATCAAGTCTGTGTGTGACGGGTACGTGTGTGCTTATGGCGCCAAGTGTGTAGTCCACCGGGGCCGACCCACCTGCGAGTGTCGCCAGTGTACGGAGGAGTATGATCCAGTAAGTAATATGATCCAGTAATATGATGCAGTAAGTAATATGATCCAGTAAGTAATATGGTCCAATAAGTAATATGATCCAGTAAGTGATATGATCCAGTAAGTAATATGATCCAGTAAGTGATATGATCCAGTAAGTAATATGATCCAGTAATATGATCCAGTAAATAATATGATCGAGTAATATGGTCCAGTAAGTAATATGATCCAGTAAGTGATATGATCCAGTAAGTAATATGATCCAGTAAGTGATATGATCCAGTAAGTAATATGATCCAGCAATATGATCCAGTAAGTAATATGATCCAGTAAGTGATATGATCCAGTAAGTAATATGATCCAGTAAGTAGTATGATCCAGTAAGTGATATGATTCAGTAAGTAATATGATCCAGCAATATGATCCAGTAAGTAATATGATCCAGTAAGTAATATGATTCAGTAAGTAATATGATCCAGAATTATGATCCAGTAAGTAATATGATCCAGTAAGTAATATGATCCAGTCAGTTATATGATCCAGTAAGACTCACACCGGATTTACACTGGAAGCCATCAGTATTGGTCTCACTTATCTCCTCATCTATCTTTTATAATCCTTATTTTTTAAATTACATTGTGGTTTGTTGTTATTTTTTTTCGTTATCATCTCATGTTCAGCTTTATGTTTCTGTTATGCTTTGTTTTTGTCATCCTTTTTGTTCTCTTCCTGGCATCTGTATTTGTACTTGTTTTGTTTTCTTCATTGTCCACTAAACTTCTTCTTAGTTTTATTACTGTTTTCGAAATACTTTATGAATACGAATGTACAAATGTTAACTCAGCTTGTGGATCAATATAAATAGCTTAGGTTCCACCAACTCCTTTTTGTTCCGATTTTATTATCCAAAATGGTTGAGACATTTGTTGCAACTAAGAAAATTCAGTTTGAAAAATTCGTGACTTTCAGTTAAGATCAGTCTGATCTAATAGGGTACCAAGGGTATGTAAAGTATCCGCGGAACTAAAGGGGTATTACAGGGTGTGGAGTATTTCAGTTATCCTCGGATCAAATCTTCAACCCTCCATGTCCCCAGGTGTGTGGCGATAACGGTATTACCTACGAGAACGAGTGTAAACTCCAACAGGAGAGCTGCCACAGTGAGGAGAGCGTACAGGTAGCCAGGCGGGGCGCGTGTGGTGAGTAAAACCTGGACTGGAGTAATATCTCTCGTTCTCTCTGTCTCTCTGTCTCTCTCTTTCTGTCGCTGTCTCTGTCTCACTCTCTCTCTCTCTCTCTCTCTCTCTCTCTGTCGCTCTCCCTGTCTCACTCTCTCTCTCGCTCTCTCTCTCTCTCTCTCTCGCTCTCTCTCTCTCACTCTCTCTCTCTCACTCTGTGTGTCTCTCTCTGTCTCTGTCTCTCTCTATCTCTGTCTCTGTCTGTCTGTCTCTCTTTTTTTTTCTTCTGTAACTCTCACTCACTCTCTCTCTCTTTCACTTTCCCTCTTTCTCTCTCTCCCCTTTCTCTCATTCACTCTGTCTCACTCTCTCTCTCTTTGTCTTTCTCTTTCGTTCTCTCTCTTTCTCTTTCTTCGTCTTTCTTTCGATATCTCTCTCACTGTTTCTCTCTCTCTCTCTCTCTCTCTCTCTCTCTCTCTCTCTCTCTCTCTCTCTCTCTCTCTCTCTCTCTCTCTCTCTATCTATCTATCTATCTATCTATCTATCTATCTTTCTCTCTTTTTTTCCAATTGGTTCAGTTTAGTAATATTTCGAATATTTTTTTTTATCTCCCGATATCATAGAAAACAAATGTGGCAATCAGCGATGTGAGTTCTACGCCATGTGTCACAGTGGACCCAGCGGCCCGACATGTGTCTGCCCAAGGGAATGCGTCCAGGTACAGGAACACTTTTCATTCATTAAAGTCCAGATCTCGAGTCTAAACAACCTTAGTCTCTCAGATGTCGAGTCTAAACAACCCCGAGTCTAAACAACCTTAGTCGCTCAGATGTCGAGTCTAAACAACCTCGAGTCTAAACAACCTTAGTCGCTCAGATGTCGAGTCTAAACAACCTTAGTCTCTCAGATGTCGAGTCTAAACAACCTCGAGTCTAAACAACCTTAGTCTCTCAGATGTCGAGTCTAAACAACCTTAGTCTCTCAGATGTCGAGTCTAAACAACCTTAGTCTCTCAGATGTCGAGTCTAAACAACCTTAGTCTCTCAGATGTCGAGTCTAAACAACCTTAGTCTCTCAGATGTCGAGTCTAAACAACCTTAGTCTCTCAGATATCGAGTCTAAACAAGCTTAGTCTCTCAGATATCGAGTCTAAACAAGCTTAGTCTCTCAGATATCGAGTCTAAACAAGCTTAGTCTCTCAGATATCGAGTCTAAACAAGCTTAGTCTCTCAGATATCGAGTCTAAACAACCCCGAGTCTAAACAGAGCAGCAATAGATGCCTACTGGCCCCGAGAGCAGAGACCTCTTAAATTGGTCTCCTGTGGATTATTTTAAGACAAAAATGTCAGGTGACTATAGAGGGACTCTTCATACTGTTGTTTCTGAAAAGTACTGCAAACAGTAGTTACAAATATTTTCCTGAGTGGTAGTGTCTTCCTCCTCATAGCAAAAAGGAGTCTGAAGTTTCTCTCAGAATCTTGTGAAATTGATAAGCGAAAGCAATTCTACCCTGTTATTATTATGGCTTGGTGCAACTGCCTTTAAATACTTATCTAATACCATTGCAAAACGAAAAAAAAGTTTACTCACGCTCTTTTTTTTTTTTAGAAAGATAGCTTTACTTATAATTAATTTTTTTATGTTATGAAATAATTATATTTACAGTAACTTGAAGCAAATCATGTGTTGCTCTGCCACAAGAGATCATTATGATTTTTCAGATTATGTCATATTAAAGTGAAAGTAACACGAAACGTCTTTACTCATCTGGGCAGTAAACTCACTTCTGCTGGATGGATATCATACCGTTATAAATTATGAAACTCTCACAGATATACAATCGCACTCTGTCCCTGTAGAGACACTCGTCTTCTTTAATATAATAATATTTGAGCCAATTTAGAATGAACATAAGAAAATGAGAATGAAAAATTTCGGTATAAACCCTGCAGTGTGAGTAAAGACAAACTCCGGACTTTCATACACAGTACTTGACTCGGAGGAACTAGATAGTTGGTTGTTTTTTGTTTGTTTTTCTAACCTTTTAATTTTTATTCATAATTATTTTTCACCGAATATTTTGCTTCTAAAATAATAATAATAAAAAAAAAGTTTGAAATCTGTGGGCTGGGCGTGGTTTATTTTGTGCATGACTTGAAAGGGAGAGACTTTTGGTTTTTTTAAACTTTGAAAACTTGAAATAAAGTCGTCGTGGCTTTGAAAGGAAACAAAAAAGAAAAAAAAAAGATGAAAGGGAAGAAATTCTTACGGCACTGACTTGAGCTCCGCTCTAAACCAGGTTCACTCCCCTGTGTGTGGAAATGACGGAGTTACCTATAGCAACGAGTGTGAGCTGAGGGTGGCGTCTTGCCACAAGAGAATCTTTCTGTCCATTGCCTCGACGGGATCTTGTGGTAAGTGAAGAAAGAGGTTCAAACAGGACAAAGAGAATTGTAGCATTAAGTCAAGTGTGGTAAGTGAATAAAGTGGTTTAAACAGGACAAAGAGAACTGTAGCATAAAGTCAAGTGTGGTAAGAGAATAAAGTGGTTGAAACCGTAGAAAAAGAATTGTAGCATAAAGTCAAAAGTGGTAATTGAATAAAGTAGTTGAAACAGTACAAAGAGAATTGTAGCATAAAGTCAACTGTGGTAAGTTAATAAAAAGGTTGAAACAAGACAAAAAATGCAACACAGAGCCAAATGTACAGGGTGAATAAAATGTTTGAAACAAGGCAAAAAAATTTAGGATAAAGCCAAGTTTAGTAAATTAATTAAATTGTTGAAACAGAACAAAAGTAAATGTAGCATGAAGCGAGGTGTGGCAAGTGAATAAAATGGTTGAGACAGAACAAAGAGAAGTGTAGCATGAAGTCAAGTGTGGCAAGTGAATAAAATGGTTGAGACAGAACAAAGAGAAGTGTAGCATTAAGTCAAGTGTGGCAAGTGAATAAAATGGTTGAGACAGAACAAAGAGAAGTGTAGCATGAAGTCAAGTGTGGCAAGTGAATAAAATGGTTGAGACAGAACAAAGAGAAGTGTAGCATTAAGTCAAGTGTGGCAAGTGAATAAAATGGTTGAGACAGAACAAAGAGAAACATAGCATGAAGTCAAGTGTGGCAAGTGAATAAAATGGTTGAGACAGAACAAAGAGAAACATAGCATGAAGTCAAGTGTGGTAAGTGAATAAAATGGTTGAGACAGGACAAAGAGAACCGTAGCATGAAGTCAAGTGTGGTAAGTGAATAAAATGGTTGAGACAGGACAAAGAGAACCGTAGCATGAAGTCAAGTGTGGTAAGTGAATAAAGTGGTTGAGACAGAACAAAGAGAAACATAGCATGAAGTCAAGTGTGGTAAGTGAATAAAGTGGTTGAGACAGAACAAAGAGAAGCGTAGCATGAAGTCAAGTGTGGTAAGTGAATAAAATGGTTGAGACAGGACAAAGAGAACCGTAGCATGAAGTCAAGTGTGGTAAGTGAATAACGTGGTTGGGACAGGATAAAGAGAAACATAGCATGAAGTCAAGTGTGGTAAGTGAATAAAATGGCTGAGACATGACAAAGAGAACCGTAGCATGAAGTCAAGTGTGGTAAGTGAATAAAATGGTTGAGACAGGATAAAGAGAACCGTAGCATGAAGTCAAGTGTGGTAAGTGAATAACGTGGTTGGGACAGGATAAAGAGAACCGTAGCATGAAGTCAAGTGTGGTAAGTGAATAAAATGGTTGAGACAGGACAAAGAGAACCGTAGCATGAAGTCAAGTGTGGTAAGTGAATAAAATGGTTGAGACAGGACAAAGAGAACCGTAGCATGAAGTCAAGTGTGGTAAGTGAATAAAATGGTTGAGACAGGACAAAGAGAACCGTAGCATGAAGTCTGTGGTAAGTGAATAAGTTGGGACAGGATAAAGAGAACCGTAGCATGAAGTCAAGTGAATAAAATGGTTGAGACAAAGTCAAGTGTGGTAAGAAGTGTAGCATGAAGTCAATGGTTGTGAAGTCAAGTGAATAAAACGTGGTTGAGTAGCATGAAGTCAAGTGTGGTAAGTGAATAAAATGGTTGAGACAACATAGCATGAAGTCAAGTGTGGTAAGTGAATAAAGTGAAGTCAAGTGTGGTAAGTGAATAAAGTGGTTGAGATAGAACAAAGAGAAACATAGCATGAAGTCAAGTGTGGCAAGTGAATAAAGTGGTTGAGACAGAACAAAGAGAAGCGTAGCATATAGTCAAGTGGTGCTGAATGGGTTGGTTGTTTTATTTCTTGATTAATTAACATATAAGATGTGAGGAGTTAAACAAGGAGATTCTAACCCATGGCAAGCTTAAAACCGAGATGGCCATCATTAATCTCTAAGCTAACCAGTATTACTTGTACAGTCGTTTTTTTTCCAAACGTTTCAGTCTATCTTTAATGATAATGGGTTTGTTATGTCCTTAATTAGTGCGGTAGTGATTTTTTTAAAACTTTTTATACAGCTTTCCAGAGACTCTCTCTCTCTCTCTCTCTCTCTCTCTCTCTCTCTCTCTCTCTCTCTCTCTCTCTCTCTCTCTCTCTCTCTATCTCTCTCTCTCTCTTTCTCTCTCTCTCACTCTCTCTCTCCCCTCTCTCTCTATCTCTCCCCCCCCCTCCCCCCACTTCCTTCTAAACTTCGTTACATCAATAAATCAAATCCCTTTCCTTCCCTCTCACATCTCGCGCCTTCCACAGATAAATGCAAGGGAGTGAAGTGCGATAACTATGCCAAGTGTGAGAGCGGCACCTGCGTGTGTCCAATCATCTGTCCTGACGGTAGGGAGCCCGTGTGTGGCACGGACGACAAGACCTACAAGAACGAGTGTGAGATGCGCAAGCACGCATGCGTACATGGCAAGGACATCCAGGTGGCCTTCATGGGCGAGTGTAGCGCTGATGGGCGGATTGGAGGTTCGGGAGGTAACTCTCCTTCTAGTTAGATCGTTGTTTTCTATTGTTTTAGTTAGTCATTTTGTGCTCCGTGGTGGAATTTCTGTAGTACAGTTGTTTCTTCTTGTTTTTCGTTTTGTTTTTGTTTTTTTGTTTGTTTGTTTTTTTTCGTGTGTCGAAATGGTGTCACTAAATGGTGTAAAACACAGCATGATTAAGTAACTTATTTTGCACGTCTCTTGTACAAAAAAATAACGAGAAAAGTTTCTATTTTGACGCGAAGAGATAATGTCGTGTTAACCAAAATTCATTTGAAAGTGAGAGATTTTACAGTTTTAGGAATATTTCCATGTTCTGAACATTAATAAACTTGTCAATTTATGCTCAAAATAAGTTTGTGTTAAAACCTTAACCCACTATATAGGGGAAAAATTAAAAAGAAAAAGAATTGATAAAAATGACTTCTTGCCTTTGATTTAAGGGAAATATATGATCATATAATTGTCTGCTGCTCAGTGAACGGATTATCAAATTAAATATAGGATAATCTTTCTCTCACTCCCCCTGGATTATCAATTAAAAGATAAGATAATCTCTATCTATACTCTTACTCCCTCTGGAATACCGACCAAACCATAGGATAATCTTTCTCTCACTCCCCTGGGTTATCAATTGAAAGATAGGATAACTCTTATTCCCTCTGAAATATCGACCAAACCATAAGTTAATCTTTTTCTCACTCCCTCTGGAATATCGACTAAAATATAGGGTTCTCTCTCTCTCTCTCTCTCTCTCTCTCTCTCTCTCTCTCTCTCTCTCTCTCTCTCTCTCTCTCTCTCTCTCTCTCTCTCTCTCTCTCTCTCTCTCTCTCTCTCTCTCTCAATCGAACTCCCACTCCCAGCCGACAAAAATCCTCCACTTTTCACATCTGTTCTTAAATTCACTCTGCATTGTTTTTCCGTGTCCTGGTTGTATTTCTCTGGTCCAAACAACAGTCGTGATGTATTCAAATATACTGTAATGAGCCTGCCACACAAGCTTATTGTATACCTATTGCTTTGGTTTCAGAAATCTAATATTGCTTTAACCGAGATAGGCAAGGATAAAGCTTTCCTGGGTGGTTGTGAAAATTGAGCAGAGTCTAAGATTGACCAGCTGAATTGTTTGTTTGGTGAAATGGTTTTGAAAGGATTTTATTGATTGTAATGAACTGGTCAAGTAAAGAAAAAAATCCTCATACATTTATAACAAGCACAGATTCATTAACTCTTTTTTTTCCAAAAGGATATGTCAAAATTTTGCTTCAACGTTTTTCATTTGTTTTCCTTGATGGAATGTTCCATCCATTAAGATTTTTGGATGCAACAAAATTTGATAGTTCGTTAGATAGTGTTAAGCCCTTCTCCCTTCTCTTTTTATATATTTATTTTATCATAGACAGTTGTTACGCTTTCTCTTGGATTATTATACTCAAAGGCTTTTTCGTACCCCTTGGAGCTTCAGGACTATGTGTCGTTGTCAGAACGTTCTTTTATGCCGAGATAAAATCTATGGCAATGCATGTTGTAACTGCAACGCAATCCACGCACCAGATTTTGATGTTGTATATTGTGGCTCTTTAATGTTAGGAAATGCATGCAAAGTATTCAGAATTTTCTTGTATCCAAAAAAATTTTTTTTTAAATGTCAACACTACAATAACTGTCTCGTAAACTTCTACGAGAGGCATCTTTACAGTATTTATGAACATACAAGTGAACACATATATCATACATAACCCACACAACAACGTTGTTCACACTGCACTAAAGATGGCTGCGATGATGAGGACAATGAAGACTGCGGCAGTGGAGAGGGCGATGAGGAGATCGTGACAACAACAATGAGTCCAACGAAGCCACCATGTACAATAAAGAACTGTATAAACTTTGGCGGGGACTGTCAGCTGCAGGGAGTGGAGTACCAGTGTGTGTGCAACTTCAAGTGCGGCAATGAGAAGTGAGTTTTAGTAGAGTAGCTTTAGTATTGAAAGGTATTTGAGTTTTCTTAACCCTAGCCCTCTATGGCGCGTTAAGTTCTTAACAAATATGTAGTGGATACAGTATCTCCCACAACAAGGCCTTTTTCAACCCAAATCCGTACATAGAAATAACGTTGTGACAGAAGCGTCAACTTGGCATGGTAAAAAGATCGTGTCTTCCCCCCTCTTTGAGGATGTATTGGTTATATAATGAGAGTGAGATGGTGAGCACTTCCCACAGGCTCGTCACAGCACCTCGCTCAACTAGGATTCAGGTTGTCTCAAAGCTGAGCGATTCGATATATTTGGTCAGGTTTAGTCTCAAGTTTTTGCAAATCAAAATACCAAGATTTTAAAACCGTGTTAAGATTAATTTTCTTTTTCATTGTGTTCTTAATTGGGTCTTGTTTTTATGGCCTAGATTTCAACAAATCAGCACAAATTTAACATGTCAACTTGTAAAGATTGACATGTTTAGAGATCAACTTATGAAGATTAAACATCATTCCTGTAAAAGATAATAATTATTTAATGTTAAATGAGTCCAGTGAAAGACAGGAAATGCTTAAAAGTGATACATCAGTGCCAAAACAGATAATTTTTTTAAAAAAGGGATTTTAACCATACACATTTATTTCAGAATGCTTTTTCGTAATATTTTTCTCTTAATAACAAAACATTAACTGAAAAAAGTAAAAATATAATATTTATCTCTCGCTTTTGTTTATTTCCATAATTAAATGATTTGCCAGCGTGAATACAGGTTCAGATCAATTTCATTGTGTTGACATGAAGATTTTCTTTTCCACACCTTAGGTTTTAATGAGAAAAAAACTTAGTATTTATAGTTTAATTATAGTTTAGCTGATATTAGTAAATGTGAAGATAAGTATGTGAATAAAATAATAGATTTGTGAGCACATCTTTATCATCACCATCGTCATCACCAATATCATTATCATCACCCAATATCATCATCATCATCATCAACATTATCATCATCATCACCATCACCATCTCATCATCATCACCATCACCAATATCATCATCATTATCACCACCACCAACAACATCATCAGCTTCATTCTGAATCTTCTCGTTGAGAATATTGTGACGAATTCTGGCTTAAAATTAATATATATTGCCCCTTCTTTAACTTGATCTAGTGAACTTTCTTGTTTCTACTTTCTGTCCTCAGAAATCCTGTTTGTGGTTCAGATGGACGCATGTATCGTAACGAGTGTGACATGATACTGGCTTCCTGTTTGCAGAAGAAGCTTATCAAAAAACAACCAATGGAAAATTGTGACGGTACAGCGCATAAGATGTTCTTCTATGACTATCTGTCATTGCTCAGGACTACCTAGTCCTATAAGGATGTCTCTAGAGATATCTTTAGACCTGGTTATTTTCACTTTCGTTCCATTTAAATTTTTTCATGGGAAAACTGTGTTAAATGTCAATATAGATGGTACTCAAGAACGATTGGCAGCACTATCAATAATTATTACTTTGAAAAAGCAGTAGTAAGAATACTGGCAATGGACAGTTGGAGAGTTTGGGTGTTACCTTTAAAGTTGTACTGTGCCTGTTGGATGTGCATAAAAGGCATTAGATCACTTTTTGTGGGCAGGCTTAGTCAAACAAATAAAACTTACTTAAATTAGCACTAGTAGTAGTAGTAGTAGTAGTAGTAGTAGTAGTAGTAGTAGTAGTAGTAGTAGTAGTAGTAGTAGTAGTAGTAGTAGTAGTAGTAGTAGTAGTAGTAACAGCAGCAGTAGCAGTAGCAGAAGTAGTCGTTTTAGTAGTGGTAGTATTAGTAGAAGTAGTAGTAGTAGTAGTAGTAGAATCAGTAGTAGTAGTTGTAGTAGTAGTAGTAGTAGTAGTAGTAGTAGTAGTAGTAGTAGTAGTAGTAGTAGTAGTAGTAGTAGTAGTAGTAGTAGTAGTAGTAGCGGCAGCAGCAGCAGCAGTAGTAGTAGTAGTAGTTGTATCATCATTATCATCTTAAGCATTACAGTGGTCTATCTTTTATCTCTTTCTCCACCTAACCCTTTACCCCTTTCCTAGATTTTGACACTGACGAGATGTGCGGCGGTTCCAGACCTGTAACCAACCCCACCACTGGAGCAGATTATGACTGTGGTTCAGGCAGAGAAGTTTGCCCCGAAGGAAGCTACTGCCACTACAACCTGCAGTACTCTAATGCTACATGTTGCAAGGATGGTAGGTTGTGGGGGAAGATTTGTCATAAACACATTGTACAGATCATTTCACAGCAGTATGTTTGAAGAAGGCAAATGTGTCAAAAAGATCGTATGCAAAATTACTTCACGGTTGTATTTTTGAAGAAGACAAATGTGCCATAAAAAATTTCACACATATTTTCTCTTTCTCTTTCATTCACTTTCCTCTTTCTCACTGTCATTCTCTTTTCTTATTCTTCTTTCTCTCTCTCTCTCTCTCTCTCTCTCTCTCTGTGTCTGTCTGTCTGTCTGTCTGTCTGTCTGTCTCTCTCTCTCTCTCTCTCTCTCTGTCTCTGTCTCTCTCTCTCTCTTTTATTTTTCTCTCTCTGTGTCTCTCTCCCACACACTCTCTTTCCCGTCTAAAAAAGTTTTGGGAATTTCATTACAAGTAACTAAATATGTGCCCTCGATTGTTCTTCATATTTTTCTTTTTCTTTTTTTTTTTGAAGTGTATTACAATATCGATGATCATTTTACAATGAAGCGCTGCTTTACTCTTTCCTAGAAACGGTTCCACCGACCAGCAAACCCCCCATCACAAAATGTTCAGAGACAAAGTTTGGATGCTGTAAGGATGGACTCACACCAGCTAAGGCTGCTGGGAAAGGGGGCTGCCCAGGTACTGAAAAGATTAAACATTGATATGTAGAGGGACAGGGGAGAGGGGTGGGCATTCAGAGTGAGAGAAAGAGGGACAGGGGAGGGGGGTGGGCATTCAGAGTGAGAGAAAGAGGGACAGGGGAGGGGGTGGGCATTCAGAGTGAGAGAAAGAGGGACAGGGGAGGGGGTGGGCATTCAGAGTGAGAGAAAGAAGGACAGGGGAGGGGTGGGCATTCAGAGTGAGAGAAAGAGGGACAGGGGAGGGGGTGGGCATTCAGAGTGAGAGAAAGAGGGACAGGGGAGGGGTGGGCATTCAGAGTGAAAGAAAGAGGGACAGGGGAGGGGTGGGCATTCAGAGTGAGAGAAAGAGGGACAGGGGAGGGGGGTGGGCATTCAGAGTGAGAGAAAGAGGGACAGGGGAGGGGGGTGGGCATTCAGAGTGAGAGAAAGAGGGACAGGGGAGGGGGGTGGGCATTCAGAGTGAGAGAAAGAGGTTTATCCATCGCAGGATAATGGGATTATGAGAAACTGAAGTGCATAGGGAGAGAAAAATAAAGAGATTGATATTAGATAAAAGGAGGCAAGAAAGGGGAATGTGTAGAGAAAGAGAAAAAGTTATACAAGTGATGTTTTGCTTTTATTTTGTTTTGGGTTTGTTTTTTATGTTATTCAGTATTTTTGGGGTGCTGGTGAAAGTAGAGATCTTGTCAAGTTAGCATAATTATTGTAAGCATGCAAGTAAATAATATTGGGTAATTAATCAAAATTCAATATGAAGAATTATTTTTTCTCCTCAAGCGATTCATCTTTAGATTGATTTGTTTAAAGGAAGTAATTGAAACTTAAAGTGCTGTATGGTTCATTATAAAAATTGTGATTCTAATTATTTTTGTTGTTATAATTGTTTAATAACCAAATTTCTATTTTTTGCCTCTTTTCCTTCTGCTGCTGAAGTCTTGGAGGATCTACTTGTGAACACATTAAACTTCAACTCTCCCTTAATCATAAACCTAACTCTTGCTCACACACCTCAAACTTAATATTTATAAGCATGCTCCTTCGTTAAGACTTCATGTCTTTCTGTTTTAAAGTCCAAACGAGACAATTTGAGTTGAAAGTTTGGTATAGAGAGAGTTAAGTTTTTTTACATTTTTTTTGCTCTGTTTTGGTGTTGTTGATGTTGAAGATATTTTTGCTTTGTTATCTCTCACATGGTTTAAGCATTTGAGTTTTTCATATAGGTACTGCTTTCGGTGTTTTTTGAGTCTTATCAATTTACTATGAATCTTTTCCTCCTACCATTAAACTTAGAACATCTGAATACAGAAGTCACCACTCAATATTCATAGTTGCTTGGTTTTTTTTTTAACCAAGAGTATAAGATTCACAATTAAAGGGTAATACCTGGTTTGAATTTGTAAATTTTTGTGTGAAGGGAAGATCCAGATATTTTTTTAAAATTTGTTGTATCTCTATGACATTTTTTTTCTTTAAAATGAAACATTTAAGTGTTTAACTTTACAAAACTTCTTCACTGGTTTAACATCTTTATGCAAACTACAGATAATGCTAGTATTCCTTGGGTAAAATATGCAATTATTCATTATATTTCGATTTTTTCAACCTATGACTTGCATTGTATTTTAGTGATATTTAGGATGTTTAAATATTTTTTTTACAGTGCTTTGTTGATGATTATTTCTCGTTTGATTGCTGCATTTGCTAACAAAAACGCTTTATATCTTCTCATACATCTCCTGTCTTGAAATATAATTTTTTTCCTTCTGTCTGTCTGTCTGTCTGTCTGTCTGTCTGTCTCTTTCTCTCTCTCTCTCTCTCTCTCTCTCTCTCTCTCTCTCTCTCTCTCTCTCTCTCTCTCTCTCTCTCTCTCTCTCTCTCTCTCTCTCTCTCTCTCTCTCTCTCTCTCTCTCTCTCTCTCTCTCTCTCTCTCTCTCTTCTCCTCTCTCCCTTCCGTCAATATATACTCCTCACCTTTTTATTATTTTCCTCTTGATTTTTTTTTATTCATCTGTTATGAATTATGTCAATATGTCTATAGCTCTTTTTTAGTTTCTCTGGATCATCTGTAAATATGTCTACAGGTCAATTTATGATATTAATCTTTTTTTAACTATATATATATTTTTTTAAATCTATTTCTTTCTATCTATACGGCTTTCTTTTTATCAATCTATTCATATTTCTAATGAGCAAGGAATAATTCTCTATTTTTGTGTGCCCTTTTAATACCACATTTTGAATTTATATTCCTTGTCTTTGTGCTTCAACAAATTAATTATCTAAATTGTGTGTCCGCAGATATCTGTGGCTGCAACGATTTGGGCTCTTACAGTACGACATGTGACCCCATCACGCGTCAATGCACGTGCAAGCCAGGCGTTGGGGGCAAGCGCTGCGACAGATGCCAGATCGGATACTGGGCCATGCACTTGATTGCTGAGGGCAATATCGGCTGTTTACGTGAGTAGCAAAAAAAAATTAAATGTAAAGTAGTTGTAGTAGTAGTAGTAGTAGTAGTAGTAGTAGTAGTAGTAGTAGTAGTAGTAGTAGTAGTAGTAGTAGTAGTAGTAGTAGTAGTAGTAGTAGTAGTAGTAGTAGTAGTAGTAGTAGTAGTAGTAGTAGTAGTAGTAGTAGTAGTAGTAGTAGTAGTAGTAGTAGTAGTAGTAGTAGTAGTAGTAGTAGTAGTAGTAGTAGTAGTAGTAGTAGTAGTAGTAGTAGTAGTAGTAGTAGTAGTAGTAGTAGTAGTAGTAGTAGTAGTAGTAGTAGTAGTAGTAGTAGTAGTAGTAGTAGTAGTAGTAGAAATAGTAGAATAAGTATAGTAGTAGTAGGAGGAGGGGTATAAGGAGAGGCTGTAACATTGGCAGCAACACTAGCAATAGCAGTAGCATGTAGGAAAGGATGTATCTAAATTTATCCATTGGTCTCCAGCAAGGAATCTTGATATCTGTCAAAATTTATCCATTGATCTCCAGCAAGGAATCTTGATATTTGTCAAAATGTTTCCATTGATCTCCAACATGGAATCCTGACATGTGTCTAAATTTATCCATTGATTTATCCAGCTTGCCACTGCCACCCATTCGGCTCTGCTCGTGATGATTGTAATCAAATGACGGGAAGATGTGCTTGTAAACCGATGATCCAGGGCATGAAATGTGACACATGCAAAGATAAATCTAAACCGGGACCCAATGGTTGTCAAAGTAAGAAATATAAACAAGTGCAGGTGGATACAAGTTCACAATAATCATAGCTGACTATTATTCTCTTGAGAACATAATGTCTTTGTATTTTGTAGACTAAACAAATAGCTTACCATACAAGGCGTTTATTCTATAATCTCTGTACAAAATGTATTTCTAAAAAACACCAACCCCTTTATGTGTTGCTCTAGTTTACCAGAAAACAAAAACAAACAAAAAATAAATAAAAGAAAGAAAAATCAAACCAACAAAAAATCATGCATTAAAGGTAGGGGTTACATTTCTTTTGTAATTTTGCCACAGGCAAAGCTTTGACATGGCAGTTGTATTGATCTAACTTTAGAAACGAGGTAGCAGATTTAAAGCAGTATAAAACTGACTGACTGTCCTCCTTTGAGCTTTGTCAAATCTATGGAGGCAACACCCATCTAGGTTAAATTTACAATCACTTTTTTTCTTTCTTACATAAAAAACTCTTCTTTATGCAAGCTTAATTTTTGTGATATCTAAGGCCCTAACAAGGTCAATGACGGTCTATGAGAAATCATTCAATTAATGAATTCAATCAATTCCACCAGATGAAGAGTCTCACAGCAGCTGCGCTGACGTGGTATGTCGTCATGGCTCAGTCTGTAAGGAAGTAGAAAAAGGCCCGAGATGCTTCTGTGATCTGGACTGCCAGATGACAAGTCCCAGACATGGCAGTGGAAACAGCGAGGATATAGTGTGTGGCACAGATGGTCAGAACTACGGCTCAGAGTGCGAGCTCCGGATGTTTGCTTGTCGGCTGGATCAGAACATAGAAGTTGATCACAGAGGCGCCTGCAGAGGTGATTGATTCTCAAGTATTTCCTCTAATTCTTTTTTTTTTATATATTTTTGTTAATTTTTTCTTGATTGTAATTTTCTCTAGTGTTTTTTTTGAGTTTTTGATGTATTAGAAAACTTTATTTAAAAAAAGAGTATAAATATATATATTTAAAATGTAAGAGAAGAGAGCAGAAAGAAGAAGAAGAGAAACAATAGCATTAACAAAACCAAGGAGAACGATAAGCAGTAGTATGAAGATGAGAAGAAGCAAAAAAAGGTAGTGTTTGATAAAAAAAAAAAGAAAAAAATGTTGTTTTCAGTGAACTGACTTGTTTTTTTTTTCTTAACTTTCATAGGTGCACCACCAACCCCTGTGACAACCATCTCTCCAGTGACACGGTCAAGAAAGACAACTCGCCACACAGATGGTATGGGTGGGTCTGGTTCAGAAGAGACCAATGGAGACACTTCACAGCCAAGAGAAGAGAGTAACAAAGAATGTAAGTAGGAGACAAGTGGTGGCACTCACCTTGTGATACATCTCTGCATGGAATTCGCTAGGGAATACTTCACTGTAAAACTCACAAGAGGATATTTCACCATGTAGAACTCACTAGAGGATACTTTACTGTGTAGAACTCACAAGGGTACACTATATAGAACTCACAATGGGATACTTCTCTCTGTGTAGAACTCACTAGGGGATACCTCTCTCTGTGTATACCTAGAGAAGTATACAAGTAAGTGTCGCATCTTAAGAGTTGATAAAGTTCTTGTACAAAAATTGATTACTTAATGAAGGCAAAATACTTGTATTATAAACAAAATGCAAAGTCATATTACAATCTAGATTAAGCTCTGAAATGTAAAGGATGAAAATTTCACTGAATCTTAAACGCTGAGTGGTTTCTAGGTGACACCACTCAAACCAAACCAGATGATGAGCTCTTCCCAAACTGGGGACACTTTTCATGCATCTGGCTAATGTTATTCTATCATTTGGTATTCCTTGTCTTAAGAGATGTTGTTAGATCCAAATGTAGGAGGGTTATTCTTCTTCTATGTTTTTTCTTGGTCCATAATCCCTTTTAACTAAATATGGCTTTATATGTTCAGCACTTTTGACAATAATGAATTTAGTGGTGAAAGACAGATGCATGTAAAGCTTTCAAGACGAAGTAAACTTGAATAACATTCATTGCTGGTTGTAGGTCACAAGCGAAAGATTGGCCAGATCTGTCTGAAGGAAGACTGCTGTCCTACAAATGGCTACTGCAAGGGTGTGTGCGAGTGTCGTGATGGATTTATAGCAAACCTGGATAACACTCGGTGTGTTGGTGAGTGCAACCCTCCATTTACTTCTACTAAAGTAATAATCGCTTTTTGCAATTCTTAAACATTTTAGCTGTTTTTGTACCTTTTTGTTTTGAACTGTGTTTTGTTTTCACTAATTATAGAATAGTTGATAGTTATATAAGTGAATATAAAATCCTCATACTAAAATTGGTTACCTCAACTAATTTTTTCTTCTTAATGATCCTTTATTCCTTCACAATCTAGAGGTGAAGAAGCAACCTAGTGAGGAGATCAAGAATATAACGAATGCCTGTACTATCAACCCCTGTGAGATTGGAACTTGCATCGTCGACAAATCTTTCGGCTACCGTTGCGCTTGCCCATTTGGAAGAGAAGGAACCAACTGTGGAGAAAGTCAGTCCAGGGCTTGTATTTGTTGAATGTCATTCTTTTCATGCACATGTTGCTTTGGTAACCCAAATGAATAAGAGATATTTTTTTTCTTTATAGCTGGTTTCAAACTAAACAAATCTAAATATGAATTATAGTCAAGAATGTCATGCTAGCTACATTGAGAGACAGTAATGTAAGAAAAAGAAATTTTGTTGTGACCTTGAAATAATGAAAAAGGTTTGTAGCATAAGAATTTTATCATCACTCTTAATAATCAGAACATCAAGATGTTGTTCCTAATATTTTGGTATTTTTGTCTTCAGAGGTAACAATCACAACCCCTTCATTCAGTGGACGGTCACACATGGAGCTGCCGCGTCTGGAGGGGGCCAAACACTCCCTGAGCATTGAGGTGACCTTCACCTCCTTCAATGATGATGGTATTATTCTGTTCAATGCCAAATTTAAGAATGGATCAGGAGACTTTGTTTCACTCGCTGTCAGACGCAGATTTCTCGAGTTCAGGTAAACCAGTAATAATAGATTAACTAAGACAATATGAAGGCAAAAAACGGCTAATGTTTTATTTGTTGTACGAAGGTGAAAAAATCTTTATTTATTTACTTATGTTAGAAGTTTGAGTTAAAGTTTGAAAGAGATCATTGCAGCTTATTGTGGAAGAAGTAATGATGGACATTTGTCAAATATTGTAGCATTCCAAAAGATATTCATTATAATTGGAATTGTTGCAATTTCCATTATTGTTTAATTTTTTTTGCTTATAGTTTTCATCTTATTATTTTATTTTTTTTATTTAAATTGATACTGTTTTATTATTATGATTGTTTCGCTACACATTTTTCACGATTGTTATTTTGCAGGTACGACCTGGGTGGAGGGCCTGCTGTTCTAAAGAGTCGTGAGTTTGTTGAACAGGGCATCAATCATCGTGTCATTGCACAACTGGAGCAAAATCACGGCTCCCTCATTTTGGACAATGGGGAGCAAATAGAAGGGAGCTCACCCCCCACTCACAAGTCTCTAGACCTGAACGATCCTCTCTACCTCGGGCACATACCAAGCGGCACCTCCCAGTAAGTTTCGATAGAAACACATAGTAGCAAGCACTGTTGTGATGCAGATCAAATTCACTTTCTTTTTATCTCCCTTCATTCTCATATCTGATCATTCCTCTACGTTTCTAACTTTTGTGTCTGCTTCTCTTTGCTTTATTTTTTTATTAATCTCTCTCTCTCTCTCTCTCTCTCTCTCTCTCTCTCTCTCTCTCTCTCTCTCTCTCTCTCTCTCTCTCTCTCTCTCTCTCTCTCTCTCTCTCTCTCTCTCTCTCTCTCTCTCTCTCTCTCTCTCTCTCTCTCTCTCTCTCTCTCTCTCTCTCTCTCTCTCTCTCTCTCTCTCTCTCTGTAGTTTTTGTCTCGTTTTGTCCACTCAATTGTATTTATTTATCTCTGCAGCACTCATTTACTTTTGACTCGATCCTAAATTGCCATCTCTTTTTTTTCTCTCACACTCTTAACTTCCACTCTTTTACTTTCTTCGACTCTATCTCTCTTTCTCTCTCTATCTCTCTAACACATAACTTGTATTTATATCTCCAGAATCTTCCAGAGGATTGGTGTCAGCATTGGCTTGAATGGCTGTATCCAGTCGTTGAGGGCTGGAGAGAGCAGGGAAACAATGCGCACCTACAACCTTGGCTCTAGAGGAATGTTGTCAAATGTTGAGAGGGGTGTAGACATTGGTAACTTTCGTTTTTTACACTGCTTGTAGGTGGTCACCACTCATATTGTTATGATATCCTCCAAGGCGTCTCTGACCCTAAAGGGCTTTACTCATTGTTACTAGTAATAATAATAATAATAATAATAATAATAATAATAATAATAATAATAATAATAATAATAATAATGATAGTAGTAGTATTAATAATAATAATAATAATAATAATAATAATAATAATAATAATAATAATAATAATAATAATAATAATAATGATGATGAAGATCTTTACTGAGGGTAACAATAACCCAGGCGCTAAGTTCTAGTTTTCTGATTAGATCTACAGTCACAGGGAAGGTTAAACATTTTACATTTGTTTGTCATATTTCTAGTTGACTTTATATATAGGTGATTACTTGTCTTAACATCTGACTTTCACATTTTTTCAGTGGAGTGTGGCATAAACCCTTGTCAAAGCTCTCCGTGCCACAATGGTGGAGTCTGTTTGGTCGTAAACAAGTATTCCTTTGAATGCGTCTGTAAAAGAGGATACGTAGGTACGCATAGGAAAATGAAGATAATGTAGATATTAAGTTTTCAAGCTGACTCGAATATGATCAATAAACAATATCAAATCGTTTCATGGAAGGATTAAATTGCTTGTATTAACATCTGCGAATATATTTGCTTGATCATATCCAAAGAAACGCTCTCTCTTAGTTTATCAGCCCTGACAGACTTGAGGGCTCTTAAATAATAAGATCCAGGGAAATATTTTATTTGACCTCTGGAGAAATTTTAACCTTGATTGAAAAATTGACACTGGGCAGCGTATTTTATGATACAAAATTTTCCTTGTACTGTTTGTGTCAATTTAATTTTTTTCTTCTTGTTTCCCTGACGTCTTCAGGACTGAATTGTGAGACCCTTGAAGACCCTTGTGCTTCCGATCCTTGTCAATATGGCGGAACCTGTGTGGCAATGACAAGCTCTAATACCTTCTTTTGCCAGTGTCCTGAAGGCAGAGAGGGACTCCGTTGTGAGAGAGGTCTGGATTTTTTTTTGTATCTAGATAACTTGCTGTTTTCCTTCTCTTGACCCTTCTTGTTTTTTTCTAGTGCTTTTGTTGTCCTTGGGTCATGTAGATTTTTATTTTTTCTTTGTATTTCTACGTTTGTTTGTTTTCTTAAACATTAGGTTTTGAATAGTTGTGGATGTTATTCAAATTACATGTCCTTTTTTATCCTTTTTATATACTTTAAATTTTAACATTCCATGGTGATCCAAGAAATGAAGATTAATATCTTTTCAATTAGTTAAAATCAAGAGGTGATAAAAGTTGTTGATATCACCCTTGCCTACTATGCAGGTGTTCAAAGTTTATTTCTGCTGGAAGGAGAACTTTCCTTATATGGCTTAGGCAGTTTATCTGGACTTGGGATGACATTTTGTCATCGTCTTCACCCACATTGCTTGACATTTTAAAACTGCAATTTGAATGAAGCTTGGAACGATGTATAATCTATTTAGGGCTGGCTTCCATATCTGCTCTTCCCTTTTCGTCATGTGGTTGGAATATCCCACGTGTTGTTTGTCATGTATGTGGAATATCTCACGTGTTGTTTGTCATGTATGTGGAATATCTCACGTGTTGTTTGTCATGTGGTTGGGATATCTCACGTGTTGTTTGTCATGTATGTGGAATACCTCACATGTTGTTTATCAAGTGGTTGGAATATCCCACGTGTTGTTTATCGTGTGGTTGGGATATCTCACGTGTTGTTTGTCATGTATGTGGAATATCTCACGTGTTGTTTGTCATGTATGTGGAATATCTCACGTGTTGTTTGTCATGTATGTGGAATATCTCACGTGTTGTTTGTCATGTATGTGGAATATCCCACGTGTTGTTTGTCATGTATGTGGAATATCTCACATGTTGTTTGTCATGTGGTTGGGATATCTCACGTTCTGTTTATCATGTGGTTGAAATATTTCACTTGTTGTTTGTCATGTATGTGGAATATCTCACATGTTGTTTGTCATGTGGTTGAGATATCTCACGTTCTGTTTATCATGTGGTTGGAATATCTCACTTGTTGTTTATTATGGAATATCTAAAACAATATTTTCTCCTCAGAGTCCATCCCAGAGGTGCATGTGCCACAGTTTACTGGAGACTCTTACATGGAACTGCCTCTGGAGGAGTCCCTGCTAAGCTCGCTGCGTATTACTATCTGGTTCTTGTCTGCCAAACCTGATGGTGAGTGTTTCTCTAAGAGTGGAAATTCATATCCCACAGAGAAGCTCTTATCACTTTTTAATTTTTTTTTTATGATTTTAGCTTACTACCAATCATATTATGATAAGAATACAAGAGAGTTTTTTTTCTTCTCAAATCCCGACCAACTCACTAATTACTATTGAGATAACATTGCACACCAGATGATTATTAGTGTAGTGAGTTAAATTTTCGGGTTTTTCTTTATTTTGTCTTTTTAGACTTATTTTTTGACTATGATGAAAATGTTTCCTTGATTAGAAAAAAATCTGCTCTCTCTCTCTCTCTCTCTCTCTCTCTCTCTCTCTCTCTCTCTCTCTCTCTCTCTCTCTCTCTCTCTCTCTCTCTCTCTCTCTCTCTCTCTCTCTCCCTCTCTCTCTGTCTATCTGTCTGTCTGTCTCTCTCTCTGCCTCTCTCTCTCTTTCTCTCTCTCTCACTCTCTCTCTCTCTATCTATCTATCTATCTATCTATCTATCTATCTATATATATATCTATCTATCTTTCTCCTATTTCTCTCTTCCTTCCAGACCATTCTTCCTTTCTCATACTTCAATCATTAATGTGAATTATCAAAGCCCTCTTTTCTTTATTGATACTTGATCAAACAACCATGACTTTGGACTCCTAATTACACTTAATTGTTTCAAATTTGGCCAGGTGTGTTGATGTTTGCTACACAAAACGCAGGTGGTGAGGGAGACTTCATCTCTCTTAATCTTGTTAACAAAAAACTTGTGTTCACGTTTTTCTTGGGAAGCGGTCTTGGCGTTATAGAGTGAGTCTTTTAGCTTGATAGAAGGAAAAAAAACTTATTCAGAGTCAATACCGTAAAACCTTTAACAAAAACAAAAATACTCAATGGTGTGGAGAATATTATTAACAAGTTAATCTCAAACTTATGAAGAAGTTCACATACTTATTTGTTTTTCTTAACTTTAAAGGATGCCCAGATAATATTAAGGTATTTGTATAAAGCATTTGAAATTTCCAGATATAATGAGGTATAGGATAAATAGAGGAACTGTGCATAATTCTGCATCAAACCCATAGTTTTACCAAGTCCACATGAGTAACTGATACTACCACGCAAAAGTGTTAATAGATCCAATATTACTCTTAAGTTTCCAGTAAAACTTTGACTCCCATATTTTCACCAACCAACTATTTTATCAAGAACCAACTCTTTGTCTCTCTATTTCTGCTCAGGAGTAAGAAACACATTCACTTGGACAAGTGGCACGAAGTGACCATCAATAGGACAGGCAAGTTTGGTCAGATGACGATTGATGACCACCCACCCATCACCGGAGAAGCAAAGGTAAAATAGTGAACTGTTGTTTGATTGTCTAACTTATGGCATACAAATCTAAAAAATGTTTAGCCATTTCCTTTGCAGCAAAATTCTTTATGTCTGATTGCATTTTGAAGAAATTCATTTTTATCTTACCCCAACTGTTTCCTTACTAGTTAAACCTTTTTTTTTTATCATTTTTCTCATAGGAATGTTTGATGGTGTAATACACTTACTTACATGGTATAGTATTGAGGAAGCATTATGGTAGCAAGAAGGCATTGAGATGTCATTATGTTTCTAAATAAAAGGAGAGGATTATATTGTGATAAAATTAGAAGTAAACTGTACGATTCCTGTAATTTTCCATGCTTGTGCTCAAAATTTTTCAACCTTTAAGGTTCCATTCCATTGAGTAAAATGGATAGCATTTCATATTTTTCACTTTCCTTTTCTTCTGACGTAGGAGTGGGCAGGAGAAAGTGTTTTTTTTTTTCTTGTGTTAATCAAATCTGAAAAGCTTTCAAAACTTAGAAGCCGATATAAAATGATTTTAATATGTTCCTTTTTTTTCTTTTTTTTGAAAAACATAAATGTGTGCAATATTCTTGTAATTTTATGGAAAGATTACTTGATACATAAAGCTGTTGACATCCCAGCATTGTAGATAAGGAAATCGCTCATGAAAAACTTCCCTTTCTAAACTACAACTTTAACTCTGTTTCTGAATTCTTTCATTTTATCTATCAAGCCTGAATGAATGAATGGAACAGGCTTCCTCTTAAAAATTTTTTAACTTTTACATGTCTCTCTGGTGTCTGTTTCAGCTCTTTAATCGAGGGGTTGGTAATGTTTGTAAAATGTGTAGGCACTGTGTTGTTATTTTCAATCTGTTGAATATTGTGAATCTATGAATTCCTCTGTCTATTAGCGCACAATATCCAGTGTGGAGAGTCACGACAACAGCAAAGCTCATTCATCAGTTAATGTAGTGTTTTTAAGAATTATACTTTCCGTAAGTTTAAGCTTGTTTCCAATTTGCAATCGCATCTAACATAAAGGCAGTATCAAAAGTTGCCCTAATTTTTATTTTGGTTTATTCTTTTTGATAGTGCTTGCAAAAAACAACTAGAGAGCTATTGCTTTGTAATAATTATTTGAGTATTTTTAAGAGCAAAAACATTACAAATTTCAAACTGAAAAAAGAAGTGTGCACTATATGATTTAGTAGGCCCACTGATTTAATCTTTAAGATTTCTTTCTTCTATTTTCTTTGTCAATGATCCTAAGCACAAATTAGATAATCCTTTTTAGAAAAATTTAATAATGGTTCTGCAGTGTATGAATCAGTCTATCTGAGCTGCCTTTCACTGAAAACTTTAGTAGCACATCCTGCACATGTCTGTAAATATTCATGTCTGTGCATGCTTTCTTATAGGTTTGATATTTGTCAATAAGTCCTATGCTTGGGTCGTGAAGGACAAAAGACTATTGGAAATATAAAACATAATGCCGGAATACTGTGGGGTCAGAGAGCAAAACTTGTAAGAACAAAGTTAATAAAGAAGACTTATTAAACATAATTGGTTTTGCCTGGCCTTGTTGGGCATTTATCTGTGTTTAATTATTGATAAACCTTGTTCTACCATGAGGTCCCTGTGCCTTTGAAATGTCATTTGCTTGTTGTAGATAATGCCTTATGAGACATTAAATCCTGTTTGTTCATCTGTACTTTTGTTTCAGTCGAAATTCGAATTATATCACAAAAACAATCGCTTTGTGTTGATACGAGTTTACAATCTTAGTGATTGTTACAGATTGGTGAAGTTTTTTGGGCTCCAGCAAAACAGACTCTCAAGGGAGGCATCAATGTAATTCTGGATTTTTTTTCTTGTAGGATAAAAATGTCATGCAATAATGTTGACTTTTAACCTTAAGGCTATAGCCAACTTATGAACTGCAGATGATGAATGAAATGATAATGTTTCTTCTTTCAAATAAAAAATGACGTGTGAGTAGTATTAAGTTAAATGGATTCTAAGGCATTTTTTTCTCCTATCTTTTTTTTTACTTATAAAATCTATGTTTGTGATTATTTACACACAACTAAATTATAAGTGTTGAGGGCATTTTCCAAATACTGTGGTACAGTTTGGCTGCTGAATGGCTCAAAATTCAAGAGCAAATTGCAAGTCCTTGTAATAGAACTCTTTTCGTAAAATTCAAACAATGTTATACTGTTGTTGTTTGTTTTGGTTTTCTTTTCAAGGCAGATTAGATATTTTTTTTCCTGTAGGCCCACTTATAATTACTGTATTTACAGACTATTAGTCGTAAAGTTACAAAACCACCGGATTAATTTCTAAAATTGTGATAAATGGTGGGGATTATGGGATGCACTGCATTGCATTGATAGTTGAGGGGCTCATAATCTAGTTGATTATTTTTTTTCATTATTTTTAAACTAGCTGGGGAGCCTGTACCTCTTCAATAAAGTGGAATGTACCAGTGGCAAATACAAGTAGTTTTTACATACCATTTTCTGCTGCCACATTTTTGTGGACTTTAGTAATATAAATTTCCTTTTAAATACTTTTTTTATGAAAAGGTAATGAATGGAACATACATCATTTTAAATTTATGTTAGGAATGTTTTTGTCATTTTCCATGCACAGCACGTTTTGAGCATTTTTTTGAAGTCCTGTTACACCTAGTTGATGTACACTCTTCCACTTTGCTCTACATCCAAGCACACCCAATCTGTGCAAGAAAGATTCTGTCACCCTCAATATTATTTGCTGTGTTTATCACGAATATATTAGAGAAAAAAATGTTCATTGTTTAAACAGACTCCTCCTGAAAACCTTCCCTGTTAATGCTTTGGTCCAACTTCTAGCAGCTTCTCAATTGCTTTGATTGTTGTGCTCCATTATTATATCGCTCTAAGTGTTTTGAACTTTATGAATCATGATCAAATGTGAATAATGGTTTACTGTATTTCTTGTTTTTAATTTGTTATTGTTTGTCTTGCTTATCGTTTGCTTTATTTTAAACCATTTCCATGTTATTTGGTCTATTTGCACCTTAAAATAATTATTGTGTCATGTAGTAATTCTTCCTTTTTTTCTTATTTACTTTTTTTCACTGACAGAAATTACTTTCTTATCGCTTACTGCTCATTTTTTTTCCTTCATTCAGCTTTATCGATTTCTAATAATAAAAAAAAAAAAAAAAAGAAAAGCTAATTCCATGCGCTTTCAGTCAAAAAATTAGCTTGTTTTACTTTACAAGATGGAAGTCCAACTGATGTAAAAATTGAATTAACATTACATTAAATCTGTTATTTGCTTCTCTGAAAATGATCATGCTAATCTTTTTCTAATATTACAATTTTGGTTTGTGGTTTGTGTCAACTTAGTAATTTGTTTCTTCATAGTTTGAAATCAACTCCTTTTTATTCATTTTTTTTTATTTCCTGTGGTATCAGGCTTTTACAGTAGTGAATTGACAATGTTTTGCCAAAATAGTGGATTTTTTATGTCAATTTGTGGATAGAATTATTACAAATCTTGCTATTTTCAGTTTGATTTTGCGTGGGCAGCTCCAGAGCTCTAAGAAATATAAATATTGTCGACTTTATTAGTTTCTTCTCCTACTCCACTATATCATCTTCATCATCATCATCATCACATTGTTACCATCACCAATATCAGTATCATCCTCAGGATTTTATTTATCATAACCAAGCAGTAGTAATAACAAAAAGAAGGATCAATAATATCAAACAAAACTGAATATGACAGGGACGGGTTTACTAAGCAAGTCCCATAAGTTATCCATAAATGGCAATATGGCGTCAAAATCAGAGTGTGAAGACTGAAGATTTCAGGGTCAGTTTTGGGTTATTGATAGGGGGCAGGCCTGCTGATTTAAAAAAAAATCATCAGTCTTAGTGGATTCCTATCTAGGTACATGTTAAAAGTATCATTTGTGGAAAGATCTGTTCGTATTGCTGTCAAATGCTGTCGAGTGAATAACGTTTCTTTATATATATATATATATATATATATATATATATATATATATATATATATATATATATATATATATATATATATATATATTTAGAATAAATTAAGATTTCTAGAATCTATGTCTGTAAGTCTATAAGTTTTTTTTAAATCTCTCTCTCTCTCTCTCTCTCTCTCTCTCTCTCTCTCTCTCTCTCTCTCTCTCTCTCTCTCTCTCTCTCTCTCTCTCTCTCTCTCTCTCTCTCTCTCTCTCTCTCTCTCTCTTCGATTTTTTTCTTATATCTTTTTATACAGTATAGAATTAATTTTCAATATGTTTTCACAAAATAATTTATGTAAAACTTGTAAGGTGAGCTAAATTTTTTTAATCCGTTTTTAAGCTTATAGAATTATTTTACAGCATCTCAAACCATTTCAACAAATTCGAAAATTTTGTGATTGTTACAAACAATTAAGAAAAAAAAACTAACTAAAATTATTATAATTAATTTTGAATGCCTGTAAGCAATCAATTGAACTTCTTTTGATACCATATTTATGTGATGTATAGGGTTCAAGCTCTATGCTAAACATGGAGAAGGGCCCTCTGTTTCTGGGAGGATTCAGGAGTCCAGATGACCTCCCTCCTCGGGCAGGAATCAAGACTGGTTTTACTGGTGCCGTTCAGAAGGTGAGTAGTTGATTCTGTTCTGGTGCCGTTCAGAAGGTGAGTAGTAGATTCTGTTCTGGTGCCGTTCAGAAGGTGAGTAGTTGACTCTGTACTGGTGCCGTTCAGAAGGTGAGTAGTTGATTCTGTTCTGGTGCCGTTCAGAAGGTGAGTAGTTGATTCTGTTCTGGTGCCGTTCAGAAGGTGAGTAGTTGATTCTGTTCTGGTGCCGTTCAGAAGGTGAGTAGTTGATTCTGTTCTGGTGCCGTTCAGAAGGTGAGTAGTTGATTCTGTTCTGGTGCCGTTCAGAAGGTGAGTAGTTGATTCTGTTCTGGTGCCGTTCAGAAGGTGAGTAGTTGATTCTGTTCTGGTGCCGTTCAGAAGGTGAGTAGTTGATTCTGTTCTGGTGCCGTTCAGAAGGTGAGTAGTTGATTCTGTTCTGGTGCCGTTCAGAAGGTGAGTAGTTGATTCTGTTCTGGTGCCGTTCAGAAGGTGAGTAGTTGATTCTGTTCTGGTGCCGTTCAGAAGGTGAGTAGTTGATTCTGTTCTGGTGCCGTTCAGAAGGTGAGTAGTTGATTCTGTTCTGGTGCCGTTCAGAAGGTGAGTAGTTGATTCTGTTCTGGTGCCGTTCAGAAGGTGAGTAGTTGATTCTGTTCTGGTGCCGTTCAGAAGGTGAGTAGTTGATTCTGTTCTGGTGCCGTTCAGAAGGTGAGTAGTTGATTCTGTTCTGGTGCCGTTCAGAAGGTGAGTAGTTGATTCTGTTCTGGTGCCGTTCAGAAGGTGAGTAGTTGATTCTGTTCTGGTGCCGTTCAGAAGGTGAGTAGCTGATTCTGTTCTGGTGCCGCTCAGAAGGTGAGTAGCTGATTCTGTTCTGGTGCCGTTCAGAAGGTGAGTAGTTGATTCTGTTCTGGTGCCGCTCAGAAGGTGAGTAGTTGATTCTGTTCTGGTGCCGCTCAGAAGGTGAGTAGCTGATTCTGTTGGTGTCGCTCAGAACGTGAGTAGTTGATTCTGTTCTGGTGCCGTTCAGAAGGTGAGTAGTTGATTCTGTTCTGGTGCCGCTCAGAAGGTGAGTAGTTGATTCTGTTCTGGTGCCGCTCAGAAGGTG
Source organism: Elysia crispata (assembly GCA_033675545.1). NCBI lineage: Eukaryota > Metazoa > Mollusca > Gastropoda > Plakobranchidae > Elysia > Elysia crispata. The sequence goes on from JAWDGP010001807.1 coordinate 267,430, forward strand.
AGTAGTCTTAGTACTGATGCAATTTGAAGGGTTGATACTTGATGCTTATATCGAATGTGATTTCACAAATGGTTATGCTACCTAGTTTGAAGTCATTTGTTCAGCTTTAGATTATCATTAGCATGTGAAGCAATAGTGTCTACAAAAGCGCAAATCATTGTGAAATAAAAATTGGGAAAATTTTACACTTGAGAAAACATTTAGGACAAAAATTATCTAGTTCTGCTTAGATATTAAATGCCTTATGATTGCTAACAGAACTCACAACTTCTAATAAAGTGGTATAAATTTTTGTGAAATCGCATCCTGTAGTTTAATCTTGAGTTAAATGAATGATTTTATGACATTGGGTATGAGTAAGGCTAGTATTATAATGAAAGACTGAATTTTTTGTTTTCTCCAGTCTTAAGAGCCACGAAAATAAATGCATTTAAACATTTTCTCTATTATATAACAGACATACTCGTGTCACAAAAAAGTAAAGCTTTAAATAAGTCTTATTTGATATTATTGAAGTTTTGTTATTTGAAATTCAAGAAAAAGAGGCAGATGGGTTTTATGATGGCTGAGTAAAGGCTTGGACTTGTTCATGGTGATGTTTGGCTCTTCACACATTTATCACACCACAGTATTCTTTGCTCTTTCATGCTGGTGAATAAAAGGAATATTTGTAAGGGGCAAGGACTTTCACAGAGGTTGAGGAAAATGATGTTCATCAATTTTTTCCTTGAATCTGGATTAATTTTTTCTCAGCACATTGCTTTGTTGCTGTAGTCACAACTGAAATAAAGGAAAAAATAAAAACCATCTTTTTGTTTACTTTGCAGGTTACAGTAAATGGTCGAACAATCGATGGTCTGACGGCTAAGGCAGTCACGATGCGAAACATTTCTACATATAATGGACCTCCTTGTAAAGTCAATCCTTGTATGAATGGTGGTGTGTGTGTCCCTGCACTAAATCTGGCTGACTGCAGATGCCCCTCTAATTACATGGGAAAAAATTGTGAAAAAAGTAAGAGAAAAGTTATTTTAGAAAAAAACAACGTATTAGGGTATTAAGCTATGTTTTTATGGGCTGTTGAAAAATATGATGCCTGTAGAGCATTTTTCTTGAGTTATTGATCTTTACTCTTAGCGTTAAAGGAAATGTAAACCCATATTGAGAATTTATTAGCGGGTTCAGAATAATACTTATTACAGTAACATCCTCCTAATGTTAACTTACACCATCTCATAGATCAATTATTCATTGGAAAATTGTTATATTGTAAAACTTAATTTTTTTCAGTAGTTGAAAAGGTGTTCATAAAAATGAACACACAAATGAATAATTATTTAGGCCACAGAAAGTTTGCAGAATCCTATAGATCTAAGCAAGCCAAAGCATTGGTTAATTTTCCACAGATCAGCCGAAATTTGAAATTGGAAAATTGTCATATTTAAAAACTGAAATTTTTTTCAGTGGTTGAAAAGTAGTTCATAAAAAACAGCAGCACGCAAATGAATAAAAAGTGAGGCCAACAGAAAGTTTGTAGAATTTTACAGATAAAAGCCAGCCATAGCATTAGGTATTATATTCATAGAAAATTGTTTTACATTTAAAAATAGGCCCAGGGCCCCATCTGACCATAGATATGTTTACTACTGCTGCAGTACATCAGACATTGAACTGCATAGACCCTTTTAATAAAGCATTCTTTAGGCAAAATTTGGCCATGTCTAACACAATTATTTTCTTTCTTGCTCCAATCTTTCCTTCTCAGTAATTATTATTGTGAGCATTCTTCCTGTTAATGATCAAGGTGCAATGTGAACTTTGTAACAATGAATCCTACACACACACAAGTTAATCTAAAGAAAAATTAGAAAACTTTTTAATCATTTTATCATTGCTTTCTGGCATAAAAGTAAACTGGATCAAAGGTTTAAATGCAACAAATGCATCATACATGTCACCAAGCCCTCTGCCCCACCCCCCCCCCCCCCCCTTTCTTTTTAACCGTGTTCCCATAATGAACTCTAACATTCATTTTTTTCTTACAGGGTTTGAGCAGATGGATTTAGACCAGCCAATCCAGTTTGATGGCATGAGTTTTATCAGCTACCCTAACGAGATCAACAGCAAGTAAGGACAGATACAGCACTCTGCCTTTTTTGTTTTAATTCAGAGCTGAGGCCTGATCCAGGAATCAGAATACATAGAATAAACTCTTTTAATTTTAGTCAAAACTCAGTAATTAGAACGCAGTATATTGTTCATAGAATAAACTTAGTGTTTAATTGTCTTGGACATCTTTGGACAATGGCTTAAAAGAGCTTCAGATGAATAATTTCAATAAAATAGCTTCTTATCATATCATGCAAATTTTATTATTACGAAGCTGAGCGAAATATATAGTGTGAACACCACAAAACATAATTGATAGGTTGCCAGACGTAGCTCACTTGGTGGATGAAGTGGACGTCTCTAGATTAGTTCATAATATCAAGATGAATTATTCTTTTGTCTTAAGGGCCAATTAAAAGGACCTTTTTTTCACATGTATCCGTGTAATTTTATGGTTTATATTTCCTTATATGTGTTGATAGATTAGTAATTTTCAATGCTTTATTTGATACTTAAAACATTTTCAAACATTCGTGATCTTTACCTGTAATGAACTATTAACATGGTTAATGACAATAATCAATTTGTTTTCTCCTGCGTCTAAGACAAGAAGGGCAGAAGAGCAACCATTTCTACATTCGGTTTCGGGCAAGTCAGCCAGACGGCATTTTGCTACTTCAGTCAGGTGGAGACACTGTGGTCAGTGATTACCTTCTTGTGGCCTTGGAAGAGGGTCATGTAATATTTTCCTACAACCTTGGCAAGCAAGGCCCTGGGAATCTGCACATCATTAGATCAAAGATCAATGTCATGGATGATGATTGGCATTCTGTGCGTGTCATGAGGTGAGCTATGCTGCATGGGACAGAAGTCGGAACCTTTCATGTGGCCATCTTGATTAAGGACTATTTATGAACTGAATACACCATGTCAATACTAGAATAAAAACCACAAACATTCCCACTTCCACAACCTTTTTATGTAGTAGTTTAAGATTAAATTTAAAATTTAAAATATATTAAATTTTAAGATTGCTAGGGGAGTTTTGCTTTGCATGATAAGAAACACTTGCTGTCATGGAAACACGTCCAATATCATCTCACATATATAAGATGACAGGAAATCAGCAGAAATTCTTGAATTGTTTAAAATTTGGTTGAAGTCTTATCAGAAAAAAACAATAACTGGTACCTTCTCATGAAACTCTTCACTCCTGTACCTTTCTCACGCTTTGCTTTTTGCTAATTTCTTTCCACATATGCACAAATTGATGATTGGTGAAACACAATAAACTAAATCATAATAGAAACAAGCGGGACGGTACTATCCAAGTTGATAAAGAAAAACCAGTTACCTCCCTTTCTGATGAAGGCACCCAGCAGCTTGATACCGATGGCTATTTGTGGCTAGGTGGACGCAGTAGTCTTCCATGGGGTCTGCCCGTCACAGAGGGCCTACAAGGGTGTGTGTCAGAGGTCAAGATCAATGGACAAAGTTTACATTTGGTTACTGACAAGATGCCTGACGCCATGACAGAATCAACATCTTTCACCTTTTGTGCGAACAAAGATGGTGCATGATGGACCAAAGTCAGGCAAATGCAAAGGAAACTAGATTGTGGCCTTAAAGTTTTTAACAGGTCAGCAAAGCTTTCAGGTTCCAAATTGAATGCCATAAGTATTGACCTTTTAGACTTTGTTTGAAGTGAAAACAACACCTCAATTATTATTGTCCTTACTATTATTTTATTATTTTATTATTATTTTATTATTATTATTATTATTATTATTATTATTATTATTATTATTATTATTATTATTATTATTATTATTATTATTATTATTATTATTATTATTATTATTATTATTTTTATTATTATTATTACTATTATTAGTATTATTATTATCATCATCATCATTATCATCATTATCATCATCATTATTGTTGTTATTATTATCATTGTCATCATCATCATTTTAATTATTATTATTATTATTATTATTATTATTATTATTATTATTATTATTATTATTATTATTATTATTATTATTATTATTATTATTATTATTATTATTATTATTATTATTATTATTATTATATTATTATTATTATTGTTATTATTATTATTACTGTTGTTTATTGGTGTTCTTTTAACGAAGATATGTTGTTTTCTGATAGTGTGAGTTAACACATTTGAGTTGTGAAGAAAAAAAAATAAAGAGAAATGTGAAGTGTATTGTATGGACCGGAGATTGCTGTCTTGGAGATCAATGTGAATCTATGAGCAAGAAAGAAGAAATGGAAGAACCAGAGACAAAAAGTGAAGATAGAAGAGTAGGAAAGGAAAGTTCAAACAAAGACATTTAAAGGAAGAAAAATAAAACAAGAACAAGCACTAAACAAACATACATAGATGGATTAGTAGGACAAAAGGAGCATGAAAACGAAAATATTGTGATAATTTCCCCTAGCTCACCGCCGAATCCTGTACTTCTCTACCTCTGTCTTCTGAGAGAATTATATTTTGTTGTGTTCTGTATAGAGGGAATGCAATTCTGTATGCAAGAGAAAAAGAGGTATGGTGAATATAAAAAAGGGGGTTGGGTGGGGGGGGGGGGGGGGGAGAGGCGGATTGGGGAAGATTATGGACATATAAAAAGTAAAAGTTTTTTCTTGAAAAAAGAAAAAAGTGAAAAACACTAGGAAAGTTTGGTTGCTTTACAAGAAATTGTGTGGCAGAGTTTGAAATGACGTTGAGTCTATTCAATTTAATACATGGTCATTGAGTGGAATTAGTGAATAAGCAGTTTTGGAATGTGTTATGCATTTATATGTGTAGCAACCTCACGAGATGAGACGTTTTGTGGCAGTGAAATTTATTGGAAAATGCCATTTTCTTCTAGAAGAATTGAAATCCTCGATAATTGAAGTGCTTTTCCTTCTGAAACAATGTGAAAGTTAGAAATTAGAGCAGTATAAAACGTGAAAATTTCAAGCTTTTCTTTTTGAGGAATATTCCATTTACCCATAAATTTCTCTGCCTCAAAACGTCTCACTTCTTGGTCCCGCTACATATGTAGAGGCTCCATAGTTTTACTGTAAGTTTAACCTGAAAGACTTTTAGTGTAGTAAACATAATGTTGTCTTTTGTTTAGAGTCTACATAGGAATATGTATTCACCAGAAGAATTCAGCTATTTAATACTTATGTGACGAGCATTGGTCGAACAGTCATTAAAAGATCATACTGTTCGGGTAATTTTTTCCCCTCAGTTTGAACATTGTTTTACATTTGCAGTAATTTTTTTTTGTTTTTTCGCAGCAATGAAAGGTTTGTCATTAAATCATATATAACTAGTTTTAAAAACAATCATTTTCATTTCCGTCTAATGTAGTGAATGAAGTGTAATCATGGATGTTACAATTTTTTTAGAGTGTGCAAAGAACATATATATTTATATTTATATGCCCTGGCAAGTCAAGCATATGATATGTAAAAAAAAAATGCTTAACTTTATCTTGTAGTAAACATAACAATTTCTCCATCTCCATATATCTATTTCTATATATGTTTTGAAGATAGGTTTTAATAATTGGTAAGAGTCTCAACTGTGGGAGCATTTCATAGATTTAGAAGATCTTACCTTAAATTCTATTCATACGACACTGGTGTTTCAAGTGGAGGAAAAAGTTGTCAATTGTCCTCCCCTCTCTTCCGGTATGACTGAGGTGTGTTCAGTCATACCCAAAGAGAGTGGAGGACAAGCGACAACGTTATCCTCCACTTGAAACACCAGTGTCGTTTGAAGAGAATTTAAGGTTAGATCTTCTATATCTATTTCTATATATGTGTATACCGTGCAGTGCTGGGAAGGTCTTTTGCTCGTGCATATTGAGTGAAGAACAGTTGTGATTGTAGTAACATTGGTCAATGAAAAAAAATGAAGATCCATAGCTAAAACACAAAAATTATAAGGTATAAGATATAATTATAAACCAAAGTTAATATCATTATCAGTGTAATGGTTAACAGGATCTTGTCATACTTTCATTATTTTTCAGACCAGTCAAGTTGTTACTTAATTTTTCTTAGGTCTTTTTATTATTTCTTTTTAATTTATTTTCTGTCCGCAAAATTTTTGAGAACATGATTTGCATGGTCTATTTTTGCTTTTTCTTTTTTATAAATATTGATGTATCTGTTACCATGTGCAGAAAATATTAATGTAGAGTGCTGTGCCAGTATTTATCTAATTTTCTTGCATTATTTGTTTTGAAATTTGTGGTAGCTTTTGAGGGCAACCATAATGTCTGATCATGAGTTTTAGCACCGTTTAGCTATTCAGTTTTAAATGGCACCATCATCATAATCACCATCATCCCTTTAAATTTGATTATTTTCACTATTTTTATTTCAAATAATATTGCTGAAAAAATAGTGCAAAACAGTTCTGCTACAGCTTCTAAATTGCGTGAACCAAAAAGTCCTCAGAAATCCTAATCATCTTTCTATGTTGTAAAAGTTTTTCTGTTTATGAAAATATGGTATCGAAAGATAAAAACTTTTTGTTTCCTCCACTGGACTTGATTTTTTTAAAGAAGTTCCCATGCAATATTTTTAGACTTTCAGTTTGTCACAAAATTTTGATACAAAGAGCACCTCTAGTTTTCTGGATGTTTTTGGCAAAGAGTAATTTTATAATTATTCACGACGAAGAATTTTATTAAATTTGAGTTTGGATGTGTATGATTTCTCATACCTGAGTGGAATTGATTATCATTCTCACTCAACATATTATTTACATGAAATAAATCTGCAGCGATTTTTTTAAAGCTTTTATAGGCACTGCTTTTTCCTTTGTATTTATTTCTTCATTTTTTTTTTTCTCTTGTATAATTATATTATTCAATATGATTTGCCAACATCTATGTGAAGTCATAATATTGACATGGATTTTGTAATCAAGCAGATTTAAAATGTTAAATGTACATAATTCTTGTGCTTACAATTTAATCATCCGTTAAATCAATATAGTTATGCTAATCTTTGCTATTGAATGGTATCTACCATATGTTTACAGTACTATATCTGCCTTCATGTACTCGTTTATCTATATTCGTGTGATATAGCTTAACAGTTTATCTTTTTCCACAATTTGTTTACACTTCATGTTTTATTGTTGAATTTGCCAAGAAATTTTTGATTTATAGAAGAATTTGTGATTTGTCTGTTTGAATTATCCACTTTCAAAAGTGCTGATCAGTGTGAAGAAAAACGCAGAGTAAAGAACAGTGCAAGTTAGAAAAAGAAGTTGATTTATCTGATATCAGTAGAAGCAAGGAAAGAAAGCATGGTAAGGAACAGTGTAGGGGAGAAAAAGGCAGGGTCTTTGAAGTTCGTTTTCTGGTTTTAGCAGAAGCAAGGGAAAAAAGACATGGTAAGGAACAGTGTAAGGCCTGATGTTTGAGGAAACCAACAGTCATAGTATAGATGGACAGCCTGTCTAGAATAAGCTTTTGTTGTATCTTGCAGTAGCCAGGCTGTGAGTGATGCTGAGAGCTCCTTCAAGAGGGGACCTTGCTCCCACATCGACTGGAATGGGAGGATGTGTGGAGCAAATACAACCAGTTTTTGTATAAGTGCAGCATTATAAAAGAAAGTGTGACAGTAAGAGTTTTTTTAGCCAATATTCTTCAAACACATGAAGCAGCAAGAGAGGAGGTTTTGCTTGGTGATAATCTCTAGTCGATTCTAATGTATCGAGTTTGTTGTGTGTCGTATTGGTTGACCATTGCTTTGAAGTTCATGTGCATCATGGGCTGTACATTAAGCAAACTAGCTGTAGTTTTAGGGATGGAATTGTTTATATTGGACATTGTTTTAAACTATCAGTTTTTGAAAGTTAATAGATACTTAATTTTAATTTGATGGTCAAGGTTCAAATGTTGAAATTATATTAGAGAAATGGCTGAACTTACGGATACATTTAAAAAAAAGTGCAACTGTGCAGATCGTTAAGAAAAACACCACAAAATAATGTAACTGTACCCATAGTTAAGATAAAAACCACGATGTGAAGTTCCTGTATATTGTACTTAACAAAATGCTCTTAGTCCCAGAAAGATTTTGATACAATGTGTGACAAAAGTGACTCATTTGAACCTTACCACTCAAATAACCTCATGAAGTCTTTAGCTCATGAGTAATACATTGTACTGGTGCACTGGTGTACATTATTTTAAATTTCAGTAATATCTCTTCCATTAACTTTCATTCTTATATATTTTTCAGGGTTTTTTTTTAACTCTGAAAATGTTATGAGTCCATCTATAAAAAGCATAAAAAATGTAGTTGAAGGGGTAAAATTGTTACTGGTATTCAAAAATGATGTATGGGTATTTCTTTAAAAGCGCTTTACCAGTCTCGACTTTAATTTCAAGGGAGATTTTAAAGGGCAACCTGCAAAAGTAGAAAAATGATAAGTAAATATATCGGTGGAAAGTCATTGGGACCAGTGACTGTTTCAGATAATTATATGTAATCATATCCTGACATTTTTATGCCATTGTATCATTTTTTTTCTAATCATCCGATTTGTTTTCAATAATTTGTTTTCTTTTCCTTAGTGTGAGCATACAGGTTCTACCATAGAAAATTAATACCCTTAGCTTGGTAGCCAGCATAGCAGTATATGCTCTAAACCAAATGCCATTGTGTCAAATTATAAAAGAAATTTGTGTATAACTTTAATGTACCATAAATGTACTAATATATTATGAATAATGTATGGACCAAAAGATAATAAAAATAATATTTAAAAAAAAAAACCTAATCAAAAGCATCAGCTTTGATCTTTCTCGTTAAGATTTTTATGATGTAATTGATGCATTTTAGCTGAATTTGCTCCATTATTATGAGTTCATGTAATTTGCATGTCTTTCTAGTCCTGTGGACTGTTCGCAACTTTTTGTTTTAATTGCTAACTTAAATGATAATGAAATGCTTTTGATCTTAGTTGATTGTATTGGTATTACATAGGAGGTGAGCAAACTTTTGCCGGTTTCATACATTTTCTAGATCAGAGCTTTCCAACCTTTGAAACACAAATTTCACGACTGAAAGGATTTTGTTTCTATATTTTACTGGGTATTTTGATTACACTCGAAAATCATTCGATGTTTTTAAACCTTTTAAAATTCCATGTATTTCAAAGCATCAAGAAGCTACATGTGGATCTGATTTAAGGGCAAGTCTCAGCCTTATGGTGATTATCATTAGCAACCAGAGATTCAATGATTCTGACGCAAGAGATCAAAGGGTTTATATGCAAAGCCCACCATGGCAATACCGTGGTATTGATGAAGCTATTCAGTGCCAAGTTGCATCAAATTCTATACAAATCAAATTGAATTACTTAGTTCACAATATCATAATAAAAGTCATTTTGGAAGACTGACTTTCAATAAAACAATGGTCCTTTTAATTGGCCCTTAAGACAGAATTTCTACTTTCAAGAGGACAGAAAAGTTTAATGTGAATGAGATGATTGATTTTTGTACCTGTCATTTCAACAATATTAGGTGATTTTGGATACAGCAGTGTTTTGTACCAACTCCATTAACAGAAACATAATACCTGTAGTAATTAGGCCCACCTAGTTAGTTCTCCTTGATAAATCTTAGCGAAGGTTAATATCTCAATGAACTAAAACATTAAATTACCTAGTAACTTCTATTTGAAAAATTTTGTGATGGTTGACAACTCCATGAACTGGAACATCACAATACATGTATGTAGTGACTTAGTTACTTCTCCTTGATAAATCAACCAAAGTTTGACAACTCCAAGAACTGAAACAAAACAATTATTTCAATTCCCTCTTTGATATAATTATCTTGCAATGGTTGACAACTCCGTCGACTAAAAGATTACAATAAAAAAACTAGTTACTTCTACTTGATAGATCTTGCGAAGGTTGACAACATGGACAAAAACAATACAATAATTACCTAGTTACTTCTCCATGATAAATTTTAAAGACTCTATGGACTGAAACATTACAATAATAATTAACTAGTTACTTCTCTATGATAAACCTTGTGAATGTTAACGCCATGTGCTTTAAGGGCTAAAAAAATAATTCAATTCTTTTGATTAATTTTGGCAAGGGAACCAACTCTGTTAGAATCATAATAATTACATTTGGCTAACTTTGAACAAGTAAATGCAATCATCATTTTAGAAAAGTCACTTCACAAATCCATTGTTTAAACAGACTTGAGGCACATTCATTACAAGTAACTGGTTTGAATTTATTCCTATTATTATTTTTTTTTTAACTGCTCCTCAGTAGTCCAGTATTTTCAACTTTGTCGCAGTATTTGACAACAAAAAAAAATTTTTTAGTTAGTGTGTTTTTTCAACAACCAGTCCAAAAAAAAAATGATTATGAAAACATGAACACAACAATTTCTATTCATAAAAGAAAATTACTCTTTTTAAAGTTTAAAAAGCAAACTTTATTTTCTTTCCTATTGCATTGTGTGACATAAAAGTATCACATCTCATGACCAATTTCAAGCCTCAACAAATGCAAAAATGGCAGTAAACTAACAACGACTGATGAAACAACAAGCTCACAACTACATGTACTAAACAAAGCTTTTAAAAAATGTGCTTGCAGGTGAGGTTCACTTCATAACATGGAAAGGAGGAAAGGATAAAGTGAGTAAACAATGGTGTGCAATCTGTGATGTACCAAAAGATACTGCAAAAAAAAAATTTATTATCCTAACTAAATATTGAGGTGAGATCTGGGTGATATGAATTTTTAAAGATGTTCCTATACTTTAAGTTGTATTTTATCTATAAAAAGAAAATGGTCAAACACAAAAATTACCTGAATATTCATAAGCCTTAATAAAAGTCAGGAGGGTTGGCTGCATTTATCCATAACATAATGATAGGTGTAAGTCCGTCCACAATAAGTTCTCAAGAAAGACCTATTATTAGTATCAATTATGTATTTGAGATAATGGCATAACTCACTTGTTTTATTTCATGATGTGTAACATGCAAACTGGACTATTGGTTCTAAGACCTTAAATCCAGGGAGTCATCCATTTAGCTGTCACAGCCTTAGAACACTGAATCTTGTCCAAGTAGATTTTGTAAGCCTTGACTTGTTTCTCAGAAAGCCTCAAATAAGATTGTTAACATCTCATCAATGACTTTCAACCTTGCTCAGTCTTTGAAAATACAAGTTAAGATTTAAAAAGACTGAAATTAAACAATCTTCCAGATATTATAAATTATAGCTCTGTTTTTCCATAAGAATTAATTAACACAAAGACCATTTATGGAATACAAGGTAAGTGGCATTCACCATCGAAATACAAATTTTCAAACAACCAGACAATTAAAATTGGTTATCAAGTGAGTAAAGGGATAGAGTACAATTATTTCTGCTGTGGGGGGACAAGGTAAAACTAAAAGCAATGCGTGAAAACGTAGCATGCAGTTGAAATAAAGAAGACAAAACAATACACAATGTAAACCACAGTCATGATAGGGTCTACCAAACACACTATAGCTTATTGCAGTTCTTTTCTCTCTGGTGCCGATAATCTTAAGTACACAGAAATTCTGGTTACCTTACCAAACCTATAACAAGTTTTTTCTGATTGTGAGGGGCTTATGCTGCCAACGCCACATACAAGTAGTAGAATAAATAAAAGAATAAATTTCTATGTAAACATCTTTTAAAGAGTCTAATCGCAGAGTAAAACCTCAGAATATAAAATCTAAATCAAGTTTCTTGCATTTTGAATGATTTATCCCATAAAAAATTGTTTACTTACAACATCTACAATCAAATAAAAAAATCTTTCTCTCATGGCTATTTTAGCAGTTAATCATGCCACCTGAGAAAGGAAATTTACTTTTTGGAACTGACAATTTCTCTTCACATTGTTAACTATTAATTCCTTGATTCCGTCGATACTTTACGACGGAATCTCAAGGGTCTTTATTCTGAAGTATCTAACTGGTCCTAGTCATAAACAGCATAGTTTCCACATTGATGACAGTTTGATTCCCTAAAACCCTTGAAGTCTCTAGATCTCTTATGAGGTGGCAACTGCACTCCATCTATCTGAGGTCAGCAGAGGTAGGGGAAAAAAAAAAAAAAAAACAAAGTTATATGTAAAGCTTTCCCCTACCTCATTTAGATTTAGAGTAACAGGCAAGCTCAATGACCTAAGACGGTAACAAAACCATGAACCACAGAAGGGTTCATACTTCACTTACTTTTCCTGAACTACAATTTTTTTAAATTTGCAAGAGATAGCTACCATTCTTGAGCTGTATTCCTTAACTTGGTGTTTTGTTCAAGTACCATCAAGGATAATGCTGTAGTAATTGACAGCAATAAAATAAAAAGAATATCAATCATTATGGTAATGAGTATACACTTCGTATTTATAAATAAATCAGTACAAAATCAACAGGCTACATTAAAATATAAAAGAAGAGAGAAAAATTCATGGCAACAGAAACTCAAAACAAGTGTAAAATATTATTTAAATATAACAAATTTAGAGAATAAATAAAAACATTCGAAACAAGTTCAGAAGTTGGGAAAAAATTATTAAAAAATCACGGTCTAAGTCTATGTTTTTTAGTTGTGAGCTTTGCAAAATTTGTTCAAAATTGGTTCCAACACTAATATATCACTCTTGTAATGAGGAGCTGGTGACCTTTAACTCAACTGTTTTCTTTTATTTGTTTGTCCCTCTTTTCATTTCATACATATCTTAACTATGCTTACAAAACTACTAATGCTCATTTAACCATACACAAAGGCTTTCCCCATGATGTTGGTATTGCTATGATCTGATTTCTTCCATTAGAGGATTCAATATGCCATGAGGGTTTGAAACAAAACAAGCCACTACATATTATGTGCTATTTCTAACACAGAAATCTTGATAATCTTTATACAAAGAAGTTGAGCACATTTTGTTGTACCATGTTGGGCCTATAAGATAAAATGTGATAATATTCATCCGGCAGAATGAGAAATCATACTCCATAAACACAGCGCAGAGAGATCTATAACAACAGAAAACAAGATAAAACAATATGTTCAACAGAGGAGACAGAATTTGAAAAGTAATTGATTCAAAGTTGACAAACGCCTCCTGTACATCCAACACAGCTTAATATGTAACATATCTCTTAAGAGAGTCCTGATAATTGAAAAGTCACAAAAAAAATGTCTTAAGTGTTTTAAATATCAAAGACCTCAATTGCGACATTATGTGACCTTGGCACTAGCTATACATATTTGAGCCTATTACTATGAGGAACAACTGAATTTGACAAAGATAGATTGAAAAAAAAAAATAAAAATAAAAAAATCATTTTTAAATTTGCTGAGTAATGCGTCAAGATGGATGATCAGTGTAAAATACTGCTTCTTGCAGTGATTTTCGTTTGATAAAAGGGTATAAAAGTAAAACTAGTGTAGTAGGACAAGCACTGTATAAATAAAGAGCTTACATGAATACATGTATATCAGCGCTACCCAAAACCTTCATTTGTTCAATACATATAATTATAATTAAAAGTTATGTACAAAAATATTTAAAAAATAAAATACTGCTTCTGGCAGTGATTTTGATAAAGAGTGTAAAGAATGCAAACAAAGCAGTCCAATAATGCCAGCACCAGAGATCTTAACTCTTACTAACAATATCTCAAGTCCTGAACCAATAAAGCACAATGGAAGAAACTTGGTGGTACTGTGGAATGCAAAATAAGTTAATATAATACCTAGAAAGCTAAAAAAAAAATTGAATACATATCTAGCATGGCTCATAAGCTACATTACAAGGTCCTTTCATGAAATCAAATATAAACAAATTAAAAGGAAGGATTTTATCATGACATTTGAACTGCATGCAGTGGCAGCCAAAGACAGACATTAAATACCGTTCACATGCAAAAAAAAAAAAAATCCTGAAAGCAGTTTCTGTATATGGCAATCTTTGGATGGACAATTTGTGCTGTTTCTTGCAGCTATTTGAGTATTTTTGCTTCAGATCATCAAGGTTTAAGTATGAGCAAAGACAGAATTTTCGGTAACAAAAACAGTGAGCCACTCAATAGCTTATATTGAGGTTAGTTTTGTAAATCAAATTTATCCTAAATTTATAGCTGCTATCATCAAACAGGTTCTAACTTTTCTAGTTCATGCCTGGTCCATGTTATGTCTGACCTCTGCCCTGTACCAGCTAGCACAGCTCTCAAGTGAAGGATCCATTGAGGATTTCTGTAGGGAGCTATGAGGAAGCAAATTTCATAGTCTACATTCTTGAGAGAATGATCTAAATCCTCGTCAATTTGCCATTTAATATTACAAATATTTTTAGGCAATACTTTGTTAATGCAAAGCCTCATCCTCCCCACCCAAGCAAAATAATTAACAACTTATGAAGTATGATTTCAAAATTCTGAAGCATTTGGAATGGTCCTGACTTGACTGAAGGCTTTTTGACATTGTCCACGGCAAAATGACTCTAAGCCTTGTACATCATACAGTCATGCTCCTATTAAGCAAAGTTGGATCCAGTGATGGAGAGACCTTTGAAGATTCGAAAGGTGTTCCCATCAAGTTTTCAAGACAGTTTACCCAAAAGCCATGAGCCTTCATGTCTTAAGTCAGTAACATAAATCAAAACTTTCATCGGTAATAACTTAAAACAACAAAGTACAATAAATATCATAAGGCTTCTTTTTTCCTGGAGCAAAAACTGATCATAAATGCCGTAATTGTATAGTTTTAAGACACATTTACAAACAGCTTTGAAAGATTAAGGAACTATCAAAAGGTAAAAGCTGTCTTGAACTTACCCTATTTCATAAGAAAAATCAACAGTTTGAATACCTCACAGATATTTTTGTGAATACATTACAATGACCTGTAAAGAAGCAATTGTTTATACCTGTCAATATTACAATGAAATATTTATTAAACTAAAAATCTAGAGACTAAAAAAATCATTTTGGTCTAGCTAGGGTAATTTATGTGAAGGTATGTTTACCATTTTTGGTTTAAACGCTTCTATAATACTTCAGTTTTCTTTTTCCAAGCAATCTTCATTGAAAAAAAATCTTTGACATGTTTGTAAAAGTAGCAAATGAACTGCTGAACTAGTTCTCTAATAACATGTAACAGTACAGAAAAAAAATTGTGTCATTTTCCCCTGCTTGCTTTGGCATTTCATATGACTGGAAAAGAGCAAAAAAAAAAGGGTAAGGTCTCTTAGCATGATCAAAAACTGACAACTGATCATGAGAAACTAATGCCTTTTCCAGTAAAAAAAAAAAGGTTGAAAATTTACAGCACTGGCAGATCTTTTTCCCAAGTTGTTAGTAAGACCAGTGGTAAATTATGAAAGCTCTATGGCATAAAAATGTTGCATCTAACAACGATTTCAGACCTGAGCAGAAATTTAAAAATGCATTTAATGCCACTGATGACATACAATAATTATTGTGGGCATTGTATATATAAGGAAAAAAATCTTTTAAGGCTAGCCTGAAAAAAATCTTCGGAGTTATTTTCTTAATACCGGTACCAACTCTGTAATCACATTATACAAAGGGTGGCAGCAACGACAGCATCAGTCATGTTAGTTTCACATCAAAAGGAACAAAAAAAAACATATCAACAGATCAAGGATCTGCAAATCTAGCTTTAAGTTTCATCATAATACTGAAAGCGTACAAAAAACAGCTAGTCATAAATCTTCCTCGTCTCAGATTGTGTAGTAGGAAATACTTATTCTGACAGAAATGAAAATGTTGGGTCACAATGTGAAACTTCTGACAATGTCAGTTAAAAATACAATATTCAACAGAGGTGCTTTACCCCTTGCAACATGAGTTTGAAACATGATTAATTCTCATTTTAAACTTTGATCCAAATCATTAGAATCACAAGACTAGAAATACTAGAGGATTTTGTGCTGGAAAGAGTGTTGACGTTTGATCTCAAGACAAGCAACAAAAACAGGTCAAGACAAAGCATGCATATGGCACTGTGTTCTGTGTTGACATTTAGTCACACTGGAGACGATCTGAGTATAAACTTTCAAAACAAAAGGAGAAATTCACTAGAAGTGATTGATTGACATCAACTCGTAAATAACATTTTTTTAAAACAAAAAAACGAAACACAAATCATTGGAACCTTAAGCATCTGAATCAAAAGTAATTTCCTTACATAATCAAAAGTTACTTAACAATGGTCACTGCCTAAGAACTTAAGAAAGAGGCACTCTAATGTCCTCTCACACAAAGCTTCATACTGTGTGAACCCATTACAGGTGTGCCTCTGCTCCACTGGGTAACGGAAAGAGGTGGGGATGAGACTTCTAGGTGTTCATCCACATTTTTTTTAACCATTCCACTTATCAGGCTGTTAAAGGCTTAAAGGAAGACTTGACATTGTGTAAAACAGTGATGACAGAAAAATTTATTGTTTTGAATCACCACAGCATTTTTGTACACTTTACTGTCCTCTCCATCCATACACTAAAGCTTAGTTCCATGTTGCTCCAAACACCCCTGACAGTTTTAGATAAGGATAGAGGCACGAAGTTGAGAGATTGGCAATCTTTTTTCTGACTCCCCCCACCCCCCATTTCCACCCACATTGACATCCTTCTCCCTCTTTAAAAATTTGGGTTTTGAGATGACAAGTTCTTAAACACAGACCACTGTAAAAAAAAACCTCAAATATAAGAATAATATGTGTTTCACGTTTAAAGCATTATCATTGCAAGAACGAGGATCGGGAAAGAATCTTAAAATAAAGCGAGAAAAGCTTGTGCAATAAAGGCTGCCCAGTAAGAAATCACAGGCAGGGCTCAAGGTTATTTGGATATGTTGATTGAGGAAATCTAAAAGATGAATCTTTTAAATAATAACAGAAAAGGAAAAATTTTAAAGCCGTTGATACACTAATCTTGTCATCTTTTCATTTCAATTCTGCCATTCCTGCATATGGCAGATTAAAGAGAACAATTGATAACTGTTGTTTTTATCTTAAACTTTATCAATCTTTACTATATGTCTGCATATAAAAATTTACTTTTTTTCAGGTGCTTGTTGGCAGTGTTACATTTAAAGCTGAAAAACTGTATGTTTTGTAGGCAGACTCCGATTAAGATTACAGCTCAGATTTACTTTGAGATTTCACCAAACTGAAGCCTGTTTGAAGGGCATGCAAAAGAAGAGAGTTGAAAGATTTGTACGAACAAAGTCCTAAATTTAAGACAGGTTCTTCTGCACATGCAGAGATATTAGATGTAACCACCTGCCCATTGTACAAGACTCGAACAAACTTGGACTTGAAATCTTTTTTATCCAACTGGGAGCCTTCATATTGAGAAGATGTGTTGCTTTTCTCCGACATGTTTTCCACTCCAGTTACATGTTTGCTTCCATCAGGGAGATCTGACCATCTCTTTTCATTGTGCAGGGCATGTTCTGACAAATATTCCAGCTTCGTTCTGTTTTGTTCTTGCTGAGAAGAAGGCCTTAAATGGAAAATCTCAATGACTAGACGAGCAGCGGGTAAAATATGCTGGGAAGTTGGAAGAGACAGTGTTGTGAGTAAGCTAAGCATTGAGAGCGGATCAACAGATACCATTTTCATATCATTTTTGTCCCTACATTTCTTAGCCTCTGAATCAAAGCATGTGAGCCATTGATCTGCGTAACTCAGGAGAGACAGGCTGTGAGATTTGGCAAAAGATTGAAAAAGTTCTGAAGAAGATAGATATGACACATGCGAGTCAGCTATGTTAAACATCTGATCAATGTGAACATTGGCAACTTGCATAGGTTTCTTCTCCACTCTCTCTACTCTCCTGTGGTGCCTCTCAGCGCAAAGCCGGTTCGAGATGTGAGAAATGGCCTCTTTAGCTGACAACTCATTTGGACCTTCGCTGAGCAGGGCAGCAACGTTTAGATCTGACAATTTCGAGCCCTTGAAAAGCAAACTCTCTTTTCTGAAAGCCTCTTCCACAAAGAAACGCAAGTGCTGGAGAGCAGAATGAGCAGCTGAGCACACCGAGCTAAGTTGGCCCGATACCCGGCAGTAACTAGCCCCTACCTTGGCAACATTTGCTGCCACAAATTGTTTTTCCATTAGCAGACCATGTAGAAAAGCGCTCAGAGTTTGAAAGTGAACAAGTTCACCTGTCGTTTCAGCTAGATTTTTATTCTCACCAGGCGGAGCCATTACACTTTTCAATTGCTCAAAATATCTTCTTGCCAAAAACTCTCCCAACTTGATCATCTGAATGACACCTACAACTGACAGTTCTTGCTCTTCTCTCTGTACTTCAGTTCCTCCCAGCACCTTTCCTTTCCCTCCAGAAGCCTTTCCTGTCCTTCCAGGTGAAGCAGAGGGCAAGGCTTCAAAGACTTTAAAGTCTTTCTTACTGGAGCTCCCACGAACAACATTTTTAATGGACAGAAGCTCTGGGTAAGCCCTGACTTTTTCAGATCGGTGACCTTCTAAAGCTTTGACTATGTCAGATGGGGAGCTCGTATGCCCAGGAGTAACTGCAATGAAGGCTTTCTCCAGTTGATAGTCTTGAATTCTCTCACCTAGAAATGTAAATTTTATTGATAAAAAAAATTTTCAAAAAAGGTAAAAAGTTGAACTTATATAACAATCACGATAAAAGATCTAAAATTAACAAGCTTCCTTGAACAAATCAGGACCCAAGGCAAACCTATAAATATTTTTATGCCTTTTCTTCCATTATAAAAAGAAAAGTAAAATGCAGATTATGTTTGGTGTTGTATCCAAATTAATGGTAAAACATGAATAAAAGGATCATAAATTACATTTAACGCGAAATACAACACCAAACAAAATCTATATTAAGCAACAATTTTAAATTATGTTCATCAGAGCTATGATTGTCCGTCTTTGTGGATAATATACCCTGAACACTACATGGTGGTTATCACTGAACCACTTGTCTGTTTCTTACCTTCAAAACCCCTGAAGGTATCAGCACACAGTTCTGAGATTCTTGGATGTGGGTTTTCTTTTGAAGAACAAAGTGGAGCCAAAGCTATTATATGTGTCAGGAAAACTGGAGATACAAAAGAAAAAAGGGAAAAAATTAAGAAATCGCATCTCTAATTGCAACAATTTTATTTGGGTGAAGATAATGTAAATTGATAGATATTAATTTACAGTTAATAAAAACTTTAATAATAACAATAACAAGTAACAGCAGGAAGCTGAAAAAAAAACAAACAATTGTTGACAATTTTCTTTTAAAACAAAGCTCAACGCGACCGAGAAAATGGACACAAACCAAAACTGCAATTTTCAGAATGCAAAAGTCAGAAAGAAATGAGGAATGAAACAAATACTGTTTAAGGAAGTGCAGGAATTATTAGTGAATGAAAAATCATTGAGAAAAGCTAGAAGAAAAAAAAACACAAACTGATCCCCGTCCACCCCCCTCTCCACCTAATTTACAATTAGTTAAGAGTATAATCAGCAACATTAGGAAAAGTCCTCTTCACTTTTACAAGTATGTTCCCAACTGACCACATTTACCAACTCATAAACAAAAGTATGGTCAAACTGAGTTACAGCAGCCACAACAGAGCAGACCTGTCACATGAAAGCAACAAAGATATTATGATCAACTTTGCAATTGCAGGGATAAAAAATCACGCCCCTTCATAGGTAACTCTTCAAAAATGAGTCATCTGCCAAGCTCATATCGAGCAAAACAATCGATGTTGTACAATCCAGCCTCAGACTCAATCATTTAAATCAGCATCTTATATTATGTAGCCATGTCGCAATAGCCCAACCATACTCCCATTCTATCTGCATATATAACAATAAATGCCGTTTATGCCTAGAAGAAAAATATTTCTTTTTTGCATAAAGAAATCAAGCCTCAGCAAAAGAAAAGAAAGCTTTCATCATGCCTTCAGAGTAATAAACAGCTAAAAAATCTGAAATGTGAAACAGAATTTTAAAAGCAAGTCCTTTCACGCAAAGATTGAGCACAAGGAATCGCTCATCTGAGGAGAATGCAGAATACTTTTGTCTATTCCTAATGAGCAATTGATGTAAAGATGATACAAAAACAAAAAATAATAAATGAAAATGGTTGAAATTTTTTTATAGGAAAGTCATGAACTGCTTTTCAGACTTTTAAATTGAAGCTGTATTAGATTGGAGGGCTGACTGCTTGACGCTGAACTTAAAATTTTCTTGGTCACTAACAAAGATTAGGAGACTATATATACTATGCTGTGCAAAATGTTCTGCAGGTAACACCAAGATGTTTTTTCCAACACTGATCTTGTTTTTGAAACAACTTCAACTGTAACTGAGAGGAGCTCTATGTCTTAGAGTGGTTATGCTGCACTGTGGTTGATGCAGGCCTCTCCAATTTTTTCAAATTTTTGGCTTCTACAACAAAAAGCTTATCTTCAGTCTTTGTAACATTAAAACTTGAAAAAGAAAGAAAGAAATGTGAAGTCAATTTTTTTTTAAACACTTACAAATTAACAGTCTTGCAATACAGGAGCGTCTAGATGAACAGAAACATGATGGATACTTCGCATCGATGTTTACTGCATTGAGTTCATAATAACTTGAGGGCATATCACACAATCAGCTCGTTAGGTGCTGACAGGAAACTAGATCCTCCTAGACCCTTGCTGTCTTTTGCGTGATCCTGAAAAAATAAAAAAAGCATTGTTTGGGGATGAACATACTAAATAAGTAACTTGCTTTCACTCCAAATACCAGCAAGATGTCTATTTAGAACAAAATACATTTACTAAATTTAATTTTTTTTGTTCAAGAATATTCATTCCACACATTTTATTACAGTAAAATTTATTGACGTCCAAAAAGAATATCGTAATCTTCTGAGAATAAATATTAGGAGATCTATAAAAGTACAGCAGGGCAATTTTCCACAGAAGCAAGGTAGTGCAATTAAGTGTGCCTAGGGTCTAGATGGAAGTAATAACAATGTGCGCCTAATTTTCATATTACGAGTTGTGAGATTTTCAACTTAGGATTAGCATCTACCTAAGCAGATATCAAAAGTTTTTCAGACTAATATCATTATAAAATCGTTTTGAAACTCTTGTCAAATAGAGCCTATGCTTAATTGAGGTTTTTCAAAATTTAAATACACATTGGAACAAAAGGCTGTCAAAAAAGACATAAATTTATTTATTGGTGGGTCCAAACACTGTGCACCTTGTAAGTCATTCTGGTCTA
Source organism: Elysia crispata (assembly GCA_033675545.1). NCBI lineage: Eukaryota > Metazoa > Mollusca > Gastropoda > Plakobranchidae > Elysia > Elysia crispata. The sequence goes on from JAWDGP010001807.1 coordinate 288,896, forward strand.
CAGATGCAAGCTTCTGATCAATCATAAGCCAATATTATTGGTCTAACTCTAAGCATAGCAGTAAGCTTTCTTGCTGGTCCATGGTGCTTCATTGGGTCCCACCTTTGCAAAAACCACAAGGATAACTAGCCTACATACTTAATTAGTAGGTTCACCAAAAATGAGCAAATCAGTCCCCGAAACAATGGTTCAAGAATAAGTTTTCAGTCTTCGAAAGTATTTAAACAGTGGTAATAATTTTAAAACAGCTCTTCTTGGTTTAGTTTTTTAAACCATAAATTGCAAACACTGTTTGGGCTGACACCATAGTTTCAACCCTTTAAATAATTGACATATTATTATTGTTTCCTCTCATTATGATTGGTGTGTGATATTCAGTGAGATAGGGCTAGGCAACTATTATCAGATCACCAATACCACAGAGTAATAGAAAACAAAGAGGGTACTGTTTTCAGTACAGCTCTGGAAACTGTAATAAAAAAATCAAAATGTTATGAAAGAACACCTCCTAAAAAAATTTACATTCCAACCACCACAGCCCTCCTTCTTTACATTAAAAAAATGATAAATGAGGATTTAAGATTAATCTTTGTACTATCTACCTTTTATATAGGTAGGACTACCACTGGGTAAGCTGGTTTAGGTTATATATATATATATATATATATATATATATATATATATATATATAAAGAGAGAGAGAGAGAGAGAGAGAGAGAGAAACTAGATCTAGATCTACATTGAGATATTTAACAAGATCGAGATCTTCAAGTGCGACAGAAAAAAAGCAATTTTTAAGAGATGAAAGATGCAACAAAAAAATTGAATTTATACATTTTAAGAATTCACAATAGCTAGGCCTAAATACTGTGCCATGCTTTTTATTTAAAGTGTTAGGTCTATATACAAAAGTAATTATTGATATAAATTGGTAGAATTTTGGAGCTGAAAGATAATTGTTTATTATGTTCATTAACATCTTTAAAACGTTCACCATCTTTGCTAGAGCATAATAAAATCCCCACAATATTCGGGCCTAAAATCGTATCTTCAATCACTTGTTAAATTTTGTCTTCAAAATTGTCTGTATGAATTGTAGAATTATAACTCTCCTATCATTGACTTTTCTTTTCAACAATGCAAAGATAGCCAATGGCAAAAAAAAAAAAAAAAAAAAAATCCACCTATGAGCAATGTCCAGATCTAGCTTCTATAAGACTTGCGAAAAAACAAGCCCAAACGTAGCCATAAGCATGGGCTTTTATACTCACGTAGGCCATGTCCTTCCCGGATTACACGCGCAGCTTCAGCTAACGCATGTGTTTGTGAGGTAATGTAGCGAGAGATTCAATGCAAGTAGTCAATGACGGCTGAATCAACATATAGATTCTAGATCTAGATCTACCGATGTCTATAAGTAAATCCTAACGATAAATTATTTTATCTTCATGATTTTTTCTTAATTTTCATTGATTATTCGGTTAAGACGGAAACGAAAACACTTGTATCTTGAGAAAATCTGATGCCCTCTAGCTAGTTACAGACTGTGGCCCGGCACGACTTCGATGTTCACAGCCCTACTTTCGAAGTTATGCTGGGTCATTTTCTTCTCATATCGTAGGCAGTGGCATACCTCACAAGTTATGAAGTCATTAAATGTTTGAGTCCTAAAACCTTCAAGAGATATAAGCTTTATTCAACTTATTTTTTCCGTTAAGATCTTCGTATTTTGCACAGATTTAAAACGGTACAAATGGGTTTGAAGTTTGAAACAAATAGATCCTGTTCTGTTCTTCCCACAATGAATTTATCGGTTAAAAATGTATATCGATATTCCAATATTGACACCCATCTAATACTGTGTCATTTCGGGTCAAGATCACTGCCTTTCAGGGAGTGTCGGCTCTCGCGAGCGGAGGCGTTTGCCTCTCTCTCTCTCTCTCTCTCTCTCTCTCTCTCTCTCTCTCTCTCTCTCTCTCTCTCTCTCTCTCTCTCTCTCTCTCTCTCTCTCTCTCTCTCTCTCTCTCTCTCTCTCTCTCTCTCTCTCCATCCATTTATATTTCTATTTCCCCCTTCTCTTTACCTCACACACATCCTCCTCTATTTCTCATTCCCCATTCCTCCTTTTTCTCTTCTTTTCTCTATCCCTTTTCGTCTTCTCTCTATATATCTCTACGCCTCCTTTCATCTCTCTCTCTCTCTCTCTCTCTCTCTCTCTCTCTCTCTCTCTCTCTCTCTCTCTCTCTCTCTCTCTCTCTCTCTCCACTTTCATCATCATATTTCCGCTCATTGGTCAGCGGAGATTACAACTGGATCGAACCATCGACTAGGAAGTAAGATCGAGGCTGGGTTAAGATCACCTAAACGCCAGGGCGCGCGTACATCACACGAAAAGATGGGCGCGCGGGAAACACTGGTTTCTTCACAATTGAAACTCTCTTAAAGAACGAGGTTTTCTCATCCAATGATTTGATGAGGTTCAAATGTTTGAAAAATATATATAAACATGTAATAAAACAACTTTAAAAAGCATGTGTATGTACATGTGTGTTAGAGAGAGAATGATAACTTTCGTTATATATAGATCTAACTTCTCTGCCTGCACGGCAAGCTATTTCCAAGTAAATAAATTCCAAGTGGACCAATCCTGGGCCATAACTTCATCCAGTTGGTTTCGAATAATAATGAAAGAAAGAAAAAAGAAATCGATTGGGAGGGAAGGCGCCCTGTACACACTTCTTTTATTTTCGGCACTTAATTGAATCTGGCTAGGGAGTTGCAGGTATTTTTTTTAATCCCGTGACAGGAGTCGAGTCCTGCGGCATGAGGTGATTCAGCAAAGATAAACAGTTTTTTTTTTCCTTCCCTAGTGTCTAGACGTAGACCTGCCCACCTGCACGAATTCGGCCAATCACGAGTTTTTGAAATCAGCAGACAAGGCTGTAAGTGTAACCAGAGTGTGCTAGCTAGATCTAGCTACCAGGAGCCTAGATCTCACCGGTTATGTTACGTTAAATGTTATGATTTTTACAAAGGCTCCACGCCACTCTAGTTGGGATCTCAAGGCCTCCACACAGCCTCATTTATAGTGAGATTTTTTTGTGAAAACTTCACTTTAGTTAAAAAAAAAAAAGAAGGAGATAACAAGTTTTGTGATGTGCAGGATTGATAAAGGTCGTATCCTGGCCGAAGAGATACGAGTACGTTAACATTTACCAGGCGGTGCTGACAAAGACACAGGAAATCAAGTAAAAATGGAGGGGGAAAAAATAAAAATAAAAAAAATAATGACAACAACAACAACAACAATAATAATCATAATAATCATAATAATAATAATAATAATAATAATAATAATAATAATAATAATAATAATAATAATAATAATAACAATAATAACAATATAAATATTAAAAGATTAGACACTTTCTGATTCAAAAAAGAAAAGATAACATTTAAAGACCGGAAAACGAGGAAGAAAAATCAAGAGAGAGGACAGGAAAACCCATTTAGAAAAGATAACGTTTGTGCCTGTGGTGTGTATAGGGCTAATTATCTTCTCGGTAGGTAATTAATGCATTTGCGTCGATCAAAAAGAATCTTTTGACCGATCCACTAGTTATTGGTCGCAGTCCATCGTCCACAATGCGTTGTCCGACCTTAGCTAGCAAACTAAACGAGCCTCCGTCAGGCAGAGTCAAGCTGGAATGATTGAACGCCACACTGCCCTGAGTAACACATTTTCTTGTGCTTTTAAACTCTTCAAAACTTAAGGCCAGCGCTTTTGTTTCGTTCCGTTTCGTTTTGTATAAATCACAGTCGTTCTTTGCCCACATTTCATAAAACTATTCTCTGTTTGAGAGTTAGCAGGAACGAACGGACAGCTAGACATTGTTTAAACGAAACAGTTGGTCTGTCGGAAGACACTGCTGAGTAAAAATTATTGTGCGCGGCCATCTTTTCACTTTCACTATCGCAGATTCGTGGAAACGACAACGCCCACCCCTCCTGAGGGTTAAAGTCCGATAAAATTAAAACTTAATCGTCACCTCATTGCACATGTGGCTTTCCGCCCCTGCAGGATGCACGATTGCGCGCCAATTTTATCGGACTTTAACCCACATTCAGGGTTTCCTTCTTTTTTAAGTTTCTTTCCACGTCCATGGATTGGTTTTTAAAAAAACTGTCTTTAGGTTTCTCTAACCTCAGGCTATTACTATTTAAAAATAAGTAAAGGGTGGGGGTGGGGAGAAAGAGAGCAAAATCCATGTTCAACAATTTTAAAACAGCTGTTACGTTAATGTACCTCACCATTTTCTTGTATTCTCTTAATTATAATTTCTTTAGGTAAAACCAAAATACGTGTATCTTCCCGAGACTAAACAGGCGGTCAATGGAAAGGGGGAAAGGGGCGGTAGTGGGAGAGGGGGAAAAAGTGTGTGTGGGGTGTGTGTGTGTGTGGAGAAATATTGATTGTTTATGCGTGTTATTCTTACTTTCAGGTTATTTTCGATGAAACTATTTTCCCTCGGTTCATCTTTCTTTCAATGCACTCATCCGTTGTCCTCTTGTTAAGGAGATAAGGGAGACAGAAGTAAGAGAGTCGAGTCTCGAGAAAGACAAGCCACACCACAGGTTAATGAGCTTAATTTGTGAGCCACACGGCTAATCAAAATATGGCAGATGATCTACCAAGGATTGTGTTTATTTAGTTCGGTTTGGTCTTGTTACGTGACATATTAACTTTAATTTTATGCTTCTATTAATAAAAATGCGCTGTCATGTTGTGGGCCGGAAGACGATCATTTCAGTTTGGCATACAGAGAATGACTTGGCAGTCCGCAAATTGATCCTAAAGCAGCAGAACTGAAACCATTATCGATTATTGCAGTAGTTTACAATCACTGACAATATTTCTGACACAAATAGAAAGCCTTGTTTAAAATGTTTTTCAGTAAACACAAACCCTAGCAGGACAGCCTTAGCAACAAATTGGGTTGGTTGACAGTGGACAGCAGTCTAAATCAACGTGTTGAACGTTTGGAGGTTCCAACACCAAACCCCGCAGACATGAAGGCTGAAGAGAAATCGAGGCACAATGACAACGGAAAGAAGATAAAATGCGTACAGAAGATAAAAGATAGATAACTGCGAGACGATATTAATTGCCTTTCTCTTCTTCGGCTCAGTTGAACCGAATACGAATTTTTGACTGTCGATTAATCGAACCTTAACGAAAAAAAATATAAAATCAAACAAGATCATAATAATGAATGGAGAGCTATTTCATTTCATCTAAAACGACAAAAGGTTTGCTATGGCTGGTTCAAAAGGAAGTTTCAATTTATTGCACTAGAGCAGAATTTGAGAGCTTACTTTCTTCTATTCTTTCATTCCAGATAAAGATTGCAGGTCTCTTTCACTCTGTTGTATTCCTTGCTATACTAAACCATAATAAAATGTACAAACCAGTAATGTGAAGAATAGGCTGAACTTAAGAACATATCAAGAGAGAATAAAGAGATTCTTGTATACTTCAGCTTAAGACAGGAGTGCGGGGAGTAGAATGGAAATAAAAACTACTGTGCTAGAAAGAACGGTTTTTCACAAATTATCACTGAAAAAATATTATAAAAACCATCTTCACCATCACCCTGATCACAAGAAACTAAACTAATTTCGATCATCGACAAAAAAAAAAACATAGTCATCTTCATTTTATCAACATCATCATCATCATCAACAACAACAACAACAACAACAACAACAACAACAACAACAACAACAACAACAACAACAACAACAACAACAACAACAACAACAACAACAATAACAACAACAAAAACATGGTGATGGCCATCATTGTCATATTTTTATTTCATGTATTATTATTATTATTATGATTATTATTATTATTATTATCATCATCATCATCATCATCATCATCATCATCATCATCATCATCATCATCATCATCATCATCATCATCATCATCATCATCATTATTATTTTTATTATTATTATTATTATTATTATTATTATTATTATTATTATTATTATTATTATTATTATTATTATTATTATTATTATTATTATTGTTATTTTATTTTTTTAAAATTATCATAGTTATTGTTGTTATTGTTGTTATGGTGTTTGTTGTTATTGCAGCTATTGCTTTTGTTGTCATTGTTATTTTTGATGTTGCTCCCCTTTTTTCCATGAATTGTTTAATACAAAAAGCTCTGGAAAAATAAGAAAAGCACACAAAATTAAAAAAGATAATCTGAAGGGAAAAAAAACACGAGCAAAATAAGTTATTGCAATCAATCAAAACTTCGCAAACAAATTATTTCAATAGTCGCAAAGAACAAAATGTAATCCGCTTTTTTAACCAGACACTTATCAAAGTTATCATTGTTGCCAAGATAATACTACTATCGACTGTTCATATTTTTGGTATCGATTATTATCGAAACAATAAGACTGGTGCAGCAGCTGTTTTCTCCTTCATCAAAAGCCCGATACATGTACAGGAAAATGACACGTTCTCTTCATAGAAGGAGACGAATTGAATTTATCTAATATTGTCGATCTGGCCATTTCCGTATCAAGTCCGCCGATCGTCAGATAAAAATCTTTTAACTGTTCAACAAAAGGCTCTCTCATCCCAGCCGGAGGTTTATCTATTGGTCCACGGGGCACGATTTAGGGAAGTGGTCCGCGGAGCACTGGTAATTACTGATGTCAGGATAAACTGACAATAATAGACGTCCACTTGAGTGGCCATTTTGATGGAGCGCAATTATGTACTGACGCGTTTGATTAACAAACAGAAAATTGCTTGTTACAACAGGAAATTATTATTTTTCAATCTTCGTGACTTATTTTTTTTTTGTCTTAGTGGAGGTATATTCGGGATGGGGTGGGGGGAAGGGGGGTTTAGTGCTGAGAGATAGGTCTATAAATTTGTAGATACTTATATATCTGGATATAAACATGTAAATAGACAGTAGGAGACAATGAAATAAACATTGATAAGTAGATAATAAATTTTAAAGTAGATAGATAGATTAGTAGATGAATTGATAGATGGATGGATAATCAAATAAAAAAAGATAGATAGCTTGGTAGGTAGATCTATAAACTGTCAGACAGTAGGACAAGCATATATACTAATTGATAGATTGAAATATTAATTGATTCATGATTGATTGAGTTAAGACTAAGATTGAGGGAAGTAAAGATGAAGACAACAAAAGTTTAGAGAGCAAGAAGTCGGAGGAAGAGAGAGAGAGAGAGAGAGAGAGAGAGAGAGAGAGAGAGAGAGAGAAGAGAGAGAGAGAGAGGAGAGAGAGGGGAAGAGAGAGAAGGGGAGAGAGAGAGAGGAAGAGAGAGAAGGGGAGAGAGAGGGGGAGAGAGAGAGCGAGAGGGGGAGGAGAGAGAGGGAGAGAGGGAGGGCGGAGATAGAGAAGAAGAGAGAGAGGGAGAGAGAGGAAGAGAGAGAAGGGGAGAGAGAGAGCGAGAGGGGGGAAGGAGAGAGAGGGAGAGAGGGAGGGCGGAGATAGAGAAGAAGAGAGAGAGGGAGAGAGAGGGGGAGAGAGGAAGAGAGAGGGAGAGAGAGAGAGGGGGAGAGAGAGAGAGAGAGAGAGAGAGAGTGAGGGAGAGAGGGGGAGAGAGAGAGAGAGAGAGAGAGAGAGAGAGAGAGAGAGAGAGAGAGAGAGAGAGAGAGAGAGAGAGAGAGAGAGAGAGAGAGAGAGAGAGTTAGTTTTAGGCAAAGAAAATCGAGATAAATGAAGAATTTGTTATACTTTCACCAAAATGAGCTGAGAAGAATCTATGATGGTCACAAACAGGTGGAAACAGCTACACAGGTAGACATACATAAATTCAGAGAGAGAGACAAGTAGATAGACAGAGAAACAGAGAGAGAGAAAGAGAGAGAGAGAGAGAGAGAGAGAGAGAGAGAGAGAGAGAGAGAGAGAGAGGGAGGGCGGAGATAGAGAAGAAGAGAGAGGGGGAGAGAGAGGGGGAGAGAGGAAGAGAGAGGGGGAGAGAGAGAGAGAGAGAGGGGAGAGAGAGGGGGAGAGAGAGGGAGAGGGAAAGGGGAGAGAGGGAGAGGGAGAGAGAGAGAGAGAGAGAGAGAGAGAGAGAGAGAGAGAGAGAGAGAGAGTTAGTTTTAGGCAAAGAAAATCGAGATAAATGAAGAATTTGTTATACTTTCACCAAAATGAGCTGAGAAGAATCTATGATGGTCACAAACAGGTGGAAACAGCTACACAGGTAGACATACATAAATTCAGAGAGAGACAAGCAGATAGACAGAGAAACACAGAGAGAGAGAGAGAGAGAGAGAGAGAGAGAGAGAGAGAGAGAGAGAGAAGGGGGGGGGGGGGGGGGAGAGAGAGGCAGGGGATGGGAGATTGGTTAGGAAAGATCCATTTTTCCTACCTGGGTTGAGAAATTGCAGTGTCCCACTACAAAAGCCTAGACCCCACGACCATGTGATACCTGAGTAATGTTGTATGAAAGGATGACTGTCTATCAAACATTTAGCGTAGTTATACACCATTGGAACTCCCATAAGATTTTTATTATAAAAATTGAAGAAAAAAAAACCCTCTCTGTAAGGTTAACAATATAAGATAAAGCTTAAATTCAAAGTTGATTTGCTATTATGTAACAAACAATGGATCAGACAACAACTTTGCCAATACATGTTGTAGTTGCGTTTGTTATGTTAGATCTAGAACAATTGTAAACTATTCGGGGTAGCTTCAAAAAAATTATTCTTACTGTTCTGTAAATGAGACAAGTAAAAATTCCCCTATCATCAGACTTACCATCAGCACAAAGTGGTCTCATTGTCTCTAATTGAGCAAGGCCCTTTGAGAGAATTTCATGCAACCATCTAAAACATTGTCCGAGCTGTACGTTATTCTAAACCGTTCAGGATTTACTTACCTTCCATAGTTATAGGCTCAGGGGCCGAGGATCTTCTTAATCTAAATAAATGATTTTCGAAACGTGAGCCATGATAAGGAACTCAGCTCCGCTAATCTTTGGGGTTTTGATACGTCAGCCATAAATCAGATATCGTTGTGACGCCGTTGGACCTGGTATCTGACAGTACCGTCATGTGGAGACGGGGAAGTTAGGTTGTTGCTGGAAGCATAATTGTTTTGCTGAGTTGACGCCGTGTGGACCCGGGCTCTTGCCTGCCCTTTTAGAGATTTAGGCGCTGTTATGTAAATAAGCAAACAGACATGTTTGTAACAAGGCGTTAGACACCCCAAAACTTTCATTTCAATGTGTATCCAGATTATGTTAGAAAGAGCGCGCAGAAAGTCTTTGCTTTTACTTTCAAAATTTAATTTCATTTCTTATTTTTTCGGACTTTGTACCTGTGTTTGGGTAAGGTGGTGTGAATTTTAGTCATGTGAAATTGGCTTGGAATTTTTTTTCCCTAGATCTGACACAAGGCACGCGATTAGAGTATTGTTATCGTAGCGAAAGGGAAGATAATTCTTTATAAAGGACAACCCATTATTGTTGATTTTTATGCTCTTCTCTAAAATTTAATTTTAAAAAATATAGGGTTTTTTTTTATTCAGTTGATTTCTTCATACTTGAACAATCGAAAACATTTTTTCGATGCGTGATTTAACTCGATAACGGAATCCACGTTTCAAGTTAGATAAGATGGTTCTTTTTATTGCATATTTTCTTACAACTAGGCTACATACACTGTATTTAACAATTATGGTTCATAAATATTGATGGACTTTTTTTTTTGCACAATGTTGATTTGCAAGTTACAACTCTATGATTGACCTAGTAATTTGTGTCTTATAGTTCTACCTCCTCCCGTTTATATGTATATATGTATTAACAGCCAGACAATAATTATTTTTAATCCTGAGAAAAGCCTGACCACCACTGTCATTTCGATTGTTTTGTTTGATAAAGCTCGTTCATATGAAGCAGATTCTTTTCGAAAGCCAAAAACGATATCCAGGTAGAGGTACCACTTATTTGTTTTGAACAAGGATCTTTTTTTTTCCCGTGAAAGGGTGGCTTTGATGGTAGAGATACAATATTTTCACTGCATCAGGCCCTGGAAAACACCAAGATATGAGAGTTTTATTGCTGTGCTTGTTATTGAACCATTAGTAATGATCTCGTACTAACTTGTGTTTGGGGTAAATTTTGTAGTTGCGGTTTTCGCTTTCATAATTTTGTCCTTACTGTAGTTCAAGCAGGTTTTTTTTGTTGTTGTTTTTTTTATTGCCGTTGCAATATGAACTATGTAAACTTTCCATTAAAATAAAAGAATCATTTTCTTAATTTGGTCTTACTTAGGGCAGGGTCCTTTTTAAACTGTTTGCCTTGTCAAGGAATTAACTACGAGGTGCAGCATAACTGAACAACTATTTGTTGAATGTACTGATTCATTATTTTTTTTAAATGCTAGGCAATAATTCTGGAGTATATATGGAGCTTACATTTGAAAATAACAATTTTTTTAACAACCAGAGACACCTCTTGGTTTTCCAGGTTCAATTTTTTAAAATTATAAATGAATCTTACAAAATTATTGAAAGCAGAAATTTATTTTTACGAAATAAATCCTTTTTCTTTGAAAGGTTCCAATTTTGAAATAAATGAATCTTACAAACCTATTGAAATCATTGATTAATCTCTACATCAACAATTTTGAGAGCTGAGTTTGCCAAAGATATGCCCCAGGCGACCAATCAACGGCTGGTGTCCCAGATGGCGGCAAGTCCTACAGGACGTGGTACTGTCTACAACTCGCTGCTTAAGTCGAGAGCTGTGAACCGCGCGCGAGCTGCGGTAGTGAACAGTTGCGAGAAGCAGAGACTCGACAAGGTGAGCGTTTTCTACTGACACAGACATGGGCTGGTGAGCAATTTCTTCTGACTCAAACATGGCCAGGTGACCAGTTTCTATAAACACAGACATGAGCAGGTGAGCAATTTCTAATGACTTACACATGGGCAGGTGAGCAGTTTCTACTGATTCACACATGGCCAGGTGAACAGTTTCTACTGACACACACGTGGTCAGGTGAACAGTTTCTACTGACACACACATGGCCAGGTGAGCAGTTTCTACTGACTCACACGTGGTCAGGTGAGCAGTTTCTACTGACTCACACATGGCCAGGTGAGCAGTTTCTACTGACTCGCACAGGTCAGGTGAGCAGTTTCTACTGACACACACGTGGTCAGGTGAGCAGTTTCTACTGACTCACACATGGCCAGGTGAGCAGTTTCTACTGACACACACGTGGTCAGGTGAGCAGTTTCTACTGACTCACACATGGTCAGGTGAGCAGTTTCTACTGACTCACACATGGTCAGGTGAGCAGTTTCTACTGACTCACATATGGCCAGGTGAGCAGTTTCTACTGACTCACACGTGGTCAGGTGAGCAGTTTCTACTGACACACACGTGGTCAGGTGAGCAGTTTCTACTGACTCACACATGGTCAGGTGAGCAGTTTCTACTGACACACACGTAGTCAGGTGAGCAGTTTCTACTGACTCACACATGGCCAGGTGAGCAGTTTCTACTGACTCACACGTGGTCAGGTGAGCAGTTTCTACTGACTCACACATGGCCAGGTGAGCAGTTTCTACTGACTCACACATGGCCAGGTGAGCAGTTTCTACTGACTCACACGTGGTCAGGTGAGCAGTTTCTACTGACTCACACATGGCCAGGTGAGCAGTTTCTACTGACTCACACATGGCCATGTGAGCAGTTTCTACTGATTCACACATGGTCAGGCGAGCAGTTTCTACTAACACACACGTGGTCAGGTGAGCAGTTTCTACTAACACACACGTGGTCAGGTGAGCAGTTTCTACTAACACACACGTGGTCAGGTGAGCAGTTTCTACAAGAAAAAAACAGCCATGGGTAGGAGAGCAGTTTGAGAATGAGAGAAATAGGAAGAGAGAGGAAGTGAGAGAAATAGAGTGATAGAGAGAGAGAGGAAAAGAGAGAAAGAGAGAGAGAGAGGGGGAGAGACACGGAGAGAGAGAAAGAGGGAGAGGGAAATGGAGAAAGGAAGAGTGGCTTAAAACAAGTGTGTGTGTGTGTGTGTGTATATATATATATATATATATATATATATATATAGTTAACAAAAAATCGAAAGCATGAAAAAAAAAAAATCTTAAACTCTTGTAACCCTTTCTAACTTTGTCCACTTTTACGTTTCTTTTTCTTTTATTTTTTTTTCAACATCAGATCGAACGAAGCATCAACAAAGATTTGCGTCAGGCGGAGTGGAGGGCGGATCAAACTATCGACAGGATCAGAGGGTCCCTCACTAAACTGCTCGCTTACCAGAAAGTCCTGAAAGAAGATTTCCCCGTGAAGCAGATGTGTGCTCTGTCTGGGTCAGGAAAGTCCGCGAATAAGTTTGCTACCAAGAAGTTTGGTTGGAGAGATCAGGGCTGCCGTGGTCACTCTGCTACTGACTGTCTTAGAGAAGGGTCTCGGCCATCTGTAACATCCGGTCACTTCGACGTGAACAATGTCCACTCTAGAAGCATCAATGAAGTATATGCGGCAAATGAAGCGATCGCTCAAGATCAAATAAAAAATGACGAAACGATCAGGTCAGACGATGGTATGGAAAACAGCATCTCTCAGTCGAAGAATGTGAATGACGGAGAACGCAAGTGTAATTTCCCTGTTGAACAAACCCCACATCATTTTGATACCGGACGTTTGGCACAGAAAAATGAGAGTAATAAAACGTTGGAGGTCGGCAGTGCTGGTTTACTGCACAAGAGGCGTATCCCAGAAGTTAGACGTGAACTCCTGCATTTACGTGCGAATATCACCGAGCCGAGAGCCAGTCAAGACGAGTCCACGCGAGATGATACGAGAGGCTTCAACTCTCACGTGATGGGAGGGGAGTTTACGGACAGGAGACAAACCACAAGAGAGACGATACGACATGGCAGTCTAGGCATCCCGCACAAAGCTTGTGCCGACAGTAAACACCAAAAAGAGGAGTCCAGCATACCGCAATCTCGGTATCCGGTTTTGGATACTTCCGAAGAGAGCCAAATGGCCGGGCCTCTTACAGATGCACAGAGGGCGTGGCATGAGAAGCGAATAAAGCGGAAGGACGCAGTGACCCAACGGATATTGACGAGAGGTTTCGACATGCGCACTTTAGCCTGGGAGATTGACCGGAAGCTGGTTGTCATGGATTCTGGCTACGCACGTCAGCGGGAGAGACGAAAGCTGGTTAGCGAGAGCAGAGGGGAAGTGGCAAGGTAATCATTCTGTCTGGCATATTGATTGATTTGGTCATTGATTGATGAAAAGGTTAAAAAAAGATTGACACCTTGTTTTAACAAGTGACTTGCACTCTTATCCTAGAACCTTTTTTCGTTATATCTTATTTTCAAACGCCTAGACAGGCAGTGAGGGTTTGGGAAGGGAAGGGCCTAGCTCTCCTGCTGCAGCCACAACAGAGATAGACTACAAGGAGCGAGACGATAGTGACAATGATTTTTTTTTTACCAAACAGCATTAGACATGAATCTGAATGACAGGTATTGTTTGTGCTTGTCGAAATATTTTTCCAGGCAGACAGAACATGCATAATTATCAGTATTACCAATTAGTCCTAGTGAAAATCAGCTTATAAGAAACAAGAGGGAGGAACGAATAAAATGAGGGGGGAAATGGAGAGGAGCGGCAAGAGGTTAGAGACAGAAAGAGAAAGTGGGTGAAAGAGAAAGAGAGAGAGAGAGAGAGAGAGAGAGAGAGAGAGAGAGAGAGAGAGAGAGAGAGGGAGAGAGAGAGAGGGAGGGAGAGAGAGAGAGAGGAAGAGAGAGAGAGAGGGAGGGAGAGAGAGAGAGAGGGAGTAGAGGGAGATCAAGGCCTGAGATACTCAATGAGCCAGAGAACGTTGTAAAAGTGTAAACTTTTTTTATGTGTACAAAAGAACATAAAAATTCGAGATGATAAATCGATTGCATGACAGACATGAATGGGTAAAAGCATTATTACAATAGAAAGACCTCTGAAAAAAAAACAACTTTTGCACACAAAATTTATTTCGCGGACAAAAAAAAATACCACACATGCTGCTTACATGATTATTTGATGAACAATTTCAAGCCATTCAGTTATCAAAACACGCACTGATTTCTTCCTGGGAAAGGATTGCGTGACAGCCTATTAGTTTCCCATGTGTCTATCAACACGTACATAATTAAATTATTCGGTCGTTGTGGGAAATGGCTAGTCTATATCGCCCGACAATACTGGGATGAACAGACTATAACTGAATATCAAAGACCTATAGAGACCTAAAGAGGGCCATTTTTTCGCTACTAGGTCCAAAGAAAATAAAAGTGAATATTCTTCAATGTCAACACCAGTAGGTCTCCATAAACTAATTCAGAGATTCAACAAAACTATTGACGTGATAGAGAAAGAGGTGGTGAAAACAATAGAAAACAAAACAAAACGTAAAGAAAGAAAGAAAAATAAACAACGAAAAAGCGTTGTGAAGTTTGATATATGCCCTGACAGCATCTTGCGGATGGTTGTTGTTGAAGAGGTTGCCTCGACATCCTCACGCAAGCTTTGCATCAAGGGAAGGCATAACACTTCAATATCTCAAACAGAATTGGAAAAAAAGAGGAGAAAATGAAAGAAACATCAACTTCTTGCAGTTGAGCTGAAGCTGTGGGACTGGGGCGCATGCGTGATGTATGCAGCGCTGCGACCTTGAGACCGTCTACTTCCAGGGTCAATACAAAAGTGTGTTAGTAAACAATCTGGTCTGTCGGCCTGGCAGTACAAAAGAAGTTTTTTAGTTTTGCGTAGAATGTCCTGATCTGTGGGCCTGTGTCTGTTTGATCGCAATCCCGCTCTACTGTCTGTCTGTTTGTCTCTGCCTCTCTGTCTGTCTGTCTGTCTGTCTGTCTCTCTCTCTCTTTGGGTCTCTGTCTGTCTCTGTCTCTGTCTGTCTGTCTCTCTCTCTGGGTCTCTGTCTGTCTCTGTCTGCCTCAGTCTCTGTCTGTCTGTCTCTCTCTCTGGGTCTCTGTCTGTCTCTGTCTGCCTCAGTCTCTGTCTGTCTGTCTGTCTCTCTCTGGGTCTCTGTCTGTCTCTGTTTGTCTGTATGTCTGTCTGTCTGTCTTTGTCTCTCTCTCTCTCTCTGTGTCTCTCTCTCTCTTTGGGTCTCTGTCTGTCTCTCTCTCTCTCTCTCTCTCTCTCTCTCTCTCTCTCTTTGGGTCTCTGTCTGTCTGTCTCTGTCTGTCTGTCTCTCTCTCTGGGTCTCTGTCTGTCTGTCTCTCTCTCTCTCTTTGGGTCTCTGTCTGTCTGTCTCTGTCTCTGTCTGTCTGTCTCTCTCTCTGGGTCTCTGTCTGTCTCTGTCTGCCTCAGTCTCTGTCTGTCTGTCTCTCTCTCTGTCTCTGTCTGCCTCAGTCTCTGTCTGTCTGTCTCTCTCTCTCTCTGGGTCTCTGTCTGTCTCTGTTTGTCTGTATGTCTGTCTGTCTGTCTCTGTCTCTGTCTGTCTGTCTGTCTCTCTCTCTCTCTCTCTCTCTCTCTCTCTCTCTCTCTCTCTCTCTCTCTCTCTCTCTCTCTCTCTCTCTCTCTCTTCAAAAGTATCAATCTTGGAAGCTCGGCATTGAAAGAATGTGGAATACTCTAATCCACACCAACAACCTCTGATTTAGATTAGTTGAATCATCTGATGTGCGTCTTACGTTAAAGTCTCTTTTTTTTAAGAATATACCAATGCTCACAATCATGTCCTTTCTCTACTTTTTTGTCCGTTTGCCCCTCTCCGGTGTTTCCTTGACTTAAAAGCTGTTTTAAGCATCCCCACTTCCGGTTGTCTAGGCTCAGCGTCCATGTTGAAATGAAAAATCAATCCGTTAGTGTTGAAGAAAAATATGATTGCGTGTTTTGTCGTGTCTCCATTTCAGACTTGTGACACGGAATGAGGCCGCCTTTACTGCAGGGGTCATGACCTCAGGCAGACGAGCGGACAGGACTGACAACACAACACAATTCTCGGATCCCGCGAGAGCCGAGGACGAGAGCTTGGACGGAACTACACAGAGAAGCCCCAGAGGAGATGGTTGTCCAAAACAAGAGATCGACGAAGATGAGACGTCTCCTGTGTTTGAAACTCTAACAGTGCTGAATCCTCTGTTACACAAGATACCACTATCATATTGAAACATGGAGTATGATACAATAGATGAACTAGCTTCACAGTGTGATACATACAGTCGTGGACTGGGGACATCTTCTAAATTGTAAAAATCTTAAACTTTTCAAATTCCAAGGGCTATAACTGTCTAAAAAAAGTGATACACACAGTCGTGGGCGTAACACCTGTCGCATTTCCACTAATAAAAAAAGGATTTTATTGTTTATGGTTCAGACCTTACTTTCGAATTTAATCCCATCCGGTATCCCTTACGTATATCGTTATTGTTGGACTTTGCTCAAGCATAAAAGATGACAAAAAAAAAAAAAAAAAAAAAAAAAAAATTAGAAAAGGTAAATAAAAAGACAGACAACAAAATATTTAAGAATCGTTGCTATCAGTCAGTATGTATTTATTGTTGTGTACATGTAGGTTATCTATCTCGTGTACTGCTCTCAAAGTATAAGACTCTAAGTAAGGAATTGGAAACAACTAAGAAGAAAAAATATGACCACGACTAGCATATCAATTATAGCTCTAAGCAAATCACAAAGGGCCAAGTTACATGGACAACCGTGTGGAGAGGAAAAGGATTTAGCAAAGTGAGGTTTCAAATATTGTACTGATTTTTAAAAAGAGATTAAATTTTTTTACATTTTTAAAAATTTTTTTTCTTGATTTCAGCAGCAGCAGCAACAGTAGTCGTAGTAGTAGTAGTAGTAGTAGTAGTAGTAGTAGTAGTAGTAGTAGTAGTAGTAGTAGTAGTAGTAGTAGTAGTAGTAGTAGTAGCCGCAGCAACAGCAGCAGCGGTAATAGTAGTAGTAGTTGTAGTAGTAGTAGTAGTAGTAGTAGTAGTAGTAGTAGTAGTAGTAGTAGTAGTAGTAGTAGTAGTAGCAGTAGTAGCCGCAGCAACAGCAGCAGCGGTAATAGTACTAGTAGTAGTAGTAGTAGTAGTAGTAGTAGTATTAGTAGTAGTAGTAGTAGTAGTAGTAGCAGTAGTAGCCGCAGCAACAGCAGCAGCGGTAATAGTACTAGTAGTAGTAGTAGTAGTAGTAGTAGTAGTAGTAGTAGTAGTAGTAGTAGTAGTAGTATCGAGAAGGAAGAGTAATTAGCCGCAGTACAACAGCAGCAGCAGTAATAGTACTAGTAGTAGTAGTAGTAGTAGTAGTAGCCGCAGCAACAGCAGCAGCGGTAATAGTACTAGTAGTAGTAGTAGCAGTAGTAGCCGCAGCAACAGCAGCAGCGGTAATAGTACTAGTAGTAGTAGTAGTAGTAGTAGTAGTAGTAGTAGTAGTAGTAGTAGTAGTAGTAGTAGTAGCAGCAGCAGTAGCAGTAACAGTAGCAATGAACGCAGCAGCAGCATCACTGAAGTAATAGTTTTAGTACTAGTAGTGTAGAGTCTATGGTGACATCTCGGTGGTTGATGAAAAAGGTTTATAGTTTTAGAAGTGGCAGCAGGAGTGAAAGATGTAGTTATTGTTATTCATAACTCTAGATGTTCTATTTTTTTTTAATTACTGCATACTGTTTTGAAAGAGTCACCAAGATTTCAGGATGAGTGTCAAGCTTAAAACAATATTTAAATTGGTCCAGCACTTCAACTCGATGTGATAATAAAACCACTCATTTTTCTTGTGGTCTGTCACAATTTTTGTTTGTATAGCTCTAAAAGCTGAGCAGCTCATCAGTCTTGTACATTCCGCTCTCCGTATCCTAAATTACCGGCCTATCCATTTGGCTCACATCTGTCGACCGAGATAATTACATGTACATATATGCATCGCTTCATTATGTTATACTTACTCCTTGGTCGCCAGTGGAGCCGTTGGTATAGAGCAGGCTTATCTAACCACTTATTAGGGAAGAAAAACAAGAGACTCTCATTCCCATGGAGTTTGATTTAGGAGAGAAGTAAACTGGTATCGACTGGACTGGGTCTTTTTAATACACATAAAAAATTATGAGAGTATCCCTGTTTTATCCTTTCTTGTTTCTTGTGGAGAAAAGTGATTGCCAAAACTAAAATCAAATTATCCATTGACTTAAAAAAACTTGTGGTAAAAAGAGAAAGTGAAAGAGGGAGATGTGCAGGAGGTAGAGAAAGAGGAATAAAAATAGTAAGAGGAAATGGGTCTTCTTTTTGTAGATTATTTTATCTGTCTGTCTGTCTTTATCATAATGTACCCTAAGATCAATAGATCTGTATGGGTGTGTTAAGCGGTTACATTGAAACTCTGTGTGCTGTGTATAGTCTTCAGTCCTGACCAATAGGGAAATATTTAATTTATTATTATTTTTTTTTTTTTTTTTTTTTTTTGTGTTTTGTTTTGTTTTTTGTTTTTTTTTGGAAAAAAGGGTGATGAAGATGTATTTGTGGAAGACGCTCTGTCTGCGCAAGTCCACCATTAATTTATTCATAGGGAATTGTTTGCAAGTAGCCTTTTATGTAAGTGCTCTAACTAGAAAATTATCTTTTTATGGATTTTTTTCAAATCATTTTTGTCCTCTCTTTTCTTTTTCTTAGTAAGGTGGGAGTGGGGATGGGGAAAGATTCACACACAGAGGGAAGGGAAAAGATATAGAAACAGAAAGAGAATACAAAAAGAATACAGATAAAGAGACTGAGATAAATAGAAAATCAGACAGAGAGAGGCAGAAGGGACATGTGAAAAAGGGGGAGGGGAGGAGGGGTCCGAATCGCAGCACAAACTGTCTTCAATAGAAGTAAAAAGAAAAATATGAAAGTGAGGAAAGAAGAAACTTTCCCCCTAGCAGTGTAGCGATAAGAAAGAGCGTAAGATTTGAGAAGACACAATGCTAAACTGATAGATCTCAAACATAATAAAATTAATGGACTGATTCAACGGCCAGCTCGGTAGAATATCGCCACCTCGAGAGACAAGGCTGGAGAAACTCAGTCGCTAATGTGTCTGGACGTGTGAAGTTCTGACATTTTTAAAGAAAATCTGAGCGATGAAAGAATTCACACCTGGGTGTGAAAAGCTGTCTCGTTTCACGCCAGTTTTTATGAGTTCGATACACTCAGTGGGGATGGGTTGAGGACAGTATAAGACACACCAGTCTTCTTCTGGGATACGTTAACTGAAATAGTTATTTGGCGAAGTGAGCAAAAAGAAAATTTCGATTTCCAAAAAAAAATCTGACTTGTGCCGCTCTATTTTGACTATTAAACACAGATCTGTTCGCTGGAGACATCAGTTTTTTGTTGAGGATGCCACAAAATATTCAAACTCCAGAATACATGATAATTTCGTGCATTGAAGATGATGGAAGGGAGTTTTCTCAGTACTGTGGTGCTAAAATTGAGATAAAGTTGATTAATATCTTGAAAACTGTTAAAAGAATTCATACAACTAAAGGCTCTCCAATTAAGAAAATTATCAACTTTAAAAAAAATGAAGTATGATTTGGAATTAACAATACTATATCATATTTTTACTATGAGATCCCACTTACAACTTTTAAACCTTTTTGTTCCTAATTAGAATCATCTGTTTAATTCTCATTGCTCTCGTGAAATGCTTGTCTGTAAAATAAGATAAATGCTATAATATAAAAACAAAACAAAACAAAACAAAACCAAAAAAAAAAAAAAACCCATTCAAAATTAGGCTCCATCACAATTAATGTTATTAACGCACACCGGAAAATTTTCAGCAGATATAGATGGTTGTGTTAGACCATGTCAGTAAAAACCAAATGTGGCAAGTGTAACGGCTATACCACTCAGTGTGCTGCCATCTTTGCTGTCATAGTGCTCACTGTTCTCTCAACCAATCAGATCGTTTCTCACCACAGTGCAGTAAGGCGGTAAGGATTCGGATAGAACTGAATTCCTCTCTTTCTCTCTCTACCTCCTCTTCTCTCTATATATCTCTCATATTTTCCTCCATATCTTTATCTGACCATCCCTATCTCTCTCTCTGTAACTCTTAGTATCCTCTTTCTCTAGACATCTTGTAAACTAAAAACTTATTTTTACCTAATTTTCCCCAAGTTATTTGAAAATCAATGTAACACTTGCCTCTATAGCAATCGAAAATTACTATTTCTTTCATGTATAGAACTCTATATTTTGTCCTCTAATATATAGTTATTTTCATTAAATTGTCCCTACATTTAACTCTCAATCTGACCCAGCCACACGCGAGAGACTGGTCAAAAGTTACAGGTCAATTGGTCAGACTGTGCCCCGTGTCCACCTGAGAGTCGGCCACAGTCCAGTTTGGTCCAGTCCGCATGGACCGAGCTGTCCAGAATCAACTGTTCTGTGGACGGTGACTACATGATTGGCTGCAGGCAGGATACATTTGACGTCTTCCTTCCGGCATCTTTTATCAACAAATACTTCGAGGTGAATCAAACACTTATTTTAGTATTTGTCCATGAGGATTCCTTACGAAAAGTTTTCACACTCGCTTACCTTGGCCTACCGGTATCAATAAAATACATGACACAATTATTACACAAAAGATACAAGAGCTAAAATTGGAAGTAATTTTTTGTTTTCCTTCTTCAGAGAGTAAAACAATAATTTGTGTGATGGGCCCCTAAAGTCTGAGCACGGAATGTTTATTTCTAATTACTCCTAACTTGGACGACCTTTTCCCAAAGAGAAACCTCATTTATTTAGTTCCTAAAATTAAATTTAAAAAAGTTTATTTCTTTTCGTAGTGTTAAGTAAAGTTTTATTGTCAAAAATTTTTTTCGAAAATATTAACAATGACCTAAAATAAGGAAAGTATTTTTTGAAGTCACTATCTTAATATTACCCTACCGGGATTTTGTTTCCCCCCCAACTCAGAAATGTTAAAAAAAAGAAAAAAGTTTAAGTATGTAAAAATACCTAAATGGTCAAATCACATCGCTTCCTATATTCATATTCTTCATTCTGAACGTATTTTCCATGTCCTTTGCCGAGGTGTACGGAGAATTATCTCCACCTGATGACCACCACCAGAGCCAGTGGTACAACTTCCGGTCATCCTACGGGACTGTCCACCCTCTACAGCAGGCAGACTACACACCCACTGGCGGGTTTTTGAACTTCCACAAGTACAATGTGGAAGCCAGGCGAGCTATCTTGTGTGTTACTGCCGCCGAAGGTTTGTGATATCCAGCCTGATATTGACAGAGGGGTTTTTCTCCCCGGATTGAAATAATATTATGACTGATTTTGTTAGTTGTTGCTCCTATTTTAATCTTAACAGTCTCTTTATTACTCCAGGTAATGCCTAAAATTCAGGTTTTAATACTTGTACTTATAATGGTTTAATAGCTCGGTCTGTGTTGAAGATATGTACGAGACTTCTTCATCATTCATGAAGTTTCCTTAATACCGTAAAAATGCTTTACTTAAGAAAACATAATTTTCATTGCGCCCTTAGTAACACATTTTCATTTGAAATTTTATCCACCATAATTTTCCATTCATTTTTTTAAACTTCTTGTTCATTAAATACAGTTTTAATTGATTCGAAACCCTCTGAACGCTGAATTATACAAAAGTAATGGAGGTTCTTTTAGTACGATTTGATAACCGATAATTTATTTTAAAACTACCCCTCAGGCGTGCCGCTAGCTACTCAGTGGGACAAGGCTGGCTATTTTTACGCCATCTCCATCGCCCAGTTCGGTCTCAGTCACCACGCCAAGGCTCAGCTTGAACCAACCCCAGTCACGCGGGTAGGACATTTTCAAATCTGTCTTTGAACCAACCCCAGTCACGCGGGTAGAACATTTTCAAATCTGTCTTTGAACCAACCCCAGTCACGCGGGTAGAACATTTTCAAATCTGTCTTTGAACCAACCCCAGTCACGCGGGTAGGACATTTTCAAATCTGTCTTTGAACCAACCCCAGTCACGCGGGTAGAACATTTTCAAATCTGTCTTTGAACCAACCCCAGTCACGCGGGTAGAACATTTTCAAATCTGTCTTTGAACCAACCCCAGTCACGCGGGTAGAACATTTTCAAATCTGTCTTTGAACCAACCCCAGTCACGCGGGTAGAACATTTTCAAATCTGTCTTTGAACCAACCCCAGTCACGCGGGTAGGACATTTTCAAATCTGTCTTTGAACCAACCCCAGTCACGCGGGTAGTACATTTTCAAATCTGTCTTTGAACCAACCCCAGTCACGCGGGTAGAACATTTTCAAATCTGTCTTTGAACCAACCCCAGTCACGCGGGTAGAACATTTTCAAATCTGTCTTTGAACCAACCCCAGTCACGCGGGTAGGACATTTTCAAATCTGTCTTTGAACCAACCCCAGTCACGCGAGTAGGACATTTTCAAATCTGTCTTTGAACCAACCCCATTCACACGGGTAGAACATTTTCAAATCTGTCTTTGAACCAACCCCAGTCACGCGGATAGAACATTTTCAAATCTGTCTTTGAACCAACCCCAGTCACGCGAGTAGGACATTTTGAAATCTGTCTTTGAACCAACCCCAGTCACGCGGGTAGAACATTTTCAAATCTGTCTTTGAACCAACCCCAGTCACGCGAGTAGGACATTTTCAAATCTGTCTTTGAACCAACCCCAGTCACGCGAGTAGGACATTTTGAAATCTGTCTTTGAACCAACCCCAGTCACGCGGGTAGGACATTTTCAAATCTGTCTTTGAACCAACCCCATTCACGCGGGTAGAACATTTTCAAATCTTTATCATTCGTACTGCTCGCACAGCGTCGGCAGTAATAACAGGCTCAGTTGGAGTGTTGTTTTTTTTTTACCACCTTACCTTACCAATAACATCACCTGATCTTAATTACCATCATCATCATCATCATCATCATCATCATCACTACCACCCTTGCTATGAATGTTCAGATGTTTAGACATGCAGCAACTTAAACGTGTAATAAATTCAGAGCTGAAGGATCGGCGCATTTTGACAGCGAAAGCTTCACAAATAGCAAAATCTTTACCATCGACGATAGCAGT
This sequence comes from Elysia crispata, assembly GCA_033675545.1. NCBI lineage: Eukaryota > Metazoa > Mollusca > Gastropoda > Plakobranchidae > Elysia > Elysia crispata. Next base: position 312,091 of record JAWDGP010001807.1, read on the forward strand.
AACGCTGTCTTTACAAAAAATGTATTAGGCCTTAAAAGTTGTCGTTTATGCTTCGCTCCATCAGAAGCATCATTTGCATTATTTCTGTCAGTGACGCATCTTTCTATAAAACAGTTTTTATTGTTTCTTTCGGAAGAACATCTTTATATTTCACTGTTTCATCATTCCTATCTGTGACACACTATTTATATATTTCACCATTTCATATAATTTCTATTTCTAGCACATATTCATAACTTACCTTTTGCATTGTTTCTATCTGTATCAGACCTTTATATTTTCCAATTTTCATTGTTACTTTCTGTGATACATCTTTAAATTTTACGATTTTGGTTGTTTCTATCTGTGACACATCATTAAATTTTACGACTTCCATTGTTCCTATTATCTTTGACATACATTTATATTTTGCGATTTTCATTGATTCTTTTTGTAACACATCTTTATATATTTCAACATTTCATTATCTCTATCTGTGACACATCTTTATAGAACTTTGGTGCTGGCGACGCAGACCTGGCGAGATGGAGAATGACCGCTCCGGGGTCCTCCATCAAGCGAGTCCTGGACAGAGTGGGTGGGGTGGACATACCAGTTCTGGCCTTCACTTCTCCAGGTTGCTAGACTTTATGAGTTGCACTAGATAGAGATCTAGAACAATCTATATAAGCTGTTGCTATATATTTAATTAAGATTATAGTGATAGTGATCAATCTATTTCATGTTGCCTTTATATAATCGTTTAACTTAAATTCTTATGTTGGGGATCTAGGCTGCACCATTGTAGCTCATCGTGTATGTATGCAACTTTTGAAAGACACACAAAGTTACCAGATGGAACTTCTTCCCCAAATAGTTATGCGCTGTGCCGCATACTGTTCTAAAGATTCATTGGAAAAAAATACACCTCATTATGTGGGAGAGAGAGTATGAAAGAGAGAGAGAGAGAGAGAGAGAGAGAGAGAGAGAGAGAGAGAGAGAGAGAGAGAGAGAGAGAAAGAGATGCTACCTAAAACAAAAAGGTGGGTTTCAAAAGACCGTGAAACAATCAATATGATAATTTTGGTCTAAATAGCCTACCTATATTAAATATTTAGCACAAGTTTAGCCATAGGAGATAAATATTGACTGACGGAAACTTAGATTTGCATAATCTTGCATGTAATAATGGACTTACGTTATTTATTCAGAGAATAAGGGAGCTTGTTTGTGAGAAACGTGTTTTCTTGTGTCATTGTGAACTAAGACATGGCGCGTATCATTTTTCTATGAACAAAAACAGTTTGCAGCATTTTTTTTTCTTATCTTATTGTTTAGAAATGAAACTAAAACCTATAAGATCAATAAAAAAAAGTAACTGGCGTGTTTTTCTATCTTCACAGCTTCCTTCAGACATGGCGCTCCAACACTGTCCCTCAATACACAGGAGCGCGCACTCTCTTTTCAAATCAAACTGACTGGGCCAGGGGGAATAACTGTGAAAATTAAAACCCGCCGCAATACTTTCGGTTATGTCTCTTATGCTCTTGTTGACAAAATTCTCGAGGTCAAAGGTGATCATGTGACTTATGGCATGAAGATAGGAAACACGAGGAAATGGCTTTGGTTGACGAGAGATCTGTTTATTGACTGGCTCAAAGGTGAAGAGGGAGAGAGAGAGAGAGAGAGAGAGAGAGAGAGAGAGAGAGAGAGAGAGAGAGAGAGAGAGAGAGAGAGAGAGAGAGAGAGAGAGAGAGCGGCAAAAATAAAACTATATAAAACAAAAAGAAATAGAGAAAAAGGGTGGGGGGGGAGACACAAAAGGATAAAAAGACGCTCTATTTTAACATCTTGCACCCATCTAAGAAGTGTGTTAATTCTGATATTTTCCCTATTGTCTCATTTATTCATCAAACATGAATTGAACTTTCTTTCTTTCGTTTGCGTCTTATAACTGTTTATACGTTTAAAGGTGCATTCTGGGCTTTATAGAATACCACTTTAAAAAAAAATTGGTACATCAACTTTCAGAAAACTACCGGATATTTTCAGCTTATTCTAAAACAATCACATTCGACTGTTCATGGTTTCAGATGTGGTATCGTCCTTATTTTTAAAAAAAATTCATAATCGTATAATGTAAACTCATCCGATAGCGAATTCTATTTTGAAATATTGATAAACCTTTATCTTATGCACCAATAGCCCAATAAGTACGTAGAAAACTGATACTTTACAAAATAACCGAACATACTTCCTTCCTTTTTTTTTGCGTTAATTCTCAATATCCAAAAGAAAATGACATAATAAACCGAACAAATTAGGCAGATTTTTAAATTTCATATAGTTTTTTTTTTTTGTGATCTGTAGCGTTTTTGTCAGAAAGAAAAGCATGTACGACGACATAAAAGACCTGTATTTACATAACTTCCATTTCACTTCTAAGAGATAAAGAGACAAAATCAGTTCGATATTGTTCCACTTTATATTCAGAAGTTCCGTATTAACTTTGGATAATTATTATTTCTCACTAAACCACATCGATTATATGATAATATTGTTTTGAAACTGAACATTTTTTTTATTATGATATTAAGTAAAACCCGAAAACTTTGGACTTCTGGGAAAAGAGCGGGGCCTAACATTTTCTTGTTTTCTTGGAAAGGTCTAGGGAACCCTAAAATATCCACGAATTGGTTCTTGGAAATAGTGGAGGTAACTCTCCACGGCCGAGGTTACCTGGCCAACATGACAGTCGCTGCCAGCGCTCACACCCAGAACCTGATACAGGCTGCTGATTGGCTGGTGAGTGCCTGGCGCAGAAACAACAAACCCCATGTTTTGTTAAACAGACTATCTTTAAGCACGATTTAATTTTTAAAAGAAAGAAGGTGTTGCTGTCTGTAATCAAGATGGTATAAACATAAAAAATATTATTCTTAAACATTTTAATTTTGCTTAAATAGTCATGAAATTATAATAATAATAATAATAATAATAATAATAATAATAATAATAATAATAATAATAATAATAATAATAATAATAATAATAATAATGATAATAATAGTACAAATAATAATAATTATAATAATAATTCTGTTCCCTCTTCCTTTTCCCTTTATTTATTCATATCTCGACTTGTAAAATGTGGAGTTAATATAGATTTGACGTCCAAACTCACATCAGTAATAATCGATGATGCAATCAATCAGTCAACCAGCTTTCCATCAACAGGTGAACCACCAGGACAGAGCTGGAGGATGGCCGACTAGCGTACCGATCAAAACCAGAGCTATAGAACTCCCACCCAACTGGTATTCGGCCATGGCTCAAGGTCAGGCCATGTCGGTCCTTGTTCGAGCATACAATCTCACCCAGGAAGCTAAGTACCTGGAGGCAGCGGTAGGCGCTCTGGCTCTCTTCACAGTAAGCCTAGAGGTTTAGATACAGTCTCACCCAGGATGTGAAGTACCTTTAGGCGCTTTGGCTTTCCTCACAGTAAGGGTAGATATTTAGATACAATCTCACCCAGGACACAGGGTACTTGTAGGGGTTCTGGCTCAATTCACGGTAAGCCTAGAGGTTTAGATACAATCTCACCCAGGACGTGGAGTACCTGCACCGCTCTGACTCAATTCACAGTAAGCCTAGAGGTTTAGATACAATCTCACCCAGGACGTGGAGTACCTGCACCGCTCTGACTCAATTCACAGTAAGCCTAGAGGTTTAGATACAGTCTCACCCAGGACACAGAGTACCTGTAGGCGCTCTGGCTCAATTCACAGTAAGCCTAGAGGTTTAGATACAATCTCACCCAGGACGTGGAGTACCTGTAGGCGCTCTGGCTCTCTTCACAGTAAGCCTAGAGATTTAGATACTATCTTACCCAGGACGCAGAGTACCTGTAGGCGCTCTGGCTCTCTTCACAGTAAGATTTAGATACTATCTTGCCCAGGACACAGAGTACCTGTAGGCGCTCTGGCTCTCTTCACAGTAAGCCTAGAGGTTTAGATACAGTCTCACCCAGGACGCAGAGTACCTGTAGGCGCTCTGGCTCTCTTCACAGTGAGATTTAGATACTATCTCAGAGTACCTGTAGGCGCTCTGGCTCTCTTCACAGTAAGCCTAGAGGTTTAGATACAGTCTCACCCAGGACGCAGAGTACCTGTAGGCGCTCTGGCTCTCTTTACAGTAAGATTTAGATACAGTCTCACCCAGGACGCAGAGTACCTGTAGGCGCTCTGGCTCTCTTCACAGTAAGCCTAGAGGTTTAGATACAGTCTCACCCAGGACACAGAGTACCTGTAGGCGCTCTGGCTCTCTTCACAGTAAGCCTAGAGATTTAGATACTATCTCAGAGTACCTGTAGGCGCTCTGGCTCTCTTCACAGTAAGCCTAGAGGTTTAGATACAGTCTCACCCAGGACACAGAGTACCTGTAGGGGCTCTGGCTCTCTTCACAGTAAGCCTAGAGATTTAGATACTATCTTACCCAGGACACAGAGTACCTGTAGGGGCTCTGGCTCTCTTCACAGTAAGCCTAGAGGTTTAGATACTATCTTACCCAGGACACAGAGTACCTGTAGGGGCTCTGGCTCTCTTCACAGTAAGCCTAGAGATTTAGATACAATCTCACCCAGGACACAGAGTACCTGTAGGCGCTCTGGCTCTCTTAACAGTAAGATTTAGATACTATCTTGCCCAGGACACGGAGAACCTGAAAACAATGATAGCGGTCCAGCTCTCTTCACAGTTATGCAGTCTTAAGGTTTAAGATTACCAACACTTGTTCTCCAGCTAACACTGACTTGGAGAAATAATAGTTTTCATAACTTATGCACCGTTTTGCTTTAATACCATAGCAGTTTTGTATTTTTTCCCACTAATTTTCTCTATTTTTATTTCTCGTGACAGTTCTTTCCCATTATTCGCTTTCCTCATTTATATTCTTCATTTTTCTTTTCTTCTGCATCTTCCTGGAGCTTTCCCTTTTGGTCAAGGCCCAGTGAATCTCTTGGCGGATTCAGAAACCATCACCTCATTCTTGAGATTGGTTTGAGGGGAGCTTTTGATGCAACCCAAAATAACCCATTTTTGAAAGGCCTCATCAACAATCCATTCATCAAGCCAACTCTCCTTCCTCGATTTTTCTTCCTCTGCCGTTTAACCATCGGAGTGGTACTCTTGAGTTGGCTTCTCCGGCCCATCATGTTGTAAAATTAACCATTACCACTAGAACCGTTGTCTGAAATGGATTTTTTAGTTAACAATTACCACTAGAATCAATCGCAATCGGGCCGATCAGCTATGCTTGTTAAGTTAACCATTACCACTAGAACCATTGCCTCTTGGACAGATCAGGCAATTTTTCGTTAAGTTAACCATTGCCTCTTAAGCACATCAGGAAATGGTTGTTAAGTTACCATTACCATTGGAACCATTGCCTCTGGAGTCAATCAGACAATGGTTGTTAACAAGTCAAAGATTGTGCCCAAAATCATTATTATATCAACCCAACCATTGGTTCTCTTCAGCGTGAATCTACAGATGGAGGCGTGCGAACCCGATTCCTAGGGCAGCTAGACTGGTACGAAGAATACCCCACATCTCCGGCTACCTTCGTTCTGAACGGATTCATTTTCTCCCTTCTTGGCCTCTATGATGTTCAGGTAAGACTTTTCACACATTTAAAGATGGCGGCTTATTTTTGTTTTAATTATACGTTGAATACCTAATGTTTACCATTATATTGCTCACTATGTGCATTATTGAAAAGAGAAATACTTTTACAATATGTAATGAAAGCAAAGGTTACACACAGTTTCCCTTTCTGTGAAAAATATTTTTCTTTGTTGTCGAAAATATACCTTGTAAAAGTGCTCTCGTTTAAGTGGCAAATTTGCTGCAATTTCCACGAATTTGTCCCTGCTTATCACTTTGCCGTCGAGTAACAATGCAGGAAAAAAAGTGAATTAATAAAAGCTTGTTGCGAAGTAACAGAAAACTCCTTAATTAATTGTCAGTCATCAACACAAAAAACCATGAACTTTTCTTTCCTTTTCTCAGGATAGCAAAGTAATTAATGAAAGACATGAACAAAGTAACACACAGCTGCAGTGATTTGGGTAATATAATAGGTAATATCAGTTTTATTAAAATTCCGCACATACTATTAATTTTTATCAGAAAACAGCGGGAGGAGATGGCCAGAGGCTTGCTCAGCAACTTTGGACTTCCGGTCTGTTTTCCCTGAAGAAATTACTTGGGCTGTTTGACACAGGCGAGGGCACTCTGTACGACCTTCGTCACGTGATCAGCCATGAGCCGCCCAACAGAGCGCGCTGGGACTATCACATGACCCACATTGCTCTCCTGCAGCAGGTGGCGCTGGTGGACGTTGACCCGGTCTTCTCCAGAACTGCTCGCCGCTGGTTGGGCTACTGCCGCGGGGAGAGAACTCCGCACAACTAGATCTAGGACTAGCATTACTCGGGTGGCACAAGGATATAACCCGGAAAATGTGACTAGAAGATGGCAGTCCAATTAAATTAAACTACTGGGCCGTACATTGTCAGATAGAACCAATGGTTTCCTCGGTATTTATTTGTGATCTTATTTTGTCAACTCTTTTCTGGTTTTGCAGTGGTTCTTAAACTTGAAATAAACTGGTTTTGTAAAAGTTATTACCAATCTTTATAGTTGAAGGTATTCATGTTTAATATTGAATCTTACAAGATGTGAACTTGTATATATTTCAAGTTTTCTGTTTTCGCATCAATGTTCTTCATCATATAATTATGCTTCGCTCCAACCCACTTTGTGCAACATCAAGAGATTTTACAATAAAATTAATTAATATCGGTCGTTGTAGTCATTACTTTGTGAAGCAGCGGCAACAACACCGACAACAAAACATTTTACAATACAAATCGGTCATTATAGTCGTCTTTGTACTTATCAACATACAACAAGACATTTTACAATACAAATCGGACATTATAATCGTCTTTGTACTTATCAAGAGACAACAAAACATTTTACAATACAAATCGGTCATTATAGTCGTCTTTGTACTTATCAAGAGACAACAAAACATTTTACAATACAAATCGGTCATTATAGTCGTCTTTGTACTTATCAACATACAACAAGACATTTTACAATACAAATCGGTCATTATAGTCGTCTTTGTACTTATCAACATACAACAAGACATTTTACAATACAAATCGGTCATTATAGTCGTCTTTGTACTTATCAACATACAACAAAACATTTTACAATACAAATCGGTCATTATAGTCGTCTTTGTACTTATCAAGAGACAACAAAACATTTTACAATACAAATCGGTCATTATAGTCGTCTTTGTACTTATACAACAAGACATTTTACAATACAAATCGGTCATTATAGTCGTCTTTGTACTTATCAACATACAACAAGACATTTTACAATACAAATCGGTCATTATAGTCGTCTTTGTACTTATCAAGAGACAACAAGACATTTTACAATACAAATCGGTCATTATAGTCGTCTTTGTACTTATCAAGAGACAACAAAACATTTTACAATACAAATCGGTCATTATAGTCGTCTTTGTACTTATCAAGAGACAACAAAACATTTTACAATACAAATCGGTCATTATAGTCGTCTTTGTACTTATCAAGAGACAACAAGACATTTTACAATACAAATCGGTCATTATAGTCGTCTTTGTACTTATCAACATACAACAAGACATTTTACAATACAAATCGGTCATTATAGTCGTCTTTGTACTTATCAAGAGACAACAAGACATTTTACAATACAAATCGGTCATTATAGTCGTCTTTGTACTTATCAAGAGACAACAAGACATTTTACAATACAAATCGGTCATTATAGTCGTCTTTGTACTTATCAAGAGACAACAAGACATTCTACAATACAAATCGGTCATTATAGTCGTCTTTGTACTTATCAAGAGACAACAAGACATTTTACAATACAAATCGGTCATTATAGTCGTCTTTGTACTTATCAAGAGACAACAAGACATTCTACAATACAAATCGGTCATTATAGTCGTCTTTGTACTTATCACGAGACAACAAGACATTCTACAATACAAATCGGTCATTATAGTCGTCTTTGTACTTATCAAGAGACAACAAAACATTTTACAATACAAATCAGTCATTATAGTCGTCTTTGTACTTATCAACATACAACAAGACATTTTACAATACAAATCGGTCATTATAGTCGTCTTTGTACTTATCAAGAGACAACAAGACATTTTACAATACAAATCGGTCATTATAGTCGTCTTTGTACTTATCAACATACAACAAGACATTTTACAATACAAATCGGACATTATAATCGTCTTTGTACTTATCACGAGACAACAAGACATTCTACAATACAAATCGGTCATTATAGTCGTCTTTGTACTTATCAAGAGACAACAAGACATTTTACAATATATATCGGTCATTATAGTCGTCTTTGTACTTATCAAGAGACAACAAGACATTTTACAATACAAATCGGTCATTATAGTCGTCTTTGTACTTATCAAGAGACAACAAGACATTTTACAATACAAATCGGTCATTATAGTCGTCTTTGTACTTATCAAGAGACAACAAGACATTTTACAATACAAATCGGACATTATAATCGTCTTTGTACTTATCAAGAGACAACAAGACATTTTACAATACAAATCGGTCATTATAGTCGTCTTTGTACTTATCAAGAGACAACAAGACATTCTACAATACAAATCGGTCATTATAGTCGTCTTTGTACTTATCAAGAGACAACAAGACATTTTACAATACAAATCGGTCATTATAGTCGTCTTTGTACTTATCAAGAGACAACAAGACATTCTACAATACAAATCGGTCATTATAGTCGTCTTTGTACTTATCAAGAGACAACAAGACATTCTACAATACAAATCGGTCATTATAGTCGTCTTTGTACTTATCAAGAGACAACAAGACATTCTACAATACAAATCGGTCATTATAGAATCATTTTACAATACAAATCGGCCATTATAGTCGTCTTTGTACTTATCACGAGACAACAAGACATTTTACCATACAAATCAGTCATTATAGTCGTCTTTGTACTTATCAAGAGACCTTTGTAAGAATAAATTTTTTAAACGAAGATAAATAATATCAAGCGTGCAAAGCAACTTCAGTTTTTAAAATAATGTAGCAGTTTCTGTATGATTTGAGTTTTTATTTCAGTTTCAAGCGGTGGGTGAGGATCTTTAAAACTGGGTAAATTTGGACTAAAATGGAAACTCTTTATTGTGGTGCCAAGCTTTAGCATAAGTGTAGGTCTATGTAAAAAAATACGCGGCAGAATCTCCGATGTAAAAAAAAAAAAAAAAAAATAAAAGCAAAAGAATTGTGATTGAGCTTTCAGTTTGATACCTTCATCAGAGACACAATTTTGGAAACAATATACTCAGATCTTCTATATATCGTAAAAACCAATTAAAAGTTTTATTTTAATCTTTTGAAAATATATAAACTAAGCGAAAATGATAAGATGAAAATATGAATTATATAACTTTAAAAGAAATAAGAAGAAAAGATGTGGAAAAAAAGAACATGGATAATAGACGGCAACAAGGAGGGGAAGGAGAGAGAAAGAGACAGAGAGAGAGAGAGAGAGAGAGAGAGAGAGAGAGAGAGAGAGAGAGAGAGAGAGAGAGAGAGAGAGAGAGAGAGACAGAGAGAGAGACAGAGAGAGAGAGAGAGAGAGAGAGAGAGAGAGAGAGAGAGAGAGAGAGAGAGAGAGAGAGAGAGAGAGAGAGAGAGAGAGAGAGAGAGAGAGAGAGAGAGAGAGAGAGAGAGAGAGAGAGACAGAGACAGAGAGACAGACAGACAGACAGACAGACAGACAGACAGACAGACAGACACAGACAGAGAGAAGGCGAAATGTTTATGAAATTGGTTAGAGAAAACATTATTATTGGCTGCGGAAAAAAAACCCCAACAACTTTATTTATGTATCAGCTTTTTTTTTTTTTTTTTTTTTTTTTGCACATAAGTGTAAATTACAAGAAGCGAAAGATTTAGATTAAAACTGAGATGAAATAATATTAAAGAGAATTATTTTATGTGGGAACGGAAAGGCCAGGCACCAGAAGAAGACAATTACGGCAAGAGACGAACTTAACGTGTGCTTACAAAGTCACACAACCACAACACGTGATGCGTATAGTGGGCAGTCCACGGCAGGATAGATCGAGAGGGAGTCACACAAAGCTTGAAAAAATTGTATGGAAGGTGATTGTCAGAAAGATGAGCGTCAGGATTTCCGTCAATTATTCAATGAAAGTACTAATAGCATCATCATCAGCAACAGTCGCAGTAGTAGGACCTAGTAGTAGTTATTGTAGTAGTGGTAGTAGTAGTAGTAGTAGTAGTAGTAGTAGTAGTAGTAGTAGTAGTAGTAGTAGTAGTAGTAGTAGTAGTAGTAGTAGTAGTAGTAGTAGTAGTAGTAATAATTATTGTAGTAGTAGTAGTAGTAGTAGTAGTAGTAGTAGTAGTAGTAGTAGTAGTAGTAGTAGTAGTAGTAGTAGTAGTAGTAGTAGTAGTAGTGGTAGTACCAGCAGTAGCAGCAGCAACAGCAGCAGCAACAGCAGTAGTAGTAGTAGTAGTGGTTGTAGTAGCAGTAGTAGTCGCAGTAGTAGTAGAAGTAGTAGTAGTAGTAGTAGTAGTAGTAGTAGTAGTAGTAGTAGTAGTAGTAGTAGTAGTAGTAGTAGTAGTAGTAGTAGTAGTAGTAGTAGTAGTAGTATTGGGTTGAAAAAGACATGTAGGAATCACAATGAAGGGAGAAGAGGTCCGAAATTGCAAGATGAAGATGAAGGGGAAGATGAAATGAAACGAAAAGAGAAGAAGAATCGAATTGAAAAATAAAGAAAAGGATCAAGAATATAAAGGAAAAGGGAAAGTGAAAGATAAAAAGCTTAGAAGAGGTTAAGAGGGATATTAATGGGAAAGAGTAGACATAAAAAAGAGATAAAAACAAAACACATAAAAGCGATTACAACAAAGTATAAAAAGGTCAATGTTAAATAGAGGGATGTTGTTGATTTAGTATAATATATAATCATGAGTAGTAGGAAGCAAATGAATAGAAGGTTTAAGATTAATGACAACAGTGATAAAAAAAAACAATAACCAAACTGACAACAACAACAACAACAACAACAACAACAACAACAACAACAACAACAACAACAACAACAACAACAATAAAACAGACATACGAACGAACAAAAAAAAAAAAAAAGAATAATGTAAATTCACGATTAATGGTGGTAATATTACAGCGGTGAAGGAAGCGAAAGGAAAACTTTGTGCGGATGTAATGACGATATCCGGTTATCAAGACCAAACATCAAGCATCATGGCTGTCACCGGGTCGATTGTTTTCTTGGCTATCTTTGTTGGTTGTTCCTATGCCTTATTTGCAGATCAGGCTGGGCTCTTTGATTGGTAACTTCAAAATTTACAAAGACATAATTAAAATCGCATGCAATTTTATTAGTATCTTACTTTTAAATATATTACTATTAGATCAAGATCTACATTATCTACACTTAGATGTAGAGGTCTAGACATCTGGATCTAATCTAGATCTAGATCCAACTACCAGGTATCTAGATGTAGATTTTGTTTTCTTCTTGTTTAATTTTTATATTTCTGCTATTTTCTGGAAGAACCTCATTGATCGATGTGATGGGGGTTTTCTGTCAAGCCAGGAATGAGGTTACTAAGATGAGATCTTATCGTAACTCTCCATCTATGATAGATCAGAAATTCTAGATCCCTGCCTGAGGAGTCATGAAGACCTAAACCCTTTGCATCATATTTAAAATATTAGTTAACGGCTCTATAGACAGAGCTATCTGACGTCCTTCTTCTATTGACATTATATAGTTTAGATTTATCCTATCTTGACAATTTGGTATTTTTCCACTTAGGAGCCCAACTTCCCTTAAGCATGAAAATTGCTTGTGTCTTAAAGAATTTGGTACAATGAACATGAATATGAAGATTTTATTTGTCGCAAATGAGTACTTTTCAAGATATAAACTTTTTTGTTGCAATATTTCCTGATGTTTGTCCTCATGTTTACCAATCAGCTTAGTGCTTTTGCCTGCTCCACTTGTTCTTGACTCGGACAACTAGCCTCTACCCATGGCAGTCCCAGTGCATGCACCCAGTTCCAAAACCAGGGGCACTACTTTCTGATTACAAAAATGAAGATGCAGATCCAGAGGGGGGAGGGAGGGGGTCTCTCATTTGTCATAATCATTTCTGTCTAATTGTGACAAACTTTACTAGGTAATTGCTACGACTTTCATTACCAAAAATGCATTAATCTAGGCAAAAGAAACACTAAATGACCAGGGATGGATCTCTAGGGGAGTTAGACAGATACCTGCAAATTTATGGACAATTTTCGATCAAGAGTTTAGGTTTAGAATCTTAAATCTAGGCCTAGAGCTGAATTTTAAATCCCAATTCCCATTCTTAGTGTATTTGATTTTTTTTTAATGAATTCTCTGCACTAATAGTCCATCATTTACAATCTCAATTGTTATATTCTGAGTAAGAATTGAAAGATCATTTTTTCACCTTACTTTATCACTTTCTACAACGGAGGCAAACTAGCTTACAATTTTACATCTGTTCATAACTTCATTTCATGAGGTAGAGGGACAGAATTAAAAAATTTATCTTTATCATTGTTATGAATTTGGACTTCTTTTGAAAAAAATTATCCTTCAAGAAGTAAGAGTAAGAGTGTAATGATAACTGGATGAATCTAGAACCTGGTCCAAATCAGTTTAGAACTTTTTTTTAAAGATTAAGAGAAATAAAAAAGAAACCTGCTCAACAAATAAACGCAGAAATTGGTCCATTCTCAAAAACAATTTTTATTCTTAAATATTATCAAGAATAAATGTAATTAAAACTTTGAAAGATAAAAAATATGGTTGAAGTTTAGATGCTTAGAAATCCAAATGATACCAGTGCCACAAAAATTATGAATGCAGTTCATAGACCGGCTGGACAGAATTAAGTTTAAACGAATGTTCTGAGGAATTAGGTAATGAATGTAATTGTAAAGTGATCTATCTTACTTGTAAACCTATATCCTGCATAATGTACCAAAATGATAGAAGGTAATTATGGATATTCAAGCAGGTCGAATTTTTTCCCAAATAGTGTACAAAGTTTAGGAGATCAGGATTTTTTTTTGTAAGTATTAGTCGTGGAATGGGAGTTTGTTTTGTGTAAAAAATTATGTTTTGGTTTTCACATTTAATAATCCTAATTTTGAACTTTAATTTAGATTTCCACTCAAGAAAAAAAAACCCAAAGATGTGTAGAAAAAAAAAGATTGCTTAAAGAATTGAATTGAAATTGAGCCTAATTTGTACAGTACTTAGCCTTAAACATTTAAAACATTTTTGTTTCTGATCTGTCTTGATGGATCTTTTATTTTCCTTTTCCTCAGGAAACAAGATTATGTTGGAAAAGTCAAGTTTCTGCATTGGGAACAGTTACCCTCAGCTGGGAAAAAAGTGCTTCTTGCATCCGAGAAAAATGTCATTGCCTCGGTCAATGCACATGATGGTTCAATAGGTATGACTATAAGAGGGAAAAATGAGCTTGATTTATTTTTAATCATATTTGTGTTTTCTTCAAACTACCAACTTGGCGGCCAGCAAAAGTTTTAAAACACCACAAACATCAAATGCCAAGTGTAAAGAGGGAAAAAAAAAGTAGAACAAAATGGATGGATAAATTGTTAGGATGATTAAAGATAAACACTGGTTATGGTTATAAGGTCTATCTCATTGAATGCTTTATTTTTGTCTTCAATCCTCCAGTGTGGAGAAAGATATTTGAATCAGACAGAAGAGGAAGAATTGATGCTTTCCTACATCATGGCAATGGTAAAGCTTTTGTTAATATGTGGCTTTTAATTGTTTGTGTTTTCTTCTGAAATGGTTTGTTCTAGCATTTTTAAAGATAAAAAAATAACATGGAAGAGCATTTTTTTTGAGGGTGGCGGAGTGGAAATAAATTTGCATTCAGAAGTATTTCAAATAACACTTTAGACTAGAAATTAGAAATTTTGTAAATCAAGTACAGCTGCTTACCTTATTTTTATCTTTACTTCAAGTATCTTCTTTATTAGGATAGATTTTTACATTAATTTGCCCCAGTTTTAAAAAAGTCAGATTCTTAATATGAATTAATAATTTTCCTTCTTGTTTAACCAATGAACATCGCCACATCATGGCACTTTTCTTTTTATAGCTTTGGACATGCTTATAGGCAAAAATCCTCTCCAGTAGTTTCTGATTTGCCTCTATACTGTATTTCAATCTTTCCTCTCTCTGTTCAGCCGTTGTTAGTGTGCAGGCTGGTGGTCAGTTTGTGCGCAGCTGGCACGCAGGCTCGGGGAGCCTCAACTGGGAGAAAAGTCTCACCACAGACTCAGCAAGCTGGTAGGTCATACAAAACGTACTTTTTTTGACTGTCTGTTATTGTATAACTATTGATGCATTTTTCTCTGGCTAACCTTTCCGCCTTTCCTATACCAATTTTCATTAAGATGTTAATACACTTATTAAGCGAACTTTTTGGTACCTGGTGAATGAATACTGAAAAAAAAACAGTTCATTAAGTTTAAGACAAATATATAAGTAAAGTAAAAGCAATCCCCCTGGACAGATGCCTCCATCTTCAGCCAGAACATCTCTCCGGATCGGGTCGTGGAATGTACGCACCTTGTATGAAGCAGGAAAGTGCAAACAGGCATTAAGCGAAATGCACCGCAATAAGCTAGACATACTAGGAATAAGAGAATCCCACTGGACGCAGTTTGGACAGAAACGTTTCCAAACAGGTGAGGAAATTTTATTCTCAGGAAAAGACCAAGGACCGCACAGAGAAGGAGTCGCCCTTATTCTAAGTAAAACAGCCAAAAAGACACTCAGAGGGTGGGAAGCTCAAGGATCAAGAATTATTATGGCATCCTTTTCAACTACCAACAAAAGAATTAATATGAACATCATACAGATATATGCACCAACAAATGATGATGATGAGGAGGAAAAAGACAACTTCTACAACAGACTACAAGCGGTGATATAAGGCCTACCAAATAAAGACCTGAACATCATAATGGGAGATGCAAATGCCAAGGTTGGAGAAGATAACACAGGATATGAAGAGACAATGGGTAAACATGGAGTTGGCTAGATGAATGAAAACGGAGAGAGGTTTGCAAACATATGCTCCTTTAACAGATTAGTGATTGGGGGTACCATCTTTCCGCACAAAAAGATACACAAAGCAACTTGGGTGTCGCCAGATCAAAGGACAGAAAACCAGATCGACCATTTCTGTATTTCTAGAAAGTTTCGTCGCTCACTGGAAGATGTAAGGGTTCTGAGAGGAGCAGATATAGGTTCAGACCACCACCTATTGTTAGCAGTAATGAAACTGCGCCTGAAGATCTTTCATAAGAATGATGGGTACAGGAGACCAAAATACCAAGTCAGTTTGCTGCAAGGAGGATTGAACAAAAAGGAAGAGTTCAAGCTAAGTTTAAAAAACAAGTTTCAAGCCTTGGAAGTAAATTCTCGGAATGTAGAGGATCACTGGAAACATGTAAAAGAAACAATTATTGCAACATGTAAGGAAGTTTTGGGAGAGAAAGAAAGAAAGCATAAGGAATGGATTAGTCAGGAATCTTTGGACAAGATTTTAACTATAAGGATAAAAAAGGAGGCTGTAAATAGTGCTAGGACAAGAACAGAGAAAGAGGCAGCCCAGCTAGAATATCTATAGCAGCTAAAGAGGTAAAGAAGAACATAAAGAAGGACAAAGAGAAGTATCTAACAGAACTTGCGGAAAGAGCAGAAAAGGCAGCACAAAGCGGACACACAAGGGTACTCTACCAAACCACAAAATTGATCAGTGGCCAAAAAAACACGACAATGGCAACAGTGAAAGATGCGAACGGTAACGCTATCTTTGACAAGGAAGCTCAAAACAAGCGATGGATGGAGCATTTCGAATGTTTGCTCAATAGACCTCCACCAAACAACCCACCAGATATTTTGCCAGCCAGGAAGGATCTACCGATCTGCTGCGAACCACCTGCCAGAGAAGAGATTGCAAAAGCTGCTAAACAGCTACATGCTAACAAGGCGGCAGGACCAGATGCAATACCACCAGAGGCATTAAAAATAGATATAGACGTATCAAAAGATATTTTATACAATCTATTTGTAAAGATATGGAAAGAAGAGCAGTTCCCAAAGGATTGGAAAGAGGGACACCTGGTTAAACTTCCAAAGAAAGGTGATCTGGGCAACTGTAACAATTACAGAGGGATAACACTTCTTTCAATCCCAGGTAAAGTATTTAACACGGTCATTTTAAACAGGATCAAGGATGCAGTTGACAACACCTTGAGAGATGAGCTGGCAGGTTTCCGGAAAAATCGATCATGTACAGACCAAATTGCAGCCCTTAGAATCATTATAGAGCAATCACATGAATGGAAATCACCACTAATTATTAACTTCATTGACTATGTGAAGGCCTTCGAGAGCATCGACAGAGCAACTTTATGGAAGATCATGAGACACTATGGCATTCCTCAAAAACTTGTAACACTCGTAGAGAAAATGTATGATGGAACAACATGTAGAATACTTAATGAAGGACAACTTACAGATTCATTTGAGATCAAAACAGGAGTAAAACAAGGATGCCTACTGTCGCCTTTCCTATTTATCCTAGCGCTGGATTGGCTGCTGAAGCAAGTTACAAGGGGAAAAAGAAACGGAATTCAGTGGACTCTGTGGAATCAGCTGGATGATCTGGATTTCGCAGATGACATAGCTCTATTATCGCACAACCATGATCAAATGCAAAATAAAACAAAACTTCTCAGAGATACATCCCAAACCATTGGACTAAGAATACACCCAGGGAAGTCAAAACTTCAGGATCAGAAACGATTATGGTGGGGGGCAGTCAGTTAGAGGAGGTCTCAGAGTTCACATATCTAGGCAGCATTATTGATGACAAAGGAGGAACAGGAGCAGATATAAAGACGAGGATAAGTAAGGTACGAGCAGCATTTGGATTATTGAATAAAGTATGGAAGGATCGAAACATCTCTATGAGGACAAAAATAAGGCTCTTTCAATCAAATGTCAAGTTGGTACTCTTATATGGCAGTGAAACTTGGAGCCTTACAAAAACTTTAACTTCAAAACTGCAAGTCTTCATCAACACCTGTTTAAGACGGATAATGAAAATTAAATGGAGTGACAAGGTTCATAACAACATTCTATGGGAAAGAACAGGACAGGAACCAATAGATAAAGAGATAGGGCGTCGTAAATGGAGATGGATTGGACACACGCTGAGAAAACCAACAAGTAACATTACCAGGCATACACTTCAGTGGAACCCGCAAGGCAAGAGAGGAAGGGGTAGACCACAGATAACTTGGTGGAGACAGGTAGAGGAGGACAGGAAAAGGGGAGATATCAGCTGGAGGGAAGCTGCAAGGAATGCCCAGGATAGGGATAAGTGGAAGTCTGTTGTTTGTGGCCTATACCCTGAGAAAGGGTGAGAAAGGCATTGATGATGATGAAAAGCAATCCTTTGTTCTTGTTAGCAGGTTTAGATTGACCTGTATGAACTCTCAACAAAATTTTAACTCATAGACGTCACTGCTTGTGGGCTGTTTCTGTGTTTAAGATACTATATTTCTTTTCTACTGTTGAAATGTCAGCTCCTATCAAATGCACACTTTGTAAATGTTTTGAAGCTTTGTTGCACAAACCCTCTCATTGAGACCCAGTATTTTCTTTATATTGGATGGGTGGCCATATCGATTGTCGGAAACAGCAAAGTAAATAAATTATCACTATGTACTCCTCTTTGTCATTCTGCGAATCTAAATTGTTTTTGTGCATGATGTGATGGAATGTGATTATCTTATTATATCTATTCAAATTATGCAGGGATCGGTACTCTGGCATTTATCTTGCAGCAAAATAAAGATCTTTTGTAATTAAAATAGTCTGATTATTATTTTTATATTTATTTCTGTGGAACAGGGCATCAGCATTTCTCCTGGAGAGGGAAGGAAAGCGTAAGTTACTTTTTTTCTTTCTTGAATAAGGCAATGGTTTTGTTGTTGTCTCATAACTAACTGTTATTATCCTGAATCCTACATTGGATATGAGAGATTTGTCCCACTAATCCTCTGTTTTTATATCGAAAATCAGTTGGTGCTAGGAAATGTCTTTCTTTATCTTATCCTTTAATACTTGTTTGACATTTTGTTGAGAGAGAGAAAAAAGGTTTGAACTTTGTAACCTAAACATTATGATGGGAAAAGAATGTTTTTTCATATTAAAAGAGGTAAAATACCTAGTTTCATATTCTCATATGTACTTTTTAATTTATATTCAGTTTCTGCAAAATATTTAAAAGACTTTGAAATACTAGTCATGGATTTTGACATAAAGAAAATCAGAGGATTTATACATTGAATATTTTTTTTTTCCTTTATGGGTCAGTTGACATGTTCATTTTCCTAATGAAAACTGAAAATAAATGTTGAAGTGCGTGATATAAATAACTTTGTGGTTATCAGGGGATCGTATCATCGTGACAACGTCCAGCACAATGCATTGTCTAAAACTGTCTGATGGATTGGAGGAATGGCGGGCAGAACTACCAAACAGGTTTGAATTTTATTTGTCTCATCATCTAATTTTACAAAACTTGATGTTACTGATTATTTGAATACAAGATTTATCAACAAACATTTCATTTTGTAACGGGCTTGTACAGCGAGTGTTATTCAAATATAGTAAAACCTTCCACGTAGATAAGACCTGCTGACTTTCTGTAAATTTTTTTGAAATCTTAATGGTAGCTTTAATTTGTTTTTAAGTTGAAGTTATGAATTTCATTGAAAATTTAGATTAGGGAAATTATTACATTGATTTACATATGATATTGTGAACTCATGCAAAATTTGAAAAAAGCAAAGGAAAAAAATAAAAAAAATATTCCTCATGTGCTGCTCTTGGTGTTTTCTCAGTGATACTGTAAACAGGTGGTTTGTCCAGGGGCAAAGTGACGGTTTCGTGGCAGTGGGAGTGACCGCAGGTCAGCGAGTCACTGTTGTTTCTGTTGGGGTGGAAGGGAAGGTCAAGCAGCCCAAAAATGTCCCAGCTCCTTGGATTGCCCTGGACACTAGGTGAGTGAAAATTTTGCTTAGCCAACTAAGGCTGGATGAAAAATTCTATATATAGGCTTACAAAACAAATCTATTCTTGTTTCAACAATTTTTTTAAGTGTTTCTATTTGATTGAAAATAAAATTTGATTTATTTACTTATTTTTTTTAATCTTTTTCAAAATGGAATCATATTATCTGAACATGAAGCAAAAAGATTTATAAACGCATAATTTTAAATGTTTTCATTCAATATCTATAAAGTATCATCATTGTTTTACTGTCAAATCATGCTGGTGTAACGGTTTATATCATTATTATTATTATTGTTGTTATCATTATGATTAATTTTGCCTGTAAACCTGTACCTGATCAGCATCAATTTATTTCCCCCTCCAGCTGTGTGATCATGGAGGACAGCAAACATTTCGTCTGCTACTCTGCCCAGACTAGCTCCCTCCAGCTCTTGTCTCTGGAAGCTGTCAGTGTTTTTATCCCCACTGACTTGAAGGTATGTGCCATTTACTTTGTTCTGCGGTTCTTATCTTTAATTTTAATTACTTGTAAAGTAGAAATAGCCTCTGTATGTATAAACTGGTGTCACAAATTTGCCCAAGACAACTGATCATATTGGGCAGATCATGGAAGGATGAAGTACCTGCCCTGATATCGTAAGGGAGTTTCTATCACTCGATCCAGTTTCAATTCAGTCTGCTTAAAAGAGCTGGATCTCATTTTTTAAGCCTAGCCCTGTCAGAGAGAGACACTGATACACTGTGAGATACGAGATTATACTCTAACAAACCAGCCATAATCATCTTTCTCTGTCCAGGAGCTGGGTGTGGCAACGTCCAATGATTCCCAGATAGAGGCTGTTGTGCCCGAGCTGGGCTCGACCATCATGTTCCGTTCCCTGGAGAACCAACTAGTGCTCATGTCCCTCACCTCCCAACAAGCCTTCAGTGTGCACAAAGTCCTGGATAAGGTGCGTCTTACTCTTCTTTTTGTACACATTTGTTTTATTGATAGGATTGTTTGAATAGATAGCACTTGTTTATCTGTATTGATCACAGAAATTGAGTATAGTTTTTGTGCAGCATATCTCTAATAAGTTAGCTTTGTAAATTGTGCAGCTATTCATATATTGACTTTTTTTTTTCTTTTTATTCCTGAGAATTATAATTTAAAAATATTAAAATGCAATTTTTTTTGTAATAAAAAATATATGTCATGTTTGCCTTTCACACAACATGTTTTTTTTTACTTCTCTTAAAAGCTGCAAACAAATTTTTGTCTCTTTTTAACTTCAGAATATTCTAAATTTCACTCTGTTTATGTTTATTAAAAGTTGTAAATGATTTTATAACTGCAAATGTTTTATATCTTATTGTGTGCATAGAGTAACTAAAGTTGTGCAGCGTGTAGTGCAACATTTTATTTCGGTACGAGTATTATAAATACTCTTTCTTCTTCTTCTTCTTCTTCTTCTTCTTCTTCTTCTTCTTCTTCTTCTTCTTAACATTATTATTCTTGTTTTTGTTGCTGTTGCTATTTTTATTTGTGATAATCATGAAAGTAGAAACAGGTCAAGTAATATTGTCTTTTTAAAATCACTCTGACAATGTTTGATTTCTTTACAAACAAAATAAAGTAAAACCAACACCATAGAGGGTAAACACAAATCAAGAGAAACATATTTTGATGTGGACTAATCCTCAGTTTCAAACTCTTAAACATTTAAAAAAAAATGTGATCAAATAACACATTCAGTGTCAACAAAACATGCACACAGATGAAACAAGATGTAGAACAATCTCTTAGAGTATGTCTTCAGATTTAACTCAAAAGCATCACCAGACTTTTATACCGACTATCTATGTTATTGAAAAGGCACATTTAGGTCGCTTGTTTTCTAGGTTGTCAAATCTTTTCTCATATTCCAAACTGGGTACCCGCTACTGTGAATTGAATTTATCTTTCTTCACATCGCAAGAGAGAAATTCAATCTTCATCTGTTTTTTTTGTTTTGTTTTTTTTTTTAATCCAATTGAGCGATAGTAATTTGTTGTTCTTTTACTGTCATTTATTTTGCATCTACAGACTTACACAGCTCAAGTTACAAAACATGCCGAGAAGTCCATTCTGCTAACCCTGGCTCAAGCCGGGCCTGAGGTAAAGATATACTTTTTTTTATTCAACTCGCCTTAACATCAGTCCATGAATTCAGATTTCCAATATTTGATAATATGCGATCCGTCTCTCATCTCCCATCACATCATTAACAATTTAAATCTTTATTTTTTAGAATACTTAATGAACTCTTTACCTTTCACTATCAAAGCCATTTGAATCGGCCATGTTTTTATGCTGTTATCAGTGATTTATTTTTCACACTAACTCACCTGAAGTGGTGCCCTTGAAGATTTTTAAATCTAGGTGCTTCACTTTAATTGACTTTTTGTTTGTTTGAATAATCATGTGTTCTTCGCATAACAACTTTTTGTTTGTTCAAACAGAGCCTGAAGCTAACGGGTGTTGATTTCACAGCCGGGACTGAGATTGAAGACCTCTCTCAGACTTTTCCCTTTGCCCACTACCATGGTCACCCTACCAAGGTCAGTTCAAACCTCCATTCTGTTTAAACCTATAATTTTTTCGGCATTGGCTTTTTTATAATCAACCAGAGATAGGTCTCAATATAATTTTCTTCGTATTCAATTGAAACTATCTCATGCTGGACATAATTATGACACAAGGAGTAAAGTGACTTGGGCAGTTAGATCTATTAGCTAAAAAGATATTATTCTTTATACCCTTTTATATGAAGCTGAAGCCTAGAACAGTCTATTGTATTATGCTTGTAGACAATAAATGGGTCTACAAAGGATATTGATACTTGAAGGCAAGTCGTAGGACTACATGCGGCATTTATGTCCTCGGACAATACCTACCACTTTATAGGTCATAAATGCTCAAAGACATAGGACTAGGTTGGACATTAAATTTATGCATGCAGGCAATACTTAGGACTACATGACAGCATATACCACAATATAGGACATTTATATCACTTTGTAATTATGAAAAAAAAAATTGTAAGCTATGTTATTGAAATATCTGCAACAAATAAAGTAAAAAAAGCAACTGATCTTTTCCAAAATCAATTGTACAAAATGTTTGAAAGTCCACCCGCAAATTTCACATTTAGAACACAAAATTATTTTTTTTTTACTTATAGGGAAAAAAATGTTTACAAAATGAATAAAAGCATGGTTTATTCGTTTTTTTAAATTCCTCTGGCTTTTAAAAAATTTTGAAGGGAATAAACTGTATTTGAGCATCCAATCAGTCTAGAAGTCATCTTGACAAGGACAGAATCTAGAAGTAGACCTAATTTTGTTTTTTTTTTACTTATCAACAAGTCATACCCCTTTCCTCTATATCTTCAGACATGTAGAATGCTACGAAAGTTTCAATTACACTGGAAAAGAGATTATTATTTTCACAGTTACAGAATTTCTGGGAATTTTAACACTTATCATGTAGGAACTATTGGAAGGCGTGATGCTGAAAGACTTAAACATTTTTTAATTGTTTATTGTTCCTCCAGTTGTACCCCTTTGTGTTTACAAAGAAAAAGGACTCCAGCAACAAGCCAGCTTGCAAGCTGATTTTCTCAAGTCAGGACTATTCTCTCCATTTTGTCCAAAAGAGTAAGTCAAAACTTTTCATGTTAGTAAAGACTCTACAAAATGTGGACGAAGCAGACATTTGCCAACCTGTAACATGTTTCTGTTAATCTGATTAAAAGCTGCAAGATATCCAACAAAGAGTGGAGGGAAAGAGGGGGAAAATTGACGTTATTGAAAACATTCTTTTACAGTTGTTTTTATAAAAATGTTTTTTTTATCACAGACAAGAGCATAAAATTGCTTTTTTTCCCCTTCAAATATTAGACTAATTATTTTTTTCAAATGATATTGTGTTCCAGATAATTTGGTTGAAAAGGAAAAAAGGATGGGAGATCTGTTCTATATTATTGTTATTATCATATTTTTTTTTAAATGAGTCTTAGCACTTACACTTCAAGAAAATATAAGAATAATCAAATTTGAAAAAGTTATTGCTTCTTACACTAAGGTGCAGTTCATTTCTTGAAAATGTAAATTAATACACTTGCCATTCGTTTTGTTTGGTACATCTCTCAGAATTTTATGGAAATATGAATGTCAAGTTTTCCTGGAAAATTTAAAAAATGAATTGACGATTTTTAAACCCAGGGAAATTTCTACTTAACCTCCTTTATATGTATTGATTTACCTGTTGGATTTAGTTTTCATCACCAAAATGCAGACCAAATTTTTTTTTTAATCATATTTTTTCCCCCTTCAGATAAGGCACAATGGAGAAGAGAAGAATCCCTGTCATATATTCTCACTGTGCAGATGGTGGATTTGCCAGTTTCTGAGAACCAAGCAAAATTTGAGGATGAGTTTGGTACCAAGGAAGGTAGCATATAAAATTTTTTTTCCTATCATTTTTTATTTTGATTACCCAAATAATTTGGGCATGATAATAAAACAAAGTGTTATGTAACGTTATATAACGCAATAAACACTCATATTTCTGGAGCTGTGATTGGCTTTTCATCTCGCAGATTTCATGAGGGATCATAAATAAAAAAGGAATGCAATTTTTGCATGGTATACAGAAATATAATGCATGCAGTTGAAAGAAACTGAAACATTAATTTGTGGCCATTGTATGCCAGGCAGAAACTTCAATATAAAGGTGAAGGATGGGAGAAATGGGTTTTACTTTAATGTTCTTTTTATATAATTAGGGCTTCTTAAAGAGATTAAAAATTCAACTTTCTCATTTATTTGTAGACCTGGGTAGAATCGTCTTGCTTCTCGGCATCTCTACACTTAGCATTTTTTAAAATTTGAATGAAGCCAGAAACATTCTATTTTCTCTCTTTCCTCAGAGGACATATTTGCTATGTTTATCAAAAGACTCAAGGCCCAATTTTCTCAACTGAAGGTCAGTCTTTCTGCAATTTTTTTTTGTGATTGTCTCTATTTATTGATCCAAATGGCAATTCTTACAATTAACAAGCTTCTGACCCCATGCACACCCAGCCAAATAATTCACAAAAATTTTTTCCACATTTTTACACACAAAGGAAAAACACAACATGCTATTGCATCTTAAGACTTCTTTCATCCTTCTTTATATCACAAAAATGTTCATAGATGTATAATACCTTCTTAGAGGATCTAGATACATTTATGCACTTTTTACAATATTGTATCGTACTTTGATGAAATATATCTCTGCAAATATCTTTGTAGATATCAAAACTGTTACATTCTTATTCTGGCAAGCACTCATGACTTACTTGCTTTTGTAGTTTGTGGTATTTATCTTAAAAAAATTCCTGGTCAAAGTTTTTCACATGAGCTGTACATTTCCTATGGAGATAAGAAGCTTGAGTCTCTTAAAGCTGTAAATTTCATCCTTAATGTGAATAAATTATATATTTGAAGATAACTGAGACAAAATGCTCAACTGTCTAAAAGCATATGTGAATCTCATCCTCAATGTGAATATTTTATATATCTAGTGGTAGCGGAGACCAAGACACTACTTCCTCCTCGCACAACCAGAAATTCTTTAAAGATTCCATGAGTGTTGTTTTTGCTTGTCTTGAGTATCAAACGTGTAATCTGTGCTAGGTATTTACTATGGGACTGATGGACAGAGTGATGGGCCACACCCACCACTACACAGTGTCCAGCGATGCTATTGAAGAGGAGGAGCCGGAGGAAGAGGATCTTGTGAGAGATGACTTCAACCTCCACAAAATCATAGTGGTTGCCACGGCATCTGGAAAGGTAGGTGCTAGGCACTTTTTATCAAATCAAAAATAATGCCTTAACAGTCGGTCTTGAAGTTGAATATGAGTTCTTTACTTAATGGTCTTGATTTGTGCAGATTTAAGGTTTTCTCAGCTATATATATATATATAGGCAAGCTTGTTACAAAAGCAAATTTTTCTTTTCATGATATAAATGTCACTGTTTATAGTTCAAGGTGACAATTTTAAAAAAGCATAATTAAAACAGCTCGATATATGCTTTATCTCTTCAAGATTTATGGCATTCGTAGCCATACAGGCAAGATTGCATGGCAGCAGTTTGTTCCAGACCTGGTGCCGTTCCAACGCTACGGGCAGCTTAAACTCCTCCTCCTGGTACAAAGAACCACAGCCCATTTCCCTCACGCCCCACAGTGCACCGTTCTTGGAGTTAGCAAGGTGAGCTCTTGTTGAATTTCAGCTTGCTACCCTTTCTTCTGTTGCTACACACTGCATTGAATCTCTTAGATATTTAACATCACCATGTGACCTTTAGTGAGAAATAAGTTCTAAACTTCATTTTTCCATAACATCAGCATTGTTAGCACAATTGATAGCAGAAGATTCAAACAATAAAAGCTACGTGCTTGTTGAGGTTTTATGATTCCCTCTTATCATGTGTTATGTTCATAAATTTTATCAGAAATCTTTGAATGTAATTAATGTTGTCATTTTGTCATATGCTGAATGAAAAGTTTTGCTTCCTAGTTCATAGAAGCCGAAGTCTTGGGTAGCAGTCGTCAGATTGGCCACTGTAAACCTTGAATTTTTTATATCTTATAATAAGTTTGAGGTTTTATGATTCCCTCTTATCATGTGTTATGTTCATAAATTTTATCAGAAATCTTTGAATGTAATTAATGTTGTCATATTGTCATATGCTGAATGAAAAGTTTTGCTTCCTAGTTCATAGAAGCCGAAGTCTTGGGTAGCAGTCGTCAGATTGGCCACTGTAAGCCTTGAATTTTTTATATCTTATAATAAGTTTATGAAATAAAGATGAGGCAGCCTTTAATAATTGTGAAATGATTTAGCTTTCTTGTATGGTTACACTTGCACAGACTACCATTTATTTATTATGAAGACCAAAAGTCCATTAACACAGTGATAAGAAGTCGCGGCTTTATCATCTGCTGATGAACAATGTCTGTCATGTATTGTCTACAGCAAACAGGCAACGGCTTACTGATATCTTTCAACCCAGTGACTGGAGCCTTACTATCTGGTCGACAGGGTCAGGGGCATGACCTTGGGTTCAAGGTTGTTCAGGCAGAAATGCTAGCAGAGATGGACGCAGAATTTCTTAAGGGCCTTATTCTCATTGATGATCACAACAAGGTGAGGAATGAGAAACTCATCTCTAAAGAAACAGGTTTTGAATTATGGGAGGGTTGTCAAAAATGTCTGAACATAAAATCGACTTAGTCACACCATCATGAAAAGCTCAAATATGAAAGCATTACAGGAATGGATTGTCCTATGTTGTAAATGGTATAAATTTAGAAAAGTTTTCATTTACATCTGTGTGGTGATCAAGGAACATTAGGCTTAGGATTATTTTTAGTCATTTTTAGAAAAATGGTTCATGCTAAAGCCAGAATTATCCTTAGTAAGTAGTGTACCGGTAGTTGAAATTAAAAAAGAAAATATCTTTCTATTTCACTGACTTTTTTTTTTTAAAGGTAAACAATTACCTATAAAATAGACATGATTCATGCTAATAGTTATAGCTTCATATCTTTTGAAAAAAAAAACTTTTTTCAACCCCACAAATTAAAAGAAAATACTATGTTAGAGAGCTTCTTGTATTTTTTGTTGCACCTGAAAAGCACCTTGTCTGAGAGCTAAAGAGCACATGTGAAAAGCCTCTGTAAATCCCTTGCATAAGCCCTATCTCAATGAAGAGATCTATTGAATTTTTGAAAATTAATTTGCATTTTTTTTCTTTTATATAGTGAATCATGAAACAAAGGTCAGTACACTTCACAGTATAAATTTCCACTGATACCCCTGTATTCGTTTTTTCCCAGCCTCACATTTACCCTGAATCAAGCCAATCTGTATTTAAAGCGTTGACAATGCAACTATTCTTTCATCTCATGAATTCAGAGACAGGAATTATGACTGGCTACAGGTAAGTTTTTTTCAACCAAATATTTACCTTTCTAAGTTCGTCTCCCTCCACAGGGTAGTAGAGGTGTCCTAAAAAAAGGAAACATCACTACATGATAACGATTAGTTTGAGCATTAATATTTTCCTTCTCTGCACTTTGGCTGTGCAACAATTATTGTATGAAAGAGTTATAGTTGTAGACACTGTCAGCTATGATTTTACAACTGTCACAGTAGCAGCTCTAGCAACATAGATATACATGGCAGAAAAAAATTTTGATTGTAATTGGTTGTAATTTTTTTTTTAATTCTATCTTCTATTGAAAGAGAAATTCCTTTCATTTGAAAAAGAATACTGAGAATGGAAAAAAGTAAATCTACTGTTTTCCCAAGAACATTGCATTTAAAAGACTTTTAACATGTCGACACTATTTATTTCTTTAAGTTGGATGTTTACACAATTCCAGGTTAACACCTTCAGCCTCAGAACTTTCTCTTGATGAGATCTGGACTTTGGACCTGCAAAAGTCGCAGCAGACTATCACTGGTGTCTATGGCAAAAGAGCAATAGGTAAACCATTTTTCTTAATCCTCCACAGTGCAACTAGATTTCAGTAGAGAACTTCCACATTATTACTGAGATGTAAGGGTACCAAGTAATTAAGGAAGATGTTAGAGAGGAAATATGTTCATTCTGGGTTATAGGAATGAGAACATTATTATATCAATTTATTTTCAAACTAAATGAAAAATAGATGGGATACAAGGCCTATAAAAGTAACAAAAAAAAATCACTTTCTTCTTTGATCTCGTGTTTTTCTTACATGTTATACATTGTAACTCACTGGATTTGTAGTCTTTTTTTTTTATTAAAAAAAGAATTTGTCAAGGCTAGAAAGCAAGAAAAAAGATGTACAAAGTTGTGCTTCTATTGCATGATTCTCACAGTCCCTACTTAGAGCCCCAAGAATTAGTTCCCTTTTATACCATGCTATAGCATGAACATAAGAACTTCACCTCCTGAAACTAAGGTCTCACCTTTTCCTCTTGCTTCCAGATCTTGTTCATTCTCAAGGACGGGTGCTGGGAGACCGCAGCGTCCTCTACAAGTACCTCAATCCAAACCTGGTGGCTGTGGTGGCCGAGGGGGAGGAGATTCTCTCATCCTCAAACAACAAAGGTAAGCTTTCTTCATGTGATTCATGGATAACCGGCCATTGTGAACCTAGAATATAGCTTTCTCTCTATCCCCTTTGTAAGTTATGTCCTATCAATTCTCTCATCCTCAAACAACAAAGGTGAGCTTCCCACATGGAATTCATGGGTAACCAGTCATTGTGGACCCTGAGTATAGCTTTCTTTTGATCTCCTTTCTTACTACATGTCCTATATCAAAGAGTCATTGAGTTTCTCCTGAAGTATCTTCAAATGCAAGGAGTGTGCCATACTGTTTGTCATAATCAATGAAATCAAGACTTCCCTTGAAGTATGCTGAGCAATCACAATAAGGTTTGAAGACTCCTTTGCAATAGACAATGCAATTCCATCATATAACTGCATGCAACTGATGTTATACAACCAGCATCAAATCTTGAATTAAGAAATTCTATCCCATGGCTTGTATCTGAAGTTGCAATGAAATGATCTTTCAACTCTCTTCCGATAAAGTAAAGCAAGACAGAATATAACCTAATGCAAACTGATACATGTACAATATCTGCTTTTACCCTCCTCAGGTCCCTCAGCTTTTTTCTCCCTGTATCTGATTGATGGGGTGACTGGTCACATAGTCCACCATCAGACACACAAAAGGTCCAGGGGTCCCGTCAAAGTCATTCATTCAGAAAATTGGGTTGTTGTAAGTGATGTACATTCACATTTTTTCTCCTATCTTCCTCTTCCTTTTCTTTTTTTCTTCTGCTTCAGAATCTCTTTTTCTTCTTCTCATTTTCCTTGTTTTCTTTTGACTTCTCATCCTCCTTATCTGTTTCATGTTTTCCTATTTTTCTTTTAAAAAAAAAAAGCAAAAGAAAACAATGCGGTCATTTCATATTTTTTTCTTCGTTTCTCGAACATCTTAGATCGAAATAAAAAGCGTCTATTTTTTATCTTCTTCATGCCATACATATGGTTACTAATGCTCTAGAGGAAATCAGAACAAAAACAGATATAACTTTCTTACGCTTTTCATTTCTGGATTTTACAACTTTTCCTGCTGCAAAAAAATCCTACAGATTTATACTGATGTGATTACAATCATGCATAAGAGTTTGTCAAACTCCTCCTATTAATTTCAGTATACCTACTTCAATGAGAAATATCGCCGTAATGAAGTTGGAGTTCTGGAACTTTACGAAGGGAGGCAACAAAGCAACTCAACAGCATTCTCCTCATTCTCACCACCCCCACCTCCTCTTGTCATGCGACAAGCCTACATTTTCCCTGAGCCTATCTATGCTATGGCTTCAACTGTTACGGAGAAAGGCATCACCAGCAAGAATATAATTTGTGAGTGTTTAACTGATTTTGGTTTGAAAACTTTGCAGATTTGATGGAATTTTTAAAAATCAGCTTTATCTGTCTCTGATTTTTTTTTGATGTGCACAAAAAAAAAAAAAATAATTGGTTGTAGGAAGAGTTCTTCAAAGTTTGGACTGTGTTGGAGAATCAAGAACTGTTGATGTTGGTGTACACACAATTCCATCAGGTTTTTCAGCATTTTCCATTAATTCAAATACATCTTTAGAAATATTCATGTATTTCAATTAAATATTTTGTGCATGAAACTCAGTTTTCCCACGAAGTTTTATCTATTGCTTTTTTGACCATGATGTTAAAAATTGTTGTTCCTCAGTGGCACTTAAAATTGGAGGTGTCTTGTCTCTCCCGAAGGCTCTGCTGGACCCACGCAGGCCTGTAATGCCCACACAGGAGACGATGTAAGCAATGAGATAAACGTTTTGAGATCACCTATTGTTTATGCACCTATTTTAAAGTTTTAGGAAAAGTCTTTGTGAAGAAAAAACATTCACTATTTTATGTTTTTTCTTTCGCTCTTCAAGCTCTAACTTGTTTTAATGAAATTTTGAGATGTTGTTATCTGAAGGCAATTTCGAAGTACTTCTATTTAAGCTGCCGCTCATTCTAAATTCATGTTAGAAGTAGAGCAAAGCACAAAATTTACAGTTTTGATGTTATAAAAGAGTCTTTCAAAAATGTTTTCTGTACCGGGTATTTTACAAGTCTATTTATTTGTGATTAAAAAAAACAACTAATTTTTGGACTAGTTGGAAAAGGCCTTTTTATCTTTATTGCGGAAGAATGTTTGCCATCTAGAAAAACCAAAAATTCCTTTTTGTTTAAAATTCAAAATTCATCTTATACCTTACTATGCAGAAAAAGAAAAAAAGTCTGCGAAAAGTCATAATTCATAGCATAGTCATTACATCAACTTAAAATGAAAAGTCATTTGCTTCCTGTTAGCTGTATTGTAAGCCTTGGCTTATACTAGGACAATTCGTAGCAAAATATTTGATGTTAACAATATGGTTTAAATGTTGATTGTTTGGTATAAAAAAAACTAAATCATGTGGTTATGTTAAAGCCCTTTCTTATATATAGACATATTTTTGGAGCTTTTTATTGTTACATGAAGCTAAATCCTGTGTTTAAAAATCTTGGAAATTTCATTGCTTTGTTATTTTGTTCAGGGAGGAAGGCACGATTCCATATGTTCCCGAGATTCCTCTCAGTACTGAAGCCCTAGTGAACTACAACAGAAGTATTTTCAATGTTGATGGAGTTTTCACGTCACCAGCTGGTCTAGAGTCAACATCTCTTGTGTTTGTACATGGCATTGGTAGGTGGCACTCTGGTCGTCTTTTAAACCTTTAAATATATCTCTAAATAAATAGAGACGCTAGTGTATCTTTTTTTTTTTTAAATAATGTGATTATCTTATAACAATAATTATTGGCTTCCTCAGCAGATGACAGGCTTAAGTACGCACAAGCAATTTCAAGTCATCTCTTTGACACATTAATTACTAACATTTCACTTTTGAGAGTAACCCAGTTCGCCAAAAGATGGACTAAAACCACGTTAGTCACTGTAGGTATGATCAAATCCACAACTGCCGTATCTTGAGAAAATCAAGCTAACTACTGAGCCAGATTGCCTCTGCCTCTTAGTCTTGAAAACCTAATGATTGAAAATTGTTATTAGACTCTGATTTGCTGCTCCTCCTGACCCTCTAGGGTTAACTTACAGCTGGAGGAGTGGTTTTTTTTTTAATCACACATGGCAGATCTCAGGTCACCATGAATAAATCCTTAATGTACTTTCTTTTCTTTCTTTTTTTTTGTTTTTGTGTTGTTGTTTTTAAAGTCTAGAAAGGCTATTATTTAAACGCATTTTGGTTTTTGATTTCACATATTTGATCAACAAAAGTTATTTTCGTCAATTATAAGATTGAGATACAGGTTGATTGAAGAGAACATGAAGCAAAGCGGAAGCAGGAGTGAACCAAAGCCAAGAACAGCCCAGGGATCTGTAGTCGAGGACAGGCTAAGGCAGTTCTACCATTGATTTTCAATAAAAATTAATGCTCAAAAAAAACCAAAAAACTCTCACAAGCACAATCGCTCATCTACACATGTGCATGCTTCTCTTTTCTTTCTTCTAGCTATCATGCACATTCTTCTCTTCTCTTTATTCTAGATATCATCCACATATTTCTCTCTTTCCTCTAGATATCATGTACATATTTCCCTGATCTTCATTCTAGATAACATGTGCATAGTTCTCTTTATCTTTTTTCTAAATGTCATACGTAGTTCTCTTTTCTTTCTTCTAGATATCATGTACATATTTCTTTTTTCTAAATATCATGTACATATTGCCCTTTTCTTTGTTCTAGATAACATGAGCACAGTTCTTTTTTCTCCCTTCTAGATATTTTCTACACTCGTGTCATGCCATCTCGCATGTTTGATGTCCTGAAGGAGGATTTCGACTACCTGTTTATTGGCAGCGTTCTCGGAGTGATGATCCTGGTCTCTTTCATCACTCAAAAATTGGCCGCAAGGAAGGCCCTCAACAGGGCGTGGAAATGAGCACCAAGCTGAGAGAGATTGAAAGAAAGTGTGAAAAACTCAACAAGGCATGGAAATGAGTACCAAGTGGAGAGAGATTATAAGAAAGTGAGAAAAACTTAACAGTGCATGGAAATGAGCACCAAGCGGAGAGAGAATGGAAGAAAGTGTGAAAAACAGACTGGACAATGACCCGCAGACAGCTGACAGAAAGCCAGACCATCAGACAGATTGTCAGTATAACAGACAGAAAAACAGACTGGACAATGACCCGCAGACAGCTGACAGAAAGCCACACCATCAGACAGGGCGTGGAAATGAGCACCAAGCTGAGAGAGATTGAAAGAAAGTGTGAAAAACTCAACAAGGCATGGAAATGAGTACCAAGTGGAGAGAGATTATAAGAAAGTGAGAAAAACTTAACAGTGCATGGAAATGAGCACCAAGCGGAGAGAGAATGGAAGAAAGTGTGAAAAACAGACTGGACAATGACCCGCAGACAGCTGACAGAAAGCCAGACCATCAGACAGATTGTCAGTATAACAGACAGAAAAACAGACTGGACAATGACCCGCAGACAGCTGACAGAAAGCCAGACCATCAGACAGATTGTCAGTATAACAGACAGAAAAACAGACTGGACAATGACCCGCAGACAGCTGACAGAAAGCCAGACCATCAGACAGATTGTCAGTATAACAGACAGAAAAACAGACTGGACAATGACCCGCAGACAGCTGACAGAAAGCCAGACCATCAGACAGATTGTCAGTATAACAGACAGAAAAACAGACTGGACAATGACCCGCAGACAGCTGACAGAAAGCCAGACCATCAGACAGATTGTCAGTATAACAGACAGAAAAACAGACTGGACAATGACCCGCAGACAGCTGACAGAAAGCCAGACCATCAGACAGATTGTCAGTATAACAGACAGAAAAACAGACTGGACAATGACCCGCAGACAGCTGACAGAAAGCCACACCATCAGACAGATTGTCAGTATAACAGACAGAAAAACAGACTGGACAATGACCCGCAGACAGCTGACAGAAAGCCAGACCATCAGACAGATTGTCAGTATAACAGACAGAAAAACAGACTGGACAATGACCCGCAGACAGCTGACAGAAAGCCAGACCATCAGACAGATTGTCAGTATAACAGACAGAAAAACAGACTGGACAATGACCCGCAGACAGCTGACAGAAAGCCAGACCATCAGACAGATTGTCAGTATAACAGACAGAAAAACAGACTGGACAATGACCCGCAGACAGCTGACAGAAAGCCAGACCATCAGACAGATTGTCAGTATAACAGACAGAAAAACAGACTGGACAATGACCCGCAGACAGCTGACAGAAAGCCAGACCATCAGACAGATTGTCAGTATAACAGACAGAAAAACAGACTGGACAATGACCCGCAGACAGCTGACAGAAAGCCAGACCATCAGTATAACAGACAGACAAGACATGATGTATGTATTAAGTTTGAAGGAGGGGGTTGGGGGAAATCTATTTTCTAGGATAGAATTTTCATTTATATTTGATGAATTCAGTTGTGCCAGTCTTTTATAAAGGGCATTTTGATATTCCACTTTTTATTCATTTATGATGTGTGACTGTGAGTTTGTGTTGATATTTCATTTGTCAAAGAAAGTCTGTTAAAGCCTCCGACTTTGAATGTTGTGTACCCACCTCTATGAATTGAGCATGTAATGGACACTGAATGTTAAATATGTTATTTTTCACCTTTTTTCATGCATTTAAATAGACAGATGTATTTATAAAAGCACATTTATTCAACTTTATTCATATTACATTTGTTATTTGGGGCAAGCTAAGCCTTAAGCGATTAAAAATGAATTCTTTTCTGATGGATATGATTGAGATGAAACGGCTGAATTACAGCTACTCTCAGTCTTGGGGGGGGGAAATCAGTATTTTGTACCTCAAGATCTGAATAAAAGTAATAGAATAAGCCTTGTCCCCAAAAAAATTTGCATTTTTCGCAAGTTTTGCATTTACTTTGACTTCATAGCTTACAAATTTAAAATTTTCATTAAAAAATTCATTGCCTCAGAATACATAAAAAGTGTCATTTTCTTTCCAGCCAGGGACAAGTTGTTTTCTCCATAATCTTTATATCTTGTTCTTTCATCAGCAGATCAAAACTGTTTCAATTTATTTGATTTGATAACAAATGCATCTTAGACCTTTTCAGAAACCTAGGTAAACTTTTTTTGTATCGTACACATTGATTAATAGTCTGTAGACCGGCTTCCAGTTTTATTTTTCCATGTATTCACCCCATCTTATTTACCTTAAAATCAATCAAAATATTGCTGGAACTGTCGGATTCCCATGTCTCACTATTTTTTTAACTGCATTTTAGCTGTAAAAGAATTTATGGCAACACCTGTTTATAGATTTGGTCATTTGAAGTCTTTTGAGCATATGAAATGCCAGAAACATTTTCACGCTTCTGATTTTTTTGTTCTTCAAGGTAAAGTTCCCCTATTGTTTTTTACTACCATGGATGGGTTTTTTTTTTTTTTGTGGACAAGTCCTGAAAGTGTCAACATATTTCAGAACTACATTTTAGTGATTAATGCTCTGTAGCATGAGAAATCCTCTACTATTTCGAGGTCTTAAACTTTCAAATAATAAAAACAATAAAAACAAACTAGTTAAACAGCTATCTTTGAAAAATGTTCACATGAAGTCAGGTCTATGAAGTGAAGTTAATCACGAATAATCCAAGAACTGGTGAAGCTGAAGATCATGGTGAACCCTGGTGCCATAACTTTGGGTTAGGGACTGGAGATATTGCCATGCAAATGTCTTTTTTCTTCTGTTATTAAAAGATTACACGAAGTCTTAACTTTTTGAAGTTAAATGGTCTGCTCCGGTCTTTTTAGATCACACTCAGTTTGTATAACTGCTACCTATAATTTTTGTATGTCTGTTTGGTGTTAAAATTGCAATACCTGAAATGTTTTCAACTAATTTAACAATTCCCTTAAGAGAGGTCGAGAGAGAAGGACATATAGAGAGAGTGTGTGCCTATAATCTTGGTCACCTTCTCCCCCAATATCTTTTATCTTCATTTTTATGTGTCATCATTGAGAAGGATAAAGCAGCTCAATTAGGATTAAGTTATGTCCACTTAATCTCATCTCTTCACCTGTTATAAACATCAGCCGCACTAGCAGTTACGAGCTGCCAGCTCTTCATACTATGTGTGGCAAATAAAACACCTAACCTTCAGCTAACATAGGACGACAGGCACTGCTAGACACAGCATACTTGTTTTATTCTTTCTCTTAACATTAAGCCCTGTCATGGGTCCACATGCCATGTCATCTAAGTACATATATTGGGAGAAAAGTTTTCTTATCTAAACACCTATTATTTCATCATGTGTTATGAGTATAGTTAAACCTCCCACCCGAGTAAGACTTGCCTAAGATTAACCAGAGATTTTATTCAAATATTTGTTTCATTTCATGACTTCGTCATCCTCTATGTTCTCATGTATAATCCTGTTTGATATATTGGTGTTGGTATTTTTTCAGACACGAGAGAAAGTTTTTGTGTTTTTGTTTTTATCTAAATGCAAATTATGGAGTGTAGGAGTTCTACAAGGACATTGGTATATCTTGAATTAAATTTGGTGCTTTCTTGTTGAAAACGATACTCTGCGTTTCACAAAAGATTTGTACTTATTACATGAAAAAATTGCACTTACTGTATGTGTTATGTTTTCATTCTGAAATGCTTGGGACATTGTTTGCAAGAACTGACAAAGAAAATGATGCAGTAGCAAAGCTCACTTGACAGGAATCATTGTATCCAGCTGTTTTTTGTTTATGCCGTTTGTATGGTGAGAGCTCGTCATATTTACTGCTAGTTCATATGAAAACCATCTCTGTGTTTGATGTGTTTGAAATTTCTATGAATACCAGCTAAGTTAAAGCCCTGAAGCAGGAGATTATAAAAAAAAAAGGTGAAATATTAGGCTCTAAGAAATATTCCTTTCCTTTTGCATCATGTCATTGGTCTTTGGTTTATGGTTCTAGATGTTCAAATCTGTTTGCAGCAATAACTTTTTTTAAGCTCCTCATTAAAATCTCCAAATCTAGTGTGAGCACAGCGTATTGTATGGAAAGAGCAGGAGGCTTCAGATTTTACAATTAAAAAAAAAATT
This sequence comes from Elysia crispata, assembly GCA_033675545.1. Classification (NCBI taxonomy): domain Eukaryota; kingdom Metazoa; phylum Mollusca; class Gastropoda; family Plakobranchidae; genus Elysia; species Elysia crispata. The sequence goes on from JAWDGP010001807.1 coordinate 348,749, forward strand.
CTTTTGTCTTAAGCTGGAATAAAGCTATCAAGAGGATGAAAAATAGATGCCAAACTTACCCTGGTCTAGCTTGCTGTGCCAAAAGTCTGTGAAATCTCTAGTTTGTGGACAGGCTGTACCAAACAAGTAAACAACTCAAATGATCATGTGATCATATTAGACTATTGCTGTGGCAAGGTCGTGACTGGTGCCAAGCTGGAGACAGGTTATAAACTCTTTAACATCATTACATGTGCTCATCCCTAAACTTTTTGTTGTACACGTGTAAAAATTTTCCCTCATGCATTCTAAAGTTGGATGCCATCAGAAATATTAATACCTCAGTATTTGACCCTCGCTCAATAAAGGTAAGCGACTCATTCTGCACTTTCCCAATCTGTTTTTAGATCCTTTTTATTTCTTATTAGAAAGCTGTGATTTTCGCATTAAGTGCAAAAAAGTGCACTGCCTTGCAGGAATTCTTAGCCTCACAGTTATTTAAGCCTACATGATAGGGAATGGTTCAAAAAATCTGTAAAAAGTCAAGTTTTCTTATTTATACATGTTCTGTTTTTGACTGTCTAAGTGGTCTCAGTGAGTGTGAGTAGGGCCACTTGTGTGGTGGAGGCTTGCACACATGATATCGTTGTAAAGTTCACAATCCTAGACCTACACAGTTTGCTCCAGCATTTATAGAAATTTTCATGTTTCTTGAATTTTTTTGGTGACAGGGTTTTGTGAGTTTCTATTGAACAGTTTATGTACATGTATTTGAGTTAGGAAACCACAGCTAAATGCTATAACTGAAAGTTTAGGATATTTCATACAAAAAGATTTGTTCATCAAGCTCTCGTAAAGCAGTTTTTCATGTAAAGGAGAGTTTAAATGGATCATTACTGACGACATGGCAGAATCAAATACAATAAATGTAGAAAATATAGTATTTATTATTTGTCTCAGTGAATGGAAAGTTCAGGAGGTACAGGAAGGCTGTGCGGCAAAGCTTGATTCAATTTTATGAAAACCTTTTTATATTTTTTTTACTTTTTTTCAGCTCATTAATTCTTTATTTTATGTTTATCTGTACAGCTAGAACTCATGCTTCCATTCAGAGGTTGTGTATGCATCTTGCAATTACTGTGGACTTACAATTGTTCATTCTCTTTTCTTATGTTTTATGTTCTATATTACACTGTTGTTATCAGGAATAATTCAAAATAGTGTTTTTCAATTTTCTCAAAAATATGTTGTACCAGGTGAATGTCATAGATATTGATACATGTACTTTGTTGATAGAAGTGAAACGTGCAGGGAAGAAATTGCTAGAGCATTACGAAGAGAAAGGTAATGAGAAATGCTCTCCTTTACTTCTCTAGTTTTGCAATTCAGTTGAATTAAGTGAATTTGTGTTCAGAAAGTAATATATTCCTGGAATTAAATCACATTTCGTTGAAAAAAGAAAAAGCAAATTTAATCAAACTTTATTAAATATGTGAAGTTTTTTTTTTGTTTTTGTTTTGTTCATTCATTCTTTTACATATTGTGCAGCCTAAAAGATTTTTTCAAAGAACTAAACTTTTTCTCTCACTCTCTTTCCTCTACATGCTTCTCTTTCTATTTATATATTTATATGTGTGTCCATCTCTCCTTTTTTTATTGTCATATCTTGAATAATAATTTCTATAAAAACAAAAAATCCACAAACAAATCATGAAGCAGGTCCAGATTAAAAAAGAAAGTTGATATAAATACAGTCCTCAAAGTACATTATTATTATTATTATTATTATTATTATTATTATTATTATTATTATTATTATTATTATTATTATTATTATTATTATTATTATTATCATTACTATTATTATTTTTATTATAATGTGGATTAAATCGAGATGCTGGGTAGAATGATTTGTTGGCACCTTGTTTCACAGCACCAGCTAATGCTAATTAGAGTAATGCAATGAATGTGCTGCCACAGTTGTCAGTTCTGTTGTTTGCATGAGATTAACAGATTCCCAGTTACTAATAGGACGGTTGATTAGCCAATGTATTCATGGCAAGCTGTCATCAAAAGGGATATAATATATACCCTATGTACTTGTTTTATGTAAAAAAAAAAGTCTTATGAGCATCTTTTTATTCTGACTTTTGAGAAAGAAAAATTGACGTATATGAAAATTACTTGGTAGGTAAAACAATAGCTGGACGTAGATCCGAAATGTTTACACCATCTGCATCTAGAGACTTTAGTGCCTCAAGCAAATCAATACAGTTGACCCAACTGCAAAACTAAAATGTGCCTTTTTCATTTAGTAGCTTGGTCTGTTGAGAGAACATAAAGACCTGCTGCCACTAATGGACGATGCTTACTGCAGTTTGTTTTTTTTTATCACAGGTCCTACCTGCTGATGATATTTGTGACATTAACTTTTGGTTTGAATTTTAGACAACCAGAAATGTTCTAACTGGATAATTGATAGCGTTGTCGAGTTTTTGTTGGAAAACTTTTTCACCATTGAGAGTTGTTCCCCTCCAGCTCTATGGAAGAAGACTGAATGACGACTTGTCACAAGTCACAGCAAATGTTTGTCAGTTCTGAATGACGACTTGTCACAAGTCACAGCAAATGTTTGTCAGTCCTGAATAATGACTTGTCACAAGTCACAGCAAATGTTTGTCAGTTCTAAATGACGACTTGCACAAGTCACAGCAAATGTTGGTCAGTCCTGAATAACGACTTGTCACAAGTCACAGCAAATGTTTGTCAGTTCTAAATGACGACTTGCACAAGTCACAGCAAATGTTTGTTAGTTCTTGCGCCAACATCCTCATCATCCAATAAAATAGGGCTTTCCCTTCATGGCTCAATTCATGGAGGGACCTCAAGAATCCCAGGAATATTTTGAACACGAGATAAGATTCTGTGCAAAATGGCGGTTTTTGAGAAATGTGGAAAAAGTTATCAGTGTCTTGAATGAGATTTAAGTACGCTGACAAAAGTCAGAAAAAAATTGACAATATGTCTCGTATTTCAAGCTCTGCTGTCTCAATCTCTGTTATTATTGCCTTAAGGCGGTCATTTGCGCAAGTTAAAACCATTAAAACATTCAACGTGTAATTACTTCGTTTTCCTACATAATTGTCATATTTCCACAAACTCTCCTCTCTCTCTCTCTCTCTCTCTCTCTCTCTCTCTCTCTCTCTCTCTCTCTCTCTCTCTCTCTCTCTCTCTCTCTCTCTCTCTCGCTCTCTCTCTCTCTCTCTCTCTCTCTCTCTCTCTCTCTCGCTCTCTCTCTCTCTCTCGCTCTCTCTCTCTCTCTCTCTCTCTCTCTCTCTCTCTCTCTCTCTCTCTCTCTCTCTCTCTCTCTCTCTCTCTCTCTCTCTCTCTCTCTCTCTCTCTCTCTCTATCCCCCTTTCCCCCAGCTTTGGTTCTCTACTACTGCGATTGGTGGTGAAGACAGTCTCCAACAGCCCGTGCTCTGTGCTTGTCGACTGTACAAGCAGTCAAGTCGACTTCATCTTACCACCCATAAAGCTTTCGACTTTTTTTTTCAATATGTAGGTGATACATGTCAAAGACGAAAAAAAAAACCCATCCAGAACAAACAACGTGTTAAAAGTAAATACTAACGTCTTTGGAAGATGATTTATATGGCTAATAACAACAACAACAACAACATCAAAAAACAACCAAAAAGAATCAAAGAAACAAACAAGCAAACGATCTAACATTTGACGGGCACGGCGACCATCGTGCAACACAGCATTTTCTCTTATAATGAACTTGTGAGACACATACATACAGCATTCAGTCCTGACATAAATACGCCAAGAGTAGATTTCATAAGTATCTCCCGATAGTAGTCTCTGAGACGAAATTAATAACTGTATCAAGTGTATGCTACATATTTCAGTTTTGATTTCATCAAGCTTTTAAAAACACGTATTCAAATTAGAATGTCTGTCTCTTAGAGATAAAACTGACTGATAAGAAAACAGTATTATGCTGTGAAATAATTTGAGGGCAAAATTATTACAGAAAGCTTAAATAACATTTATAGGAACGTTTTTCTTTAAATGAAATGTCATTTATGTGATAATGTATCAAACGGTGCAGTAATTTCAACAAAAACTTGTTTACAGCAACGAAAGTTTCCTTACAAAAAAAATTGAAATAATGTATATGGACGTGATTTTGACGAGAAATAATACGCAATAAAAGAATTCATCCAAAAGATAACACCATCCACAATTATAGTTGCAACAGACTGTATGATTAATTCTGCTAAACTAACACGGAGCGACGGTGGCTTCTTTGAAATTCTATAGGTCAGGAGTTCGAAATCCAGCGTAATAGTAGTGTAATGAGAGAGAGAGAGAGGGAGAGAGACACAGAGAGAGAGGGAGAGAGAAAGAGAGAGAGAGAGAGAGAGAGAGAGAGAGAGAGAGAGAGAGAGAGAGAGAGAGCGTGAAAAATTGCAAGCACTAGCGTTTCTTTGCCTTACAATATCCCCTTTATAAAAATTAAGAAGATCACAAAGTATAAGATTTACATCTCAAACCGATCCAGCTTCGCTATTATAGTGTGGGTGACCAGTAACGCTAAAACTTTGGACGTCTCAACTGATATTTATGGCCTCAGACATGAAAGAACACAAACCTTGTGATAAGTAATCTATAGACGGATAGCTAAAGTCATGAATTCTCTTTCGTGATCGACTTCATTCTGTATAGTAAAACAAAGTTGTCCAGAATATCTGCTTTTTAAAAGCCTGTATTGATTTAGAACTGAACATGCAGATTAACGCGTGGCATAATTTATGATAAAATTTCTAACAATTATTTTACTTTAACGAGATGTGATAACGAAAAAAGCACACAGTGTGCTGCCAGCAGCTAGGAATAGGTGTCAAACTCAAGGCCTTCAATGTTTCAGTGGTTTATGAGCATTTATTTATAGATACATGCATGTCAATGTTACTAACAGGTTATACAGATATCGCCCTGACTTAGATTAGTAAGTAGTAATAATCAAGAAGCGGCATTCTGAACTAACGGAAGTTCTTTTTTTTTAATTGGCTTTCAGTTTCAGCCAATTTTAGTGAATGTATGTTTATTTTCTCGTTTAATTTTTTATGACGCATTTCATTTACCAATTTTCACAACTGCAATTTGGAGAAAAAAAATTGCACAAAACAAAACATAAAAGTGATAAGATCCAATCCACTTCCAAAGTTACGTAGAACCAGGTGTGACATCACAGTTTTCCTCCCTGTTAGGTTGGACTGTTTGTGACACTGTTACTTCTTGTGATAACAAGTTAAGAAAAACACAAAATTATCTCTTTATAGCATCCGACACACCATCCCTATCAAAGGTGGTCAAAGACGTATTTTAAGTCTTGCATGGATGTAAGTAACGCCATTAGTTAAAGAGAAGAATGTGCTGCTGCTGCTGCTCTCTCTCTCTCTCTCTCTCTCTCTCTCTCTCTCTCTCTCTCTCTCTCTCTCTCCATGAGCCTATCTTTCTCTCCTCTAATTTTGTCTATCTGTCTGCGTCTCTCTCTCTCTCTCTCTCTCTCTCTCTCTCTCTCTCTCTCTCTCTCTCTCGATATATCTTTCTTCAAGTAGTTACAAGTAGACAGTGCTTTAGTGGAATAATGGAAAATTAGGTGGAACATAACCAATAACAAAGGAGAATGTTGGATATTTAAAGGATAGTTCTCCTTTCAATGGACAAAGAAAAAGGATAATTCCCCTTTCAAAGAAAAAAAAATCTCCCAATAAAGAAAGATATTCAGCTCCCCATAATGGGAGATATGTCAAAAGATTGCAGGGGGTGAAGGGTTTCAGCTCTGAACCTCCGCCATATAGACACTCTCAGGATAGCCGGCCCACCGACACCACATCGACGAAGTACCCAAGTCACCGGTACCTCTGAGCAGGTTGTGCTTATTACACGACCCACGACAAAACTTCCATGCCAGCATCCAAGCACCAAAGTGATGCACACAAGTGTGCATCCCGGTGTTTTATGGGAGGAACCACATCAGACCCAAAGCATAAATGACGACAGGCGCGGGCCGTCATAGTATGTGGACCTTGACCGCTTTACGTGTCTTAACACCATTAGGGCTTGAAGCCAGTTCCTGGCAAAGTTGCCTTGCCAGGCAAATTTCATTTTTTCCTGATCCATATAAATAAACAGTGACACCCTATCTTCAAGCGGTTTACCTGCGACGCATATTCTCACAATTTTGTTCATATCCATCTATTCTAAAAAAGCCGAAACCCATAAAATTTCACTATGAACTGATCTACTTATCGAATATTAATTAAAAAAAAATCTATTTCTCTGGCACATAGTGATACATAGTGGGATGAATCTTTAAATTTTCAAGAAAATAGGTTAAAACCTTTTATGTTTAAGATATGTAACTCTACGCCATATCGTTTTTACTTGAAGTGAGTTTGTTCAGTTTGTCAACACGCCTGGAGGATTGTTTATTTTTTCCTCCGACCTTGCCTGCCTCTTGCGACGTTATTACTCACAAGGTCAACTAATCAACGAGTAGAGTAGATAGAATTTCGATTAATTAAAGATATTGATGAATAAATTTCTAAATCATTTAACCAGTATTCATTGTCGTGTGTCTTTTATAAATCGATCATAAAAAAGTTGTCCCATCTCCAAACGAGCCCTTCTTTCCTCCTTCATTTTTCATTTCGTTTGTCCGAAAGAAAGGCAGAGAGAGAGACAGAGAGAGATATAGATAGATAGAGAAAGAGAGAGAGAGGGAGAGAGAGATTGTTAGATAGATAGAGAAAGAGAGAGAGAGAGGGAGAGAGAGATTGTTAGATAGATAGAGAAAGAGAGAGAGAGGGAGAGAAAGAGAGAGAGAGGGAGAGAGAGAGAGAGAGACAGAGAGAGACAGAGAGAGACAGAGAGAGATATAGATAGATAAAGAGAGAGAGAGAGAGAGAGAGAAAGAGAAGGACTGAGGAAAATGAAGAAATTCTGTTTTAAAATAACTTAATACAGAAAGACTATTCAGGGATTCATATTTCATTTGTCGTTTCAGAAATGTAGAAAAAATATAAAGCAGTCACAAACTAGATATCAAGTAAGACAATGAACTTTTAGGGAGCGTATTGGCGTATCCCACCAATTCAAGCATTTTCGCTCATTTTCACTTAAAGCCTTATACTAACCACTGCTGAGCACTACCTAAAATTCTGTCTCTTATAATTCTTACTTATAATTATCCCACTCGTTTGCCTCCTCTAGATCTAAATTTGATACTATTATTATTACTACTATGACTGCTACTACTGCTATTACCGATTTGCTGATTGGCAGATTGATTTCAATTCGCCTGACCATGTAACAGAGGTGTAACTCCCATCTTCAACGTCACCACAGACTGCTAAGTTTGTGAAATGATGCAGTTGTTTTGATGTCTTTTGTTAAGTGTGGCCAATTCCATACATTTTTCAGATACGATTTCTTTAATCCATTTGCTTTGGCTGTGTGCTGCCTAGTAAGTTCATTTCTAGTTTTTGTATAACGAGTTCATCCTGAGTAGTATGGGCGGAGACATTATGTTGTCGATGGTTTTTTCTGCTTTCTTCGACCTAGCATGAGTAGACGCCAGGTATCCTTATGAGAGAGAGAGAGAGAGAGAGAGAGAGAGAGAGAGAGAGAGAGAGAGAGAGAGAGAGTGGGGACAGACAGACAGACAGACAGATACAGAGAGAGACAGAAAGAGGCTGGCTATATTAAAAGATAGAAAAAGGGAAACAAAGGAGGACAAAAATGAAAACACAAAAGAATCACAGACAGACAAAGAAAGAGTGAGTGAGAGAGAGACACACACACACACTAACATAGAGAAACAAAGAGAGCGATAGGTAGGGAGAGAGAGAAAACGAGAGACAGGCGAATCACAGACAGACAAAGAAAGAGTGGGAGAGAGAGAGAGAGAGAGAGAGAGAGAGGCTGGCTATATTAAAAGATAGAAAAAGGGAAACAAAGAAGGACAAAGATGAAGACACAAAAGAATCACAGACAGACAAAGAAAGAGTCGGGGAGAGAAAGTTAGAGAGAGAGAGAGAGAGAGAGAGAGAGAGAGAGAGAGAGAGAGACAGACAGACAGACAGACAGACAGACAGACAGACAGACAGGCAGAGAGAGAGTAGTAGTAGTAGTAGTAGTAGAGAGAGAGAGAGAGAGAGAGAGAGAGAGAGAGAGAGACAGACAGACGAATCACAGACAGACAAATAAAGAGTGGGAGAGAAAAAGTTAGAGAGAGAGAGAGAGAGAGAGAGAGAGAGAGAGAGAGAGAGAGAGAGAGAGACAGACGAATCACAGACAGACAAATAAAGAGTGGGAGAGAAAAAGTTAGAGAGAGAGAGAGAGAGAGAGAGCGAGCGAGAGAAAAGAGAATCACAGACAGACAAGTGAAGAGTGGGAGAGAGAAAGTCTTTGATAAGCTTTGAAAAGGTAATTTTCTTTCTACCTGGCGTCTATATTACGTTTGTTAAAAAAGATTCTCTGTTTATTCTCGCTCTTATAACAAGTTTGTTATTGGATTGTTTTTTTCCCTCTGGCCTCTCTGCCATCCATTGTAAGTTTGCGAAACTAATTTTATTTCTTCCTGACAATTTTGATATTTTTTTAAAAAGGTATATACTTGTATTTTCTTGCGCCTCTACTAACTTTGTTAAAAAAAAATTTGTAACATTGCTTTTTCTCTTCCAGACGTGTATGTGTATTTGTAAATAGTTTTATTTCGCTCATCCTGGCGTCTACTATAAGTTTGTTTATAGCATACTTTCTCTGTCCCTGGAGTCTAGAATACGTTTCCTTATACGATGTTTTCTCTCTCACTTGCGTCTGAATACGTTTGCTGATACAATGTTTTCTCTCTCCCTTGCGTCTAGAATATGTTTGCTGATACAATGTTTTCTCTCTCCCTTGCGTCTAGAATATGTTTGCTGATACAATGTTTTCTCTCTCCCTTGCGTCTAGAATATGTTTGCTGATACAATGTTTTCTCTCTCCCTTGCGTCTAGAATATGTTTGCTGATACAATGTTTTCTCTCTCCCTTGCGTCTAGAATATGTTTGCTGATACAATGTTTTCTCTCTCCCTGGCATCTGGATTACGTTTGCTGATACAATGTTTTCTCTCTCACTGACGTCTGAATATGTTTGCTGATAAAATATTTTCTCTCTCCCTGGCATCTGGATTACGTTTGCTGATACAATGTTTTCTCTCTCACTGACGTCTGAATACGTTTGCTGATACAATGTTTTCTCTCTCCCTTGCGTCTAGAATATGTTTGCTGATACAATGTTTTCTCTCTCCCTGGCATCTGGATTACGTTTGCTGATACAATGTTTTCTCTCTCCCTTGCGTCTAGAATATGTTTGCTGATACAATGTTTTCTCTCTCCCTGGCATCTGAATACGTTTGCTGATACAATGTTTTCTCTCTCCCTTGCGTCTAGAATATGTTTGCTGATACAATGTTTTCTCTCTCCCTGGCATCTGGATTACGTTTGCTGATACAATGTTTTCTCTCTCCCTGGCATCTGGATTACGTTTGCTGATACAATGTTTTCTCTCTCACTGACGTCTAGAATATGTTTGCTGATACAATGTTTTCTCTCTCCCTGGCATCTGGATTACGTTTGCTGATACAATGTTTTCTCTCTCACTGACGTCTAGAATATGTTTGCTGATACAATGTTTTATTTCTCCCTGGCATCTGGATTACGTTTGCTGATACAATGTTTTCTCTCTCACTGACGTCTGAATATGTTTGCTGATACAATGTTTTCTCTCTCCCTTGCGTCTAGAATACGTTTGCTGATACAATTTTTTCTCTCTCACTGACGTCTGAATACGTTTGCTGATACAATGTTTTCTCTCTCACTGACGTCTGAATATGTTTGCTGATACAATGTTTTCTCTCTCACTGACGTCTGAATACGTTTGCTGATACAATGTTTTCTCTCTCCCTTGCGTCTAGAATACGTTTGCTAATACAATGTTTTCTCTCTCCCTTGCGTCTAGAATACGTTTGCTGATACAATGTTTTCTCTCTCCCTTGCGTCTAGAATACGTTTGCTAATACAATGTTTTCTCTCTCACTGACGTCTGAATACGTTTGCTGATACAATGTTTTCTCTCTCCCTTGCGTCTAGAATATGTTTGCTGATACAATGTTTTCTCTCTCCCTGGCATCTGGATTACGTTTGCTGATACAATGTTTTCTCTCTCACTGACGTCTAGAATATGTTTGCTGATACAATGTTTTCTCTCTCCCTGGCATCTGGATTACGTTTGCTGATACAATGTTTTCTCTCTCACTGACGTCTAGAATATGTTTGCTGATACAATGTTTTATTTCTCCCTGGCATCTGGATTACGTTTGCTGATACAATGTTTTCTCTCTCACTGACGTCTGAATATGTTTGCTGATACAATGTTTTCTCTCTCCCTTGCGTCTAGAATACGTTTGCTGATACAATTTTTTCTCTCTCACTGACGTCTGAATACGTTTGCTGATACAATGTTTTCTCTCTCACTGACGTCTGAATATGTTTGCTGATACAATGTTTTCTCTCTCCCTTGCGTCTAGAATACGTTTGCTAATACAATGTTTTCTCTCTCCCTTGCGTCTAGAATACGTTTGCTGATACAATGTTTTCTCTCTCCCTTGCGTCTAGAATACGTTTGCTAATACAATGTTTTCTCTCTCACTGACGTCTGAATATGTTTGCAGATACAATGTTTTCTCTCTCACTGACGTCTGAATACGTTTGCTGATACAATGTTTTCTCTCTCCCTGGCATCTGGATTACGTTTGCTGATACAATGTTTTCTCTCTCCCTGGCATCTGAATACGTTTGCTGATACAATGTTTTCTCTCTCACTGACGTCTGAATATGTTTGCTGATAAAATATTTTCTCTCTCCCTGGCATCTGGATTACGTTTGCTGATACAATGTTTTCTCTCTCCCTGGCATCTGGATTACGTTTGCTGATACAATGTTTTCTCTCTCCCTGGCATCTGAATACGTTTGCTGATACAATGTTTTCTCTCTCACTGACGTCTGAATATGTTTGCTGATAAAATATTTTCTCTCTCCCTGGCATCTGGATTACGTTTGCTGATACAATGTTTTCTCTCTCACTGACGTCTGAATACGTTTGCTGATACAATGTTTTCTCTCTCACTGACGTCTGAATATGTTTGCTGATACAATGTTTTCTCTCTCACTGACGTCTGAATACGTTTGCTGATACAATGTTTTCTCTCTCCCTTGCGTCTAGAATACGTTTGCTGATACAATGTTTTCTCTCTCACTGACGTCTGAATATGTTTGCTGATACAATGTTTTCTCTCTCACTGACGTCTGAATACGTTTGCTGATACAATGTTTTCTCTCTCCCTGGCATCTGGATTACGTTTGCTGATACAATGTTTTCTCTCTCACTGACGTCTGAATATGTTTGCTGATACAATGTTTTCTCTCTCCCTGGCATCTGGATTACGTTTGCTGATACAATGTTTTCTCTCTCAATGACGTCTGAATATGTTTGCTGATAAAATATTTTCTCTCTCCCTGGCATCTGGATTACGTTTGCTGATACAATGTTTTCTCTCTCCCTGGCATCTGGATTACGTTTGCTGATACAATGTTTTCTCTCTCCCTGGCATCTGGATTACGTTTGCTGATACAATGTTTTCTCTCTCACTGACGTCTGAATACGTTTGCTGATACAATGTTTTCTCTCTCACTGACGTCTGAATACGTTTGCTGATACAATGTTTTCTCTCTCACTGACGTCTGAATATGTTTGCTGATAAAATATTTTCTCTCTCCCTGGCATCTGGATTACGTTTGCTGATACAATGTTTTCTCTCTCACTGACGTCTGAATACGTTTGCTGATACAATGTTTTCTCTCTCCATAGCGTCTGAATATGTTTGCCGATACAATGTTTTCTCTCTCCCTGGCGTCTAGAATACCTTTGCTGATACAATGTTTTCTCTTCCCACCAACCCCTGGCGCTTGCAATACGTTTGTTTATAATTTTTTTTTTATCTTTTTTAACTTCTGTAGGAAATTTATGAAACGATTATTGCATATTATCCCGCTGTTTTTGTTGAAACATGTTTGTTCGAAGATCAATTTTCCATTTTGATGATTGTCAGACTCAAGCCATGAAGAAAAAGATCAGTTATCCAGGAGAAGGCTTTAACGAAAAAACCTTAGGTTTGAATCCAGACTGGGTGAGTGTGGACAGAGAAAAGCAAAATTTGACACTTAAGACAAATTACACAGACCAAAGGTGCTGTAACGTTATTGTTGTTTTTCATCTGAAATCGTCCTTATAAAGGAAAATTATTATAAATATTTTTTTATATCTTAATTTCTTTATTTTGATCATTTTCAAAAAAATATTGTTTTTCTTTTTTCTTTTTGTCTTCATGTTTTTGTTGTTTTTGTTGTTGTTGTTGTTGTTGTTGTTGTTGTTGTTGTTGTTGATCTTCTTCTTCTTCTTCTTCTTCTTCTTCTTCTTCTTCTTCTTCTTCTTATTTTAGTAGTAGTAGTAGTAGTAGTAGTAGTAGTAGTAGTAGTAGTAGTAGTAGTAGTAGTAGTAGTAGTAGTAGTAGTAGTAGTAGTAGTAGTAGTAGTAGTAGTAGTAGTAGTAGTAGTAGTAGTAGTAGTAGTAGTAGTAGTAGGAGGAGGAGGAGGAGGAGGAGGAGGAGGAAGTGGAGGAGTCAAGGCGACAGCGACTGAAGTATCTATCACTGGATGGTTCGAATCCCACAATGCCAGGCACTTTTTGATTATTTTTCACTCAAAGCCTCGTCCCACCCGCTGCTGAGCACTACCTAAGACTCTAGCACTTATTCGTCTTACTAGTAATAGTAGTGTTTCCTAGACTTTGTTTAATGGCGGCAAAATTGTCTTAAGGGGCAGTTATGTTGTTCTTTGATCTGCATAAATGACAAGAGTTCAATTGAAGGTAAACCAAAAGTGACATTTTAAACAAAAATGAGAGAAGCGGCGACTAATGATCTCAGTGAGTTTTCAAAGGAGCGATAAATCATACAAATAAGAATTTTAATATATATATAAAAAAAAAGGAGTTTGAAATACGAACTTGAACTTTCATTAAAAAAAATAGAAGAAAAAAGAATCAAAGCAACAAAGAAAATGCAAGTTCCATTCTGTGTTTTTGAAAGTCTAATAATTTTAAAAGATCAAAAGAAACTTAGCTTGTGTCTTCCAAATCTTTCAGGAGTGCGAGATTAATTTACTACCAAAGTGGATTTTACATGCTGGTGTCTTTCTTTGTCTTTAGGTTTATGTGACAGCAGCAAAGACTTCGGAGGTAAAAAGTACAAACTGTAAATATAATACAGTTCATTGATACCAAATTATGCCTTATATTTTATATTTTTAACTCAACTAGTTTTTAAAACATACGGCTGCAATTGATTACGAGCGATCATTGAAAACAATTGCTAATGTAGAAATTTTCTGTATTTCATAACGTTGCATAATTCTTTAATTTGACTGTGTAGCGAATTCCTCTTTTTTACTTAACTTCTTTTTCCTGATGTTAAATGCGAGGCAAATGGCAAATTTTATTGCTGCGCACGAAAAACTTTGCCTGTCTACCGCACAGGTTTCGCTTCAAGTTTTAATGAGCCATTATTTTCATGTCAGCAGAGCCATTGTGAAATTAACTTATTATCTCATAGGACAAGCGTTTCTTTAACAAAGTTCAGAAAAAAAAAACTTCGGAATTTGTGACCCATCATTATAATGTCACACTGCTCTATTTTTTATAATTATTTTCCAGAAACCAACTTTTATAACCGGATAAAAATCTAGAAAAATCAACCTAAGATATCAGATAGTTACAAAAGTATGACTAAACAATCCAGTTGATTCCCTCCTTAGTAGCATATATTTTGTAAACATCATCATTTTATTTTAAGGGTTTGACAAGGGGAAGAGGAATAAACATCTTTGGATTAAGTTGTAAGATTGGGATGTAGATCTTGTAACTTAAACTCTGAATAAATTACCTTTCTTAAAACTTTCTATGATATATCCAAAAAGTGGAGATGGGGAAAAAAACCCAACCCAACCAAAACACCACATTATTTAAAAAGAACATAGCAACAGGCCCTGAAGACATGTAGTAAAGCATCCGGTTTAATTTAATGATTTTCAGATCAAAGAAACTCTTTGCCATGAGTTATTACATCACGGCCTGGGTTACGTCAAGCACCACACGCGCACACACAACCACCTTTCTATCTTTATACAACACATCCGCAACGAATAAAAATATATGTAAAAGCAAATAAGAGAAGCATCGTCACACAAAAATCATAGAGCTTTCTGAGGTTTACACAGAACGTCTTGATCGCTGGTCATGATAACACCATTGCTCTGGGCTAAACCATTTTTCTAGGAGTAAAGCAAACTTGGTAAGTATTTTGTAAACAAATTTTTTACAAACTCTGTTGTGACATTAATTTGAGAAGTTAATGTACTGCAACAACCTGCAATACAGATAGAATATTTACAATCAGTACTCCCCTTTAGGTTGAACAATTTAGAAGATTTTTTTTACTTGGTAATAAACGTATTCCTATTGATTGGTTATTTTTGTGCTGTAGCATTTAAAATTATTGACCCTTAAATAAAGTAATAGTTCACTTTGTCCTCTTTTTATTATAAACTGACTTGATTCCTTTTTTTTTCTTCACTTTCAATCAATGATTATTGTATAATTTTTGTGTCAATTTAATAAAAGGGTTGTGAGTGAAGGCTACAATAGATCGCAATGGTTCTAGCGGGTCTTCTCCTTCTGGTATCACTTGTTGGTCACTCTGGAGCGTCAGGTCAAACCAATGTTGATACAGGTGAGTTCATCCTACTCTTTTAGAACCTCTGACCCCCGCCCCACCTTTTTTTTTTCGATGGATGTTGAACTCATAGAGATTATAAATCTATTATGCAAAGACTTTTAGAAATTTATTTCGAACTGAAGCAGCGAAACAGAATGCATGCGCGTAAATTAAAGTGTCAGTTTAAGCCCTACATAATTGAAAAGTACCCTCAAATAGTTTAGGGACGAATAATCTCTTTAAACCCCAGTGACACGGCCATTTTTAGGCTATAAATGTGTATGGAAACAAATCGGCTTAAACCAAAAATACACGAGATCTTTTACGGCATATATGCGTGTAGAGTCGAACGGTACCCCAAACATTTGTATGCTTCAAATAATTTTATAATTGTGTAAACCAAAATGTATGAATTTTTTTTATATTAGCCTCGCCACGGCACAAGCGTTCTACCTCTGACTGCGCCGAATGCTGTGAAGATGTCTGCCTCACTGTGGACTGTATTAAAGAAGGTAACCTATAACACCATGATATTTGCCTCACTATAGACTGTATTAAAGAAGGTAACCTATAACACCATGATGTTTGCCTCACTGTTGACTGTATTGAAGAAGGTAACCTATAACACCATGATGTTTGCCTCACTGTGGACTGTATTAAAGAAGGTAACCTATAACACCATGATGTTTGCCTCACTGTGGACTGTATTAAAGAAGGTAACCTATAACACCATGATGTTTGCCTCACTGTGGACTGTATTAAAGAAGGTAACCTATAACACCATCATGTTTGCCTCACTGTGGACTGTATTAAAGAATTTAACCTATAACACCATGCGCCTCCAGTAGATTGTATTAAAGAAGGTAACCTATAACACCATGATATTTGCCTCATTGTGGACTGTATTAAAGAAGGTAGCCTATAACACCATGATATTTGTCTCACTGTGGACTGTATTAAAAAAAGTAACCTATAACACCATGATATTTGCCTTATTGTGGACTGTATTAAAGACGGTAACCTATAACACCATGATGTTTGCCTCACTGTGGACTGTATTAAAAAAGGTAACCTATAACACCATGATGTTTGCCTCACTGTGAACTGTATTAAAGAAGGTAAACTATAACACCATGATGTTTGCCTCACTGTGGACTGTATTAAAGAAGGTAACCTATAACACCATGATATTTGCTTCACTGTGGACTGTATTAAAGAAGATAACATATAACACCATGGTCTAACTGTATCAGAGAAAGCAATCTGTGCTAGAGACTGGAATGGTTGGCGTGAGGTCAACACAAGAGTATCCCAGAGATGGCTGGTCTATCATAAGCTGCAACTTGACTTGGGAAAGAGCATGATGGAGTGTTGTACAAAAGAGATTAGAATAACGAAAGAAAGATATACATAAAGATATAGAGTGAAAGAAAGGGAGAGGCAGACATACAGACATACAGCAGATGTACAAAAAGAGAGCTGAAGAGTCAAAGGCAGCAGTAGAGAAAGAGACAAGAACTAAAGATGAAGCAGAACAGAAAGCGAAAGATTGTAAGATACAAAGAAAGATAGATAGATAGAAAAAAAGAGATAGAAGCACAGAGAGAGACAGAGAGACAAGAGAGAGACAGAGAGAGAGAGAGAGAGAGAGAGAGAGAGAGAGAGAGAGGGAAATTCATAGGAGATATAAATATCATCGACTATATTAATCTCTATCTATATTTTTGAAAACACTATGACATAATTATATTTTCTTTAAACACAGACTTCGCCATATCTCAATACTTAAAAAAAGTTTTTTTTTTCCTAATCATATGGAATAAAGCAAAAGTGAAATCTATAATAATAAAAACAAATTTGGAACTGACATCAGGATTTTTTGTTTAAGCATAATTATGAACTTCTACTCTTGAAAGAATTTATTTTCCATTGTTATGACATCTGTTTTGTTGACAGCCGCTCAGATCTCACAGTTTTTGGACAGAAATGTCGACCCTTGTGACAATTTTGCAAACTTTGCCTGCGGAAACTTCTACAAGACTGAGAGAATACGCAAGGATCGCGTTTTAACGAGTGTCTTAAATTCTATGATCGATAAAAACAACAAACTGATGAAAGGTGACTTTCTATAATACCGTCAGAAAGGAAAAAAAATAATCACGTCGAAACGGAAATAATAATAATAATAATAAACCCAATATGAAGATACAATGTAAGTTAGTGTAGGTGTAAAAAAGTCCTGAAATTGGTGGCACAAAAAAAAGTATGGAACAAGATTTCGTCACAAAAAGACTTTCTATCCAACTTATTATTGTTGTAAATTATTTTTTTTCCCGCCTTTGCCGTAGTTTGGTCACATAAATAAAGCCTGAAATTATCCAGCTGTTCAAGTAACTTCTCCTTCCTCTAACCGCTGTCTCAGATGTGATACTGGAAGAGATAAAGCCCACAGACAGACCGCATCAGAGGTGGCCAAAGATGTACTTAAAGTCTTGCTTGGACACAGGTGACGCCATTAGAGAATATTTCCTCTGCTTCTCTATCTCTCTCGTCAACAAAGGCGACGATAGTGATGCTGATGATTGTAACGCTTCAGATGATTATGATAAGTATGATGAGAATTTTCATCATGATAGAACTATGAAAACAATTTTCATCATGATAGAACTATGAAAACAAATATCACGGCGGTTATGATGGACAAAATAACTGTGCAGGGCCGGTAAACTCACAGTTTGCTTCTTCCGGGTAACAGTGGTCATGAGAATGATTAAGATGATGATAAAGGTGATGATGTAGATGATAATAACGTTAAGAGTAATGAAGATGATGATGATGATGAGGAGGAGGAGAATGAGGTTGAAAATGATGATTAAGATGATGACGATAATAATGATAAGGATGATGATTATCAAGAATTTATTACTTTAAATCAGAATGATGATTAACTCCTTCTCTCACCTCCTGCTACAGCTCAGATAGAAAAGATCGGACTGCAGCCTTATCTCGACACGACCTTTGCCAAGGAGTGGCCGACTTTGCTGGGTTCAGCTTGGAAAAATTCCGCCAATTTCGATATAGCAGATCTTAACGCAAAATATTCGCCAGAGATTAGTAACCCTCTGTTCAAAATTTGGGTACAAACAAATTCTAAAAACAATAGCTTCTACCAAATCTATGTGAGTATCGAATACCACAGGAAAAAAATAAAATTCAAACGGGTAGCACAATCAGTATCCGATAGAAGTTAGAGGCTTCAATATGACTCAAAACTAAAGCAGAGCAAGAGAGTCTAGAAATAAATAAATTTCTTTCTTTCAGTTTATACCAAACTCTTACAAACAAGGTATCCTTTTTATGTTAGGAGTTTGATATTTTTTAAATTCAATGTAAAGATTGACCCAATATTTTATAAATAATTGAACACGTCCTCGATATCATCGGCGGATTTTGCGCATCGCCAGACTAGCGCATCGCATCGATCACCAGGTTAGAAAGATTCAAGGAAGGTTTGAAAACTCATACAATTTATCCTTATTGGAAATTAAGTTAACGCCACAGTCAAAATCAATGGCCATATGATAGGAAGTGTAAAAAGATGAAAAAAAAAGAATGTTAATATCTTTATATGTTACTGAACTCTTTAAGAAATTATATTTTCAGATTTAAAAAAAGGAATAAAAATCAAATTAATATGATTCAAACAGATTGAACTCTGACCTTATTATTATTGTTATTATTATAATTGTTATTTTTATTATTATTATTATTTTATTATTATTATTATTATTATTATTATTATTATTATTATTATTATTATTA
>JAWDGP010001807.1:372500-374507 GCA_033675545.1 Elysia crispata
AAAAAAGGCCTTCGGTTTCAGTTTGTCCAAGGAATTTCTTCGACGGTTATACTCCGTTCGCGATGGAGAGAAGATACAACAAGAGGTAAACAAATATGGTTCTAAAATAATTGTAGCATTGCCGTTATAACATTTGCTTTTAGTTTTAAAATTTCAGATCATAAGGAACACGCTCCTTAAACCTTAAAACAACAGTTTGCATTTTTCATGCTGTTGATGGTAAGGATCTAATTACGATCCATTGAACTAGGCCAAAATGGTGATTTATTATAACTATCATATTATTATATTTAATGCTGTTGCTGTTACTACTACTACTACTACTACTACTACTACTACTACTACTACTACTACTACTACTACTACTACTACTACTACTACTACTACTACTACTACTACTACTACTACTACTACTACTACTACTACTACTACTACTGGTACCTACCTAACTACCTACTTACTATTTACGTGCACTGATGACAGTTGTTATACCCAATTGTGGACTAGTCCCAAACGTAATAAACCAATCCATTAGAACAGAGTAGTTAGATTAATTTCTCATTTTTCTTATCTAATGATAGTTCGCATTTTGCCTCATTATATCTTAGGTCTCGAATATGGTGGAAAAGGTTCGCAAAATGCTCTTGGAAAAACTGGACCAGTTGTCTTGGATGAAAAATAAAACCAAAGCTGCAGCCATTGAAAAGGTAAATGTTGGGATAGGTCTTTGAAATTCACCAAGTCATTATTAAGCTATTAAATGTATACTACACAGCAATGTCGTCGATCAAGAGGTAATCAATCAAAAAAGGTAATACTAAGAGATGCATTTCAAATGTCAGATCTTTGATTTTTATTTTACTTGCTATGAGAAAGAAAGATAATGAATGAAACAAACATTTATACAACCTTTGATAAATCTTTTACAAATATTGTCGTCTCTGTTCGTACCGCTTATAATAAAAAAAAAAATAATTAAAGATTGCTTCTTTTTTTTAAACCACCTTTGATTAATTTTAGTTTTAAACATTGATTTCTATTTTCGTGCCATTTTCCTTAAATTTATTTAAAATTTGCATTCATTCTCTATTCGTGTCGACTTTGATAAAATTTGATTAATGATTGCTTCCTCTCTTCGAGGTTACTTTCATGATTAATTATATTTGATTAATGATTGCTTCCTCTCTTCGGGGTCACTTTTATGATTAATTATATTTGATTAATGATTGCTTCCTCTCTTCGAGGTTACTTCCATGATTAATTATATTTGATTAATGATTGCTTTCTACCGTTGCGGTCACTTTTATAATTAATTATATTTGATGAATGATTGCTTCCTCTCTTCGGGGTTACTTTCATGATTAATTATATTTGATTAATGATTGCTTCCTCTCTTCGAGGTTACTTTCATGATTAATTATATTTGATAAATGATTGCTTTCTACCGTTGCGGTCACTTTTATAATTAATTATATTTGATTAATGATTGCTTTCTACCGTTGCGGTCACTTTTATAATTAATTATATTTGATAAATGATTGCTTTCTACCGTTGCGGTCACTTTTATAATTAATTATATTTGATTAATGATTTCTTTCTCTCTTCGTACCGTCCTTGACAAGTTCGCTTACACGATTCTCTTTTCTTAACTTCTTTTGATACGTTTGTTTAATGTTTGCTTTCTTTCTTCTTAACGTCTTTTGACATGTTTGTCTTTACGTTTGCTTACTCTTTACGTTCCGACTTTGACAGCTTTGTTTTTCTATTCTCACCTCATGGGGTCATTTGATATGTTTGATATGTTTGATATGTTTTTGTTAATTGCTTTCTACACTTCTGATTTATCAGACTGAAGCCATGGCTTCCATGATCAGTTATCCGCGAAGAGGTTTGGAGGATGATGTTCTGGACATGAATCCACACTGGGTGAGCATTTAGTGCTACACGTGAAAAGTATATGTAGGTAGTTTTTTTGTTTTGTTATTGTTGTTATTTTTGTTACAACTA
>JAWDGP010001808.1:0-10819 GCA_033675545.1 Elysia crispata
AAATAAATAATGGAAAGCACATCGGCAGAATAAAGATGCACGATGTTATAGAGATGACGAAACCTCTTCCCATGAAAAATGGTCTGGCCGTGCAGTACAAGTCCCTAGCAACAGTCAAGAAAATTGGAAGAAAGTTTCAAAGTACTGATATGTGGGGTCGGACAGAATGTTAAATATGTCTTTTTCAAGATTCCTAGTTTATGAAAAAAAAATGAAAAAAACGAAAGCAGACAAAATGGACAAAATGGAAAACAACAACAACAACGAAAACAACAACAACAACAACAACAACAACAACAACAACAACAACAACAGCAACAACGACAGCAGCAAAATAAACAAGTTTATTTTTACATTTTATCTTTTCGCTTTGATATTCCTAATCTTTATGAGAAAGATATTAAGAAGCGATTGGAATTAACTGTGAGAGGACATATCGGTACTTGCTTTTTGGTTTCATAAATAGACAGATAAAAGTTTAAAAAAAAGAGAATTGAACAAAACCAGAAGAAGAACGGAGGCATGGAGAGAAGAATGAGAGGCTCTAGATTACTTTTCTGTACGTAAAGCAAAAGTATCTTCATGCTCCTTGTCATTCAAGGAGGCAGCTTATCAACTTGTTAAGAATTCCTGACAGGGGCTGTTCAGAAGACTTTTTGAAAATATCATTTTATAAATATTTTGCCTAATTATTATGTGCGAGGAAAATGACTCTGGCAAATTAACAAACTCACACATCTCCCACTGATCCCCGATGAATATCAAGAAGGTAGTGCAAGTGCCGAAGCAGTACAGTGTGATACAGACAGCGCAGGCCAACTGCGCCCTGGCTCCACATAACGAGTGTATCACGTCCTGATAGTTGTTCGACCCTTTGATGTCGGCACAGTATCCAAGGATTAAGTAAGTTATCACCACAAAAACAAGGATTATCTGAGAATAGCGAGATGAAAAGGGTTAATAAGGCGGAACCGCTTTGTAATATCATAACAGACCCTTTTTAAATTAAAAAAAAAACCCAAATATTTTCCCTTTTGCTCAAATATTAAATGAATATAAAATGTTCAAAGCTAAACAAAATGCAAAAACGTTATGACAAGATTTTCTGCTCCTAAAAATCAATGTTTGGCGAAATTTAGAAGAAGATCAACTAAGGCAACAAACCCTTGAGATAGAGACGATACAGAAGAGAAATAGAATTCCAAGAACGTAAAATAATTATTGTTAACTTGAACATGGCAGCTCTCGATTACAACACAAAAAAGAGCACATATTTCGAATATGAACCCGCTCAAATATCAAACAGTCACAACCTTGTGGAGTTTCCATTATTTGAATCAAATCTTTAATTCACTGCTAAGGTATGATACTATTAATAATATGTTGAAAATTGTAGGGAAAAAAAGCAACTGCAATTCAGTTTTAACTAAGCAATCCTAGGAAAAATCTAAATAGTTCAAGTCAAATTCGAACATGGATTCTAAAAAGTTAGACGAGGGTGTAATAAAACTATGAAACGATGAAACTATAAAAAAAATCAATCACCAAATCTATGGTAAATTATGATATATACTCTAAAGCATGAATTCGATCGAGTAAGCATTGTTTTGAGCAGTGTGAACTCCAAGATAAATGTAAATCTCAACTCACCGACTGCATCATAACAGCTATAAAGATCCCTCCTGACAGATGATAGGCCAGAGGGAAGTAGAGAAGTCCGGCTCCTATAGTGGCATTGACCACAAAGAAAGCAGAACTGATCCATCCTGTGCCTAAAACAGATAGATATATAGGAAGAGGGGGAGATAGCGAGAGAGAGAGAGAGAGAGAGAGAGAGAGAGAGAGAGAGAGAGAGAGAGAGAGAGAGAGAGAGAGAGAGAGAGAGAGAGAGAGAGAGAGAGAGAGAGAGGGAGAAAGAGAGGAGTTGAAATCCAAATCAACGACAATTCTTTTTGCAAAAGACAAAAATGATTTATCTAAATAACAAAACAGTGTTTTACGTTCTATAATATTATGTAAATAAATTTAGCACCACGATTTAAGTGTTAGATCATACAAACATAAGTTAGACCATGTGAAATCTTTTTATAAACTTTTATAATTTTTTTTACCCATTATATTTTTCGTTGAAAATGAATTTTTGTTGAGAAACACTTAGGTGCTCAATTAAGTTTAAAAATTATGAAAGGGGAATCACAAATTGTAGATTTCAAATATAAATAATTGCTGCGAGAAAAGTGATATTTATATTACACCACATTACACCACACATACCTTTAGAAGGCAAAGCAGGTCCATTAGTATTGAAAATAGATTTGTGCCTCATGTGTACTATAATGATGATTATTACTACCAGTTATGTGAAAAAAATATTCAAATGAAATTTGATTTCAGAAGGCTTTACCTGGACTTGTTTTTTAAAAAAAAAGACTTTTAAATTTACAGCAATTCTAACATTATATTGCATTTAAAGAATAGACTTTTTATCACTAAAAGCAATCTAAGCTATGCTGTCTTAGTTTTCGAATTCAAGTCTTTTAAAGAAACTAACACAAACTGGGGCCCGGATGACAGCGAATGACATCGCAAACCCACACACTGGTGTGCCGTATGTAAAGCACTACTGTACCACAGAATAGAGATATTCTCTGGTTTATGGCTGCTGAAAATCTAGTTATCCGCCTGGTATTGCTTGATAAACAATAACTCGGAGAAACAAGAAAGGCAAAATCTGCGCAGAGGACATGAGATATATGTTCCTATTTTTTATCAATATTTATTGCGCGAGTAGTGTCTCACACACAGTTCAACCCAAAAAAGAATGTAAAATTAAATTCCTTTCTTTCAAGGAAAGGCTTTTATGGAAGTGCTGCTCTAAAAGTTTCCACTTTTTTTTTTTTATTTTCATCAACATTAATTTTTGTTTCATGCCCTCAATATTTAGAATCAACCGTACGGGCTCAACTCGTTTCTATTTGATGAGTCTGGGTGAGACAAATTCCACTGATATCATTGTTTTAACCACAAACTTAATTTTTTTTACACAGAATTCGCGTTTTTTTTTCTTTTTTTTTTTTTAATTTAACCCTTGCCTAACGAGCACCGGCCTTCGAGAGTGCTAGCGACAAAAGCGCACCGTTAATGTCCGCCATCAAGCCTAAACATTTTGCTTTGATACCTCAAACGGAGTAGAGATGCTAGAGAGCTTAGTATAATATAAACATTTGTATGACTTTTTATCAATAGCATGTTTTCTACTATTTACCAAGTGGCACGAATTTTATTTCTGAGGAATGCGGGCACTCCGAGAGCTGATTTGATTTGCAGACACCCAAAAGTTTCAATTTATGGCTCTGAAATATATGCTTGGCTAAGTTTGAGGACAGATTTAGATCTACACTGTTATGTTCAAACACAACGGAGATGCAAGAATTGATAATCAGTGTTATCATTTTGATATTTCATACGCAACCCGTTTCTGTTACTTTTTATGTATTGAAAACATTTTGAAGGCTGCTTTGGGTTTTTCAATTGGTACTGAATTTACCGAGAGACTGTTTCTTTATACTATTTTTGAAATTCTCCTAGCAAAAGGTTTTCCTTCAACTTCAAATTTTAAAGAGATAAAAAGACTGCATGATCTGATTTCTTGCTAAAACAATAATTGTAGTGATATTATAAGTAGACATTGCCTTGGGTTACTCCTTGCAATCCTCATTGACTCTGGATAAGTTATAAAAGGCATAATTTTGTTTTAGCGTCAAACCAAGGTCTTACTGGTAATTCCAGCGGGATACAATACCATTATCAACTTAATTTCCCCCTGTCAATTATTAAGAGACGGCTTACTTGTTCTTCAAAATTTTTAAATAGCTTTAGGATGTTATGATTCACCCTTTCTCATTTAATTTACTAGACCTAAGTGTTTAGCCATATTTATTCACTTTATTTTCTGTCTCTCTCCGTCTGTTTGTGTGTCTGTCAGTCTGTCTCTGTCTCTCTGTCTCTCTCTCTCTCTCTCTCTCTCTCTCTCTCTCTCTCTCTCTCTCTCTCTCTCTCTCTCTCTCTCTCTCTCTCTCTCTTTTTCTTTCTCTCTGCATTTCATGTCGTCTCTGCCTATTGATTCTTTGCTCTTTCCAAGAAATCCTGAGAAAGCACATACTGTATGACAAATAACAAAGAAGCATTAGCTGCTTGAAATTTAAATTCAACAATTAAGCCATACATGTAATTTGACACATTAACAATGTTTCTTTGTACTTGTTTTTTAAAGTTTAGTAACAAGCATCTCTTATTCAACTTACAAACTATATTATTATATAAAATTATTTACTTTCGACGAAGGCAAAAAAGTAAAAACAAAATAAAACAACAACAACAAAAAAAACCGCACATCCACACACCCACACCCTCATATATTCATATATATATATATATATATATATATATATATATATATATATATATATATATTCATAGATGATAGATATCGATCTTGCAAGAAACCAAGAAACCAAAGCAACTTTTTCGGATCAATTAAAAAAATCATCAGCAAAAAAATCAGGAGGTTTTTCAAATTAATATAATGGAATTGAATTACTTCAGTAATGGTTTATATATAAATATATATATATATATATATATATATATATATATATATATATATATATATATATATATGCACGATGTACGGTGTGTGACTTACGCAAACATCGCATAGTTTCATCAGTTAAAGTATTCGAAGATAAAACATCCAAGAAAATAATAACTCGTGCCGCCAAATCTCGATGCAACATATCATGATGTTACTTCCCTTTGACAACACTTAAAAATTATTATTATTATTTTAGATCCAAACTCTGTAAAATGTCGTTAGAAAAATGAGCAGGATTTTCTTATGTGTATAAAAAAATATAAGGCTAAGGACACCTTGGTCTTATTCCTAATGGCTGTGAGCGAGATCTGCTATCTCACGATACAGCTGCCTAGGCCCAAAGGCAACAAAAACGATCCCTATTGTAACATTTTTTAAATCTTAAACCACCAAAGATATTGCACAATCTCCACCTATAGTTTATGAGTTACGGTGCAACAAGGTTCTGAACAGCTGTTTGATGCCACAGTTCCAAAATGCATGGAAATTGGACTAAAATTTCTTTGAGATAAACTCTCTCTCTCTCTCTCTCTCTCTCTCTCTCTCTCTCTCTCTCTCTCTCTCTCTCTGCTCTCTCTCTCTCTCTTTCTCTCTCTCTCTTTCTCTCTATCTCTCTTTCTTTCTCTCTCTTTCTCATTTAGTTATATGAGTAATAATAGATGGGACAGTGAATATTGTTTATAAAGGCATGGGATTAATTTATGGACTTTGAAGTATTCATATTGCATAATTACGAATCACTTTATACTTTTATTTCATAAACAGCAAAATTCTTGCAAACAATCACAACACTAACAACAGTCCCATGATCAAACCAATTTCATTTTGTATAGCGCTCGGCCGACAAACCTAGGTGGCGCTTTATTCAAAATTCTGTAAATAAAATTAGATGCCAGTCTAAAAACGAACTTTACCACTTTTAAGCCTAAGAGTATGAAAGCGTTCTTCTGAACCTTTTTTTTTTATTTGACAGATTAAGATTAATCTTTCTCCTATTCATTACTGCTACTACTACTACTACTACTACTACTACTACTACTACTACTACTACTACTACTACTACTACTACTACTACTACTACTACTACTACTACTACTACTACTACTACTACTACTACTACTACTACTACTACTACGACGACGACGACGACGACGACTACTACTACTACTACTACTACTACTACTACTACTACTACTACTACTACTACTACTACTACTACTACTACTACTACTACTAACTATATTTTTGCATAGAAGAAAATTTAAAAACAATCATAATCGTGGGGGGAATGGAGACTTTTATGTACATCAAAATTTTTAGTGTTGCGTCACAGTTTCAAACTGCAATCACTGAGTCAGAGTCAATAACACTTTAATTATTTTTCGATTAGCCGGTCTGAACAAAAAACACTTCAAGTGTGCGAGTCGTTTCAGCGTGTGAATGGAAACAACTTTTAACACCACGAGGAAGCTTATTTGATGTATTAAAAGTAACTGAGGAATGATTTATGGCAATAATCAAAAGCGTTTTTTTTTTTGTAAGTGCTTCCAACCTTTGTTCATAAACTCGCCTCGAGTCGGTCTCATCCTAGGAAGCAGTGTTTGGAGGTTTCAGTATTTTGACAATTGAAATTATTAGTTTGTAAGGAAACTAAAACTGATAAAGAATTTGTAAAATAAATATGTGATAGGTGTAAGAATAAAAGAAAATTTAAACGTTGTTTGTGGACCGCACTATTTGGGTAACGTACACTTGCAAATCTAAGTTTTCATAATTAATTAAATGTTAGTTTTATTTCATTATCTGTTTTACATTTATCTCATAATCGCTTTCATTTCATTATGTAGTAAAAACAAAAAGCTTAGGGGAGGGAATGTGTGCTGCAGTCTAAATATAGCTCTATTCTAGACTAACCTGGGAGACTACTATACTGGAATCTCTTCGGTCTAACATAGCCAATTAGCGATCTACTTCTTTAAGGGAATAAAAAATGACCCAAATGTAGGTGAGAAAGTCCCCGTTTTAAGGGGCGTCATTATGATAGTCTTACTAAAGGATTTTTAGTGAGTTCGAATCCCAACTAGTCAGTATATTACACAAAACGCAATGAATAATGCGGTAAAATCCCTTCAGCAGGATGAACACATGAATAGACGGTTCATTATCATAAAATGACAGTTGGCTGTACAGTTGGCGGGTGTTAAAATCATCTTGTAGGTTTAGACGAGAGTACGAGAGCTTCAGGTTACGACAGTATTCCATTTTTTTTATGAGCCTCTCCGATGTCGCCAGTATTATCTTTGCTGTCGATGACTGCTGGTGCATGGCCAATGCTGACTATGAAAAAAAGTGTTTTTTGATTAAATGCATCTTAAGAGAGATGAAAGGAAAAAAAAGTTTTAGCGAGGTTCAGAATGTAATTTTTAAGCATTGTACAATATTTTGCCCTCCAGTGGGTAGAGATGAAAGGAAAAAGTTTTAGCTAGATTCAGAATGTAATTTTTCAGCATTGTACAATATTTTACCCTCCAGTGGGTAGAGATGAAAGGAAAAAGTTTTAGCTAGATTCAGACTGTAATTTTTAAGCATTGTACAATATTTTGCCCTTCAATGGGTAGAGATGAAAGGAAAAAAGTTTTAGCTAGATTCAGAATGTAATTTTTAAGCATTGTAAAATATTTTGCCCTCCAGTGGGTTGAGATGAAACCCATCAGGACATTGAATAGAGAACACAAGTCATATGTTTTTACAACTGAGAGGGTTGACATCAATTAATTTTATCAGATCTAACTACATCAAAGTCGTCATTTCAATCAGTGTATACTGCACAAACAATGCAGAAATTTCAAAACCTTTTAAATAAGAAGGAGTGAGATAGATGAAGAGTAAACCGTTGCTTTTTAACTCCGTGTTTTTTTTGTTTTGTTTTTTTGTGTTTTTTGTTTTTATGTGTTTTTTTTTATGTAATTTTTCATAAATTTCCCCTTATATACTTAATAAATATGTACTTGTTACAAACATATCATCCGACAACAAAAAAAGTAAATTCGTCAAAATTATGCAGCAATACAAAAGTTTACTAACTCGCACACCATAATCTTCTTACATGTAACGTCACTCTAATGTTCCATCTTCATCAAGTTCAGGAAAAATCTGACAAATAGTTATTATTTCCTGTTGTGTTCTCACTTCATAGGTTAATTTGTAGTAAGTAATTCCCGCTACTTTTAATAATTGATTTGAGAGTGCCGCATAATCTGAATTGCCCCAAAAAAATGCATTATATATATATATATATATATATATATATATATATATATATATATATATATTGTGTGTGTGAAAAACAGTCTGAATACATTTGATATTTACCAATCTTGTGACACAGTTTGTATTTACTTATAATAGAAGTGACATGATAAATATTTAGTTTCTTGAAAAAATGACTGGCAAAGTAACAGCACTGAACTAGTCAAGTGAAATTGAAGAGGGTTACAGAAAACATTGTGCAATTATCACTAGAAACTACAAGGTGAAAAACCCGCTCCACGAACGGGATCCTGATGTCAATTTGCCGGAGCTGTGGTGCGTAAGTGTATTAAATAGGTTAAAAATGGTCTTGATAACTTTATGATCTTTTACTTACATGATCCAGATAAATGCCTCCACCTATCTATCTTTACCTAGAATCTAGATATCTCAATAATTCATTATCTTAACACAAAAACTAGATCTAAAACTTAAATCCTTTGAAATTCAAGGCCTAAATGTAAAATCTAGATCTATCTAGACCTATATCTTAACCTATTGATTTGAGTCTAGCTGCTGTAATATCTAGGACTTAGATTTCGAACCTATGTCGAAGAACATTTTTAGATTCCTTACTTAGATCTTACACTTTAATATGTAGATCTACTCCACACGAATTTTAGATCTGCCGCCGTTTGCATTGTATGCGTACTTTCAGTTTCATTACGCCATATTTATCTCTCAAGCTGTCTTTACAGGAAACAGTTCGCACGTTCACCTTTTTTATGAACAGGGCAAATATTCTGTAGGAAATTTATTCTCTTAAGATTAAGGATGTTCGAGGTTTTTTTTTCTTTGTGCATGTAATTGGTATTGTTTGCTAATCTGCCTAGATCGAAATTGATTCATTTGGCTGCTGAAATATGCTTCAAATTTACAAAAATAATGTACTTGATATTCTTAACAAAACCGTTGGTGCTTGAGAATTGCCTCCATATTTTAATTTACAATAACAATGCCTAGCATTTTTAATTGTATTTCAAAAAGCCTGTTATGTTGCTTCATTCAAATTTATTTCTAATTCTGCCCTACATGTGCCCAAGAATATAATTAAAACATTTTTGAGAATTAATCCTAGACACTTATTTAAGGGATTCTGTTCATCTTTTTTTCCTGGTTTCTACTGTAACAGGCTATAAGCATTGCCTATCTGGCAGGCACACGATCCTTTCTGCGTCATCTGCACGTCTAGTGACTGGCGTGTTCTCATCGTCACACACATTTATACAATACATGGATAGATACTTACACACATTTAGTTAACACATGCATTAGAATATATACATATTTTGCAAAGGTTATAGTGTATAGCATACACAGTAAAGATTAATGATTAATATTACAACTTCTAAATTTGAATACCATGCATATCTATCAAATGATCACAAAGCAAATAAGCCTAGCCCAACAAAGGTATCTGTTAGATCTGTATCTGTTCTATTTGAATGCGTAGTAATCTGAAATCGTTATATGAGCTGCTCCAGCCTTGATTGCCTTTGCATCTTCTCTACAAGTGCTAAAAAAATTAGTATCCAGCCATCTAAAATAATTTTCGTCTTTCTAAGAAACCTGATGAAAGCTCATATGCTCATCAGCCATTTCGAAATTATGGCTCCAAATATCACAGGCTGACGGTCATTGTGTATCTATTAGAATTTCGGATAATTGTTATTAATGTAATTACAGGCATATTAGCCAGATTTTTATATTTCATAAATAGGGCTACCTTTTTTCCAATATTATACATGTTACAGTGGATCTATTGGCTTTTTTTCTTATAGGAATTCTCTGAGTTTTTGTTTTTAATCGATTAAGGGATGTGCACAGAAAAGATTAAGCAACTCTTTTTCCAAGTTTAAAAATAACTATAATTTTTTAAATCCTATGATACAGCTTGGTCTTTGTCTTTTTCATGAGATGGTCTTGATCAATGGATGAAGACGCTTCTGAATTGTTATTGCAATGGGGAAATGTGTAGATTTTAGCAGACGACTCTAGTTAAAAATATTATGGTTCTAGTGACTCAATATATATATGTAGGTATATATATATATATAAACACATTCATATCTAAAGCGTTGTGTATATCCTTTCCACAGTGTATACTTCTTTCATGAATACATTTTTTTGTGCAAAGAAATGAACTGAGAATCTTAAATATTAATCATTTTCTGTATAAAAAATTCTGTATCATTACACTTACTTTTAGAGGTTATCATTTGGCTTACATTGTGGTAACCTAGCGAGACAGAGACGGACTCATGATTGCAATTTTAAGCAAAATACAATCTCATATCTTCCAATGAATAGCTAACCCTACTTCAACTTTGAATAGAAACCACATCTTGTGTTATTACAATTGAAAGGGACTCGAACCAATAATAAGGTTAACAATAATAAAAAAAATGTCATTAGAAGGCCATATTAAGCAGTTTAAGAGTAAACGATTACTTTCTTTTCTCTTTAGCTTTTTTTTTGTATTTTACTTGTGATTTTCTCTAAATTGCAAATTATCTTTTTAAGGTACTCCTTTGGCCAACTATACATTTAATCGCTATCATCGAATTGTTAAAACAATTTTTCCTTCAAATATTTAGAAAAATTAGCAAACATATCAATAGTTTTTCTTATGGTTGCATGAAATTTCTTAAACATCATTTCGATGAAACATTAGGCCTCTTGCCCTTACTCTGGCTATTTATGATAAATTCAACAAAACTATGCAGGAAAATTTCTAAATGCAGAATGCGTTAAAAGTATTGCGTAGTTTGTCGGTTGTCAAAGTCAACATTTCAGCAGCTAAATTGTCACTGCAAATGAAAACTAGTTAAAACTTTAATGATAGACTATCTTTCA
>JAWDGP010001809.1:0-15000 GCA_033675545.1 Elysia crispata
GTCAGATTATTGCAGAAGTGAAATGACTAAATTATCGCCTTCCCGCGATCATCAGTGAATAAATTAACCGTTGATATGAATCGATCTATTGAAGAAAACGACTCTAATGAATTCACTTGTGTGTGGTCATCCTTTGTGCTGAACTTATACCACAGAATGTCATGGTTTATGGAATGACAAGGGACCTGCCATAATTTTTTTCAGTTGATCGGTCATATAGATCTCTTCTGTTTCAACAGAAGATCAACGTTATGGTTCTCACTTGCATATGTTTTTTTTTAAATTGATCTTGAAACAAAATAATGATAACATTCAAGGCAAATTTTTATAAATTAAGGCTGGAAGTTAGCCCCTCGCTAAAGAGAAAAAAATGCAAACAAACAACATAATTTGAAATCTTCAATTCGTTGAACTGATTCGAAATTCATATTATAATTATAAAAAAATAAAAAAGCGGTTTTTTCGTACTTTCTTTGTGTTTCCTTTCGGATACTAAAAATAAGCTCCCCCATTTTCTTTTATCATGCAAAACTGACAAAAAGGTTTGAAACAAAACAACATACGGGGAGAGAGAATGACGCAGTAAAACAGACACAATTGAAAATAACATCGCCTCCGCTTATCTACTTTTTCGTACATTCTATGCACAAAAAAAGGAAAACTAATACCAAACACAAATCAAGAAAAAGTATCAAAAAAGCAAAAAAAAAAAAAAAAACAAAAAGAAAAAAAAACAAAAAAGAAAAAAAAATCGAGATCACTTTCTGATCAATATAGGCTGTACACTTTTCTAATGAAAGGGCATAACTGGTCACATGACCGGCTGGGGGTCACCAGTCTATGATGTGTACTTTAGAGCTTTTTGTTGACACGCATTGAACGTATGACTCATTCAGTGACCTTTTGACCCACATGAAGATAAAATTACCTCACCGACATGTCCAGGTCTAAGTTGAAACATTCGCAACAAAAGAATGTTTTTCTCCCGGCGGTATAATTTGGAACAATCAGCTAAAGTATCAGTCCCAACGGACACGTCAAAATGCAGGATGATGAAAATTGAGTTAGGGTTAGAGTTAGTAACTGGCTAGGGTTAGGATAAGTCGGGTTAGGGTAAGAGAATATCGGGTTAGGATTAGGGTTCGGGTTATAGGTTAGGGTTAAGGTTAGGGTAAGGGTAAGGGTTAGGGTAAGTTGGGTTAGGGTAAGTCGGGCTAGGGTAAGTTGGGTTATGGTAAGTCGGGTTAGTGTTAGGGTTAAAGGTAAGTTGGGTTAGGGTAAGTCGGGCTAGGGTAAGTTGGGTTATGGTAAGTCGGGTTAGTGTTAGGGTTAAAGGTCATGGTTAGGGTTGAAGTTGAGGGTTAGGATTAGGGTAAGGGTTAGGATTAGGATTAGGATTAGGGTTAGGGTAAAGATTAGGGTGAGGGTAAGGGTAAGTCGGGTTAGGGTTTCGGTTATAGGTTACGGTTAGGATTAAAAGTGAGAGTTAGGATAAGGGTAAGGGTTAGGGTGAGGGTTAGGGATAAGATAAGGGTAAGGGTTAGGGTTATAGGTTATGGTTAGGATTAAAAGTGAGAGTTAGGATAAGGGTAAGGGTTAGGGTGAGGGTTAGGGATAAGATAAGGGTAAGTCGGGTTAGGGTTATAGGTTACGGTTAGGATTAAAAGTGAGAGTTAGGATAAGGGTAAGGGTTAGGGTGAGGGTTAGGGATAAGATAAGGGTAAGGGTTAGGGTTAGGGTCACAGCATCTATATTTCTTTTTTTAGATAAACGAAGAGCTCATGACAAGTTCTCTGAGCCGTAACAGTTTTCTACTTGCCATCCAACACGACATCCAGACTGCAATCTTGTGACCATGGCATCCTAAGAAGTTTTAAGACTTTTTATAGCAAGGGAGAGCTAAGATAGTACATTGAAGCTTATGATGAGACAGGAAAGGCTGATTCTCACTTCAAATTGTCATTGCTTGATGCCCTGTACATGCTCCGCGCAGCATGGGATCAAACTGACCGAACAACAGTCCAGGACACTTAGAAGTACTTACGCCTATTGGTTTTCTCAAGATAAATGATCGAGAATCGGCCGCTGCGTCGACTCAGAGCATGCACCACTGACTTCAGACACCAGCGATGTGCGTGACTTAGGCTGAACGCACACTAGGGCCGTCATATCACGGACGGCACCTGACAGCCAGTCATCACTTGTTAGGACAGTCTAATTCTGTTTGCAATAGCAGACTCGGACCGGCCCCACAGGCCAGCATAAACAGTGCCATGCTACAGCGCGCGACTCTTAGATCGTCAGTCCGCCAACCTCACAGATCCAACTGTGGTGGTTAGCATTTATGACTTAACATAATTGTTGAAGATGCAGTACAAACTGCCGACAAAATGAATGTCTCTCAAAGACATGTTGCATCAGTGCAGACTGCCTCCTAAATACAATGATGAGGATGGTGAGGCAGATGATGAGTGTGTGCTGTCATCCGATTCTTGGCTCAAGTACTTGCTTTAGTCGTGAGCAAGGAGAGAGCGCATCATCAAACAAAGCATAGCAGAGAGAAAGAAAGAGCACAACATCGAACAAAGCATTGCAGCAAGGGGAGAGAGAGAGAGAGAGAGAGAGAGAGAGAGAGAGAGAGAGAGAGAGAGAGAGAGAGAGAGAGAGAAGGAGAGAGAGAAAGAGAGAGAGAGAAGGAGAGAGAGAGAGAGAGAGAGAGAGAGAGAGAGAGAGAGAGAGAGAGAAATTCCAGCATAAAAAAGCATTCAGCAAGGAGAGAGAGAGACACACAGAGAGAGAAAGAGAGAGACAGAGAGAGACAGACAGGGAGAGAGGACAGCATCAAATAAAGCATTGTAGCAAGGAGAGAGAAAGAGAGAGAGAGAGAGAGAGAGAGAGAGAGAGAGAGAGAGAGAGAGAGAGACAGAGAGACAGAGAGAGACAGAGAGGAGAGCACAGCATCAAATAAAGCATTGCAGCAAGGAGAGAGAGAAAAAGAGAAAGAAAGAGAGAGAGAGAGAGGGAGAGAGAGAGAGAGAGAGAGAGAGAGACAGAGAGACAGAGAGAGACAGAGAGGAGAGCACAGCATCAAATAAAGCATTGCAGCAAGGAGAGAGAGAAAAAGAGAAAGAAAGAGAGAGAGAGAGAGGGAGAGACAGAGAGAGACAGAGAGACAGAGAGGAGAGCACAGCATCAAATAAAGCATTGCAGCAAGGAGAGAGAGAAAAAGAGAAAGAAAGAGAGAGAGAGGGAGAGAGAGAGGAAAGAGAAAAAGAGAGAGAGGATAGAGAGAAGGAGAGAGATAGAGAGTGAGAGAGAGAGGGAGAGAGAGAGAGAGAGGAAGAGAGAGAGGGAGAGAGGGAGACAGAGGGGGAGAGAGACAGAGACAGAGACAGAGAGAGAGAGGGAGAGAGACAGAGAGAGAGAGAAATAGAGAGAGTCAGAGAGAGAGACAGACAGAGACAGAGATAGAGAAGGAGACCGTGAGAGAGACAGGGAGAGACACACAAAGAGACAAAGAAACAAAGAGAGACAGAGAGACAGAGAGAGAGAGAGGAAGAGACACACAGACAGACACAAAGACAAAGAGAGACAGAGAGAGACAGACAGAGAGACAGAGAGAGGCAGAGAGAGAGAGAGAGAGAGAATGAATCCGTTCCTAGAGGCACAAAAGATATGTTTTAAACTTAATATAGGGAAATAATAAAGGTAACACTGATAAATTGTGACAGTTTAAGAATTCACCTGCAATAAAATACGTGTTGATATCTTTTATTAATATGATTTTTTTTTCGTTTGTATGTTGTCGTAGCAAATTTAGCCATGAGAAACTGTAGGCCTGTGTTAAACCAGAAAAAGAGTTATATTAGGCTACACGTAGATCCTTCTTTCTAATTTTTGCTTTAACACAATAATAATAATAATAATAATAATAATAATAATAATAATAATAATAATAATAATAATAATAATAATAATAATAATAATAATAATAATAATAATATTGATGATGATAATGATATAATGATGATAATAATAGTAATAATAATAATAATAATAATAATAATAATAATAATAATAATAATAATAATAATAATAATAATAATAATAATAATAATAATAACAACAATAATAATAATAATAATAATAATAATAATAATAATAATAATAATAATAATAATAATAATAATAATAATAATAATGATAATAATAGTAATAATACAGATTATTTCTGGAGCGGCCTCTCTAAAGAAATTCAGCTCAGAGCGATTTCATACTTGAAAATCTTTTTTACAAAGATCATAATATTGAAAAAAATCAAAGAATTACATATCATGCAATCACAAAAGCAGTTATATGTAAAAGAACATGGTTGTACATTACATTAAGCTAAGGCAGTGGATCAATTCAAATACTTGAGTACCTTAATATGAAGTGATGGGCGCAACAACACTGAAATTGCACCAAGAATAGTGCAAGCAAAAGGAGTTTTCAGAGAATGAAATCAATACTGACAAATCACCACATCTTGATTCACGCAAGGAGAGCTCTGGAGTGTTATATTGAACTCATTCTGATGTATGGATGCGACACCTGAACAATTTCAAAACATCTACAAAAGAAACTGGAGACAACAGAACTGTGGTTGCTTCAGAGTATGCTACTAATCTCATGGACTGCAAAGAAATCAAACAAAACAGTTTTACGAGAAGCCGACACAACCAGATCTATCATAAGTAGAATACGTAAACGCCAAGCCATTTGGCCATGTGATGAGAAGAGATAACCTAGAACAATTTGAAAGATCGAGAGAAAATGCAACTGGGGAAAACAGCGTGAAAAGATGTTAGATGGACAAACAAAGTCTCTCAAAGTAGGAGTGACAGAAGAGCTGAAAGCGACGAAGGATAGAGATGTGTGGAAGGTCATGATCGCCTACGCTACAGAGAATGGCAATTGGTTGATTGGAAATAGTGGGACAAATTAATGCGTCTTTGTCGGCTTTTTAAAAGCCTGTTCTGAATTTGTGTATACCAGCTCCTGGGGCAGGCTATTACAAATACCCGGCTCAGCAACACTGCAAGCTATTTTGCCATTCTCTGTAGTTCTAGACCTTTTTACATTGAGAACTTTTTCTTTCAGTTAGCAACAACGAAGAGACCGTAAGTTAGATTTGACAAACACCTCGGGGCCGTGCTATTATGGCAATTATGACAGAGAGTCGCAGCTATTTTACTGGTTACCAGTGAGGATGTTCAGGTGGAGTTGATACTTGGTCGCAGTTTCTGTTGCCAGTTAGAATCATAGCAGCACGATTTGGGTATCTTTCTAACTTAGTCACGCGTTATCTAGGTTTGAACTAAAGCCTAGATAGATAGTGCACAGGAAACTTTCGGTTTAAAAACCAGAGATTAAGAACTCTTGATTTAATACAAAACAAAACATAACGATCACCTGTGATGTTTCTGTTTTGTTTTTTTACTCCGTGAGCGGAGAGTTGCACTGGTCGGGTTTGTTTTAGGTTGCGAGAATTCCCAAAAGTGGTTACAATGGCGGTCCGTATTAAGCTACCCCCATGCATAAGCTTTTTTCTTATTTTTAAAAAAAATTCTAATAGCAATATCGAGTCTACATAAAAGCACAAACAACCTTACGAGCAGTGGTGGACGAGGGCTAAGAGAAAATTATTGGGCTTTTGTTAGTCATCAGTACTCTTCGTTTGGTGTGATGGTCAATTTCCCTACTATGAAGGTAAAAATTTGAGAATTCCTGACTACCTGTTAGACCTTGTGTCGACCTGATCCGACTTCTGCTGCTAATGTTAGGAGTTGACCGCCACAGTCCAGTATAGTATGACGACTGCGTCTTCTGTTGACAATAGCCTAGTGGCAGCAATGGTACCCCAGCAGCAGTTATACTGTGTTTGTACCTAATATTAAACATTTACAAAAAACATTTCCTGACAAACATGAGTATTGTCGACTGCAGGTTTCCTCTACCACTTGAGTGACAGTGATGTGGCTGTGGGTCTAAATACCGGACCTTGATAGTCACGTGGTAGTTGATCTCGAGATAAGCACATTCCAAAGGGCAATATTTTTTTTTCTTTATCAAACTAACTGCGAGCATTATGTTTCGCAGCTTGAATCTTGGCCTCCTTTCTAATGGGAAAGCTAACATGCCATGGTTATACCACAGAGTAAAGGTTATACGTTTATTATATAACAAAACAAAGGATTGGGCCTAGTTCTCGCTTTGATTTCCAGGAAAGTCATCGTCTACACAGGCCACCGTAAGGTAAAGAAAAACAAATTACAATTAAATTTTTATTGCTAACTATCAATTCAAGCCCATGACTCAATAATTCAGTTTTAAATTTAGATCAAGATCTAGATAGTGTTTGTTTTTTTTATTTTTTTTTTCGAAACAGAAGGAACAAATCTTTTACTCTGAATTTTTATGTCTAATCTGGATGTAGAGATCTAAGGTATGGTGGCAAGTTTTAAACTTTTCTTATAAAAGTAACCAAATTATGTTTTTTTTTTTTCTGTTTATCGATAAGTTAAAAGGTGTGCAATGACTATCAAACACCTGCCAACTTATTGATTCTGCTTCTCCAGTGGTATAGACTTAAGTAACAGTCTGGAACAATCTGGGCTGCATCAGCTTGGTAAGACTTTATCATTAACTTGTTTACCTTTGTTTATTCCTTACATTTTGTCTTTTTACGATACTAAAACGTGTCCTTACTTCGATATTGACATGTGTTATAGAATAAGATTACTACTATTGAGCTGATAAATACGGCTAGCTATAACAAGCTAATACGGCCTACACTTAATGCTGGACTTGCGACTTGCATCTTTGTCTTTGCTACCACTAGTATCAGATAGTTTACTTTTAAAACAGTAATAATAAAATCCAATTTAGTTCGGATTCAGGAAGATTGTTCCTTAGATTCTGAAATCATGTATGCATATGCTCAAAAATCTGCCCGAAATAACAAAAAAATTTATATGAACATTACCAGCGGTGTTTGGCTCAGATCGTTATGAGTAATGTTTTACCTTCTGTACGATAGTTGGATAGAAGTTGTCACAGAGAGAGAGAGAGAGAGAGAGAGAGAGAGAGAGAGAGAGAGAGAGAGAGAAAGAGAGAAAGAGTTAGATAGATAGATAAATAGAGATAGATAGATAGATAGATAGAGAAAGAGAGAAAGAGAGAGAAAGAGAGAGTTAGATAGATATAAAGATAAATAGAGAGAGACAGTTAGATAGATAGATAGATAGATAAATAGAGAGCGATAGATAGATAGATAGAGAGAGAGAAAGAGAGAGAAAGAGAGAGAGAGAGAGAGAGAGAGAGAGAGAGAGAGAGAGAGAGAGAGAGAGAGAGAGAGAGAGAGAGAGAGAAATAGAGAGAGTTGAAGGTTTTTTCATACGATGATTGTTAATGCTATTTGTGGACTCTGTCTCTCAGGTTTCCTTTCTTATTTGATGTATTCTGGACGGTAAATTTATCCGTAGTAGCTGCTCTACACGTTTTTTCGAATGATTTAGTTAGTTGTGTATTTCACATACAAACATCGGTTATCATAATTAGTGGTGTGTGCGATGATATGGGTGTTTCTATATATATATTTTTTTCAATGTTCACCTTTAATAAATATATTTTATTTCGAATTTTCACCAGTGTTAAATATTTTATTTCAATTTAAACCTGTATTAAATTTTCAATTTTGATTTGCATTAAATATTTATATCCCAATTATCACATGTGTTAAATATTTTATTTTAAGTTTGACCTGTATTAAATTTTCAATTTTGACCTACATTAAATATTTATATCCCAATTGTGACCTTTGTTAAATATCGTTATTTTAACTTTGACCTTTATGAAATATTTATATGGCTGTCCTGTATGGGACTATTTGCTTTATTCCTGAGACTTTTGACTGTTGCTTTGTAGCTTTTTACTCCCTCCATAGCATGAGTCCACAGTGATGAGTAGTTAGACTAATTTTATATAGATATTTATACCCTTTGATTATTAACTTTTTTTCTGTTATTTTGTCTATTTTCACCATTTTTTCTTTTCTTTTTTTTGTGTGTGTAAAGGGACATTTCTGCCTGACCTTATAGTCACATAAATAATACTTTGATGTTTTTGTCTCCATCAGAGTAAGCAGTGCTTTTCCATTCTCTACTTACCCACTTCCCCTCTCTTTCTCGTTCTTCTAATACCTTCCTCTGTAATGTTTGTTACCTTCCTCTGTAATGTTTGTTACCTTCCTCTGTAATGTTTGTTTGTTATCTTCCTCTGTAATGTTTGTTACCTTCCTCTGTAATGTTTGTTTGTTACCTTCCTCTGTAATGTTTGTTACCTTCCTCTGTAATGTTTGCTTGTTATCTTCCTCTGTAATGTTTGTTACCTTCCTCTGTAATGTTTCTTTGTTACCTTCCTCTGTAATGTTTGTTACCTTCCTCTGTAATGTTTGTTACCTTCCTCTGTAATGTTTGTTACCTTCCTCTGTAATGTTTGTTTGTTACCTTCCTCTGTAATGTTTGTTACCTTCCTCTGTAATGTTTGTTACCTTCCTCTGTAATGTTTGTTACCTTCCTCTGTAATGTTTGTTTGTTACCTTCCTCTGTAATGTTTGTTACCTTCCTCTGTAATGTTTGTTTGTTACCTTCCTCTGTAATGTTTGTTACCTTCCTCTGTAATGCTTGTTACCTTCCTCTGTAATGTTTGTTACCTTCCTCTGTAATGTTTGTTTGTTACCTTCCTCTGTAATGTTTGTTACCTTCCTCTGTAATGTTTGTTACCTTCCTCTGTAATGTTTTCTAGAAAGGCCAGAACCTTTCAGTATGACGTACCAATATATTTTTTTTGTCCATTATTGTGTTTATTATCACGTAGCCTTTTCGATTCATTTAAAGCCTGATATTTATTTGTATTTTCCCAATCCAGGAGAGAGAGAGAGAGAGAGAGAGAGAGAGAGAGAGAGAGAGAGAGAGAGAGAGAGAGAGAGAGAGAGAGAGAGAGAGAGAGAGAGAGAGAGAGAGAGAGAGAGGGAGGGCGGCATCGTGGAAATTTCTAGTTACTCTTGTTATGTAGAATGATATAAGTTATGAAAATCAATTCATTAACAGAGAAGTAACGTTAATGCTGGTGCGTATAATATAATACTCACTTGTAATTTCACCTTGACATCTTGCACAATTATCGTCTTTCTTTTTTTCAAAGGGAGTTAACTTACTATTATACATATTCAAACTGATCAGTTCTTTCCCTTTGCAAATAAGCAAAAAATTTATATCAACCACATGATATAACTTTAGGGCAGAAATTGATGTTTTACTTAAATCTAAAATCATCGTATTGCTAACATACTTTCATACGATGGACACAGTTTATAGTCAATCTTTCTCTCGAGCCAAATTGACAAGTCTGTCACATCGAAGACACAATTGCCAAAATCACGAGACTTCTACCCTATAGTAGGGCATCTGTGCATTAGAGAACCTAACGGAGAGCTCTTCTAGTGAGGTGTTTTTATTCTGATTAGAGCTCTATAGATGTAGTGGGCTCAGTGGCTTTGCGATTATGGATTAACTGCCCTTTCACAATAAACTGGAATTCTGCTGCTCCTCCCAGTTTTTCTTTGCGTGTAGAAGTGCTTTTCTCTGTTAACATTTCTCTGTTCTAAACAAATAAGTAGATTTATACTTTTCACATCAGAATGAGCTGCAGTAAAAATTTGGGAATTTTACAGATCAATATTATTTTAGCATTGTTTATCTACCTCTAAACAATATAGTTTGGTTAATATTTGTTTCTGAAACCTACAATGTAGCAAATCTTTTTTCAAAATATATTTTAGTGAGGCGAATAAAGAATTTCTCTTTATGTTTTCACAGAAAATATTTTAGTACTGCAAGAATCAAAGGCATCCAGACTTCTCCTTAATAGCGCGGGCAAAATGGATCCAAATAAGAACAGACCATATGTCCGAACCGAATACCGCGCAAAGCAGATCAAATCTTCTCCACATCGATATAGAAATTCTGAAAGCGACGAGAAAAATCGCCTTGCTTCACAGCAAAGGATGCTTGGTATAAACAATGGAAATGGTCAAGGCACAGATGTGACTCAAGACCCTGCAAATATCGGTTTTGCACAGAACATTCAGGCAGCTGATGCTGTTGGCAGACGTGGTGCTTCAAACAGCCTCAGAAAAGTTGAGGAATCTCTCACTAGAAGTGTCGATTGTCAGGTCCCAACTGTTGGACAAAAGTTGATAACGGCAGCAAAAACTGGAGACTTGCCAGAACTTAATCGACTGTTGCAGCTCCAGCAGAGCGGTAGTGAACATTTTGTTGTCTCACAAGACCATCTCAATGTCTCTCTCCTGGAGGCTTGCAGGGAGGGCAGAAAGTTTATTGTCCAGAAGCTGGTCAGATCAGGGGCAGAGGTCAATGTGAGAGGCAATAAGAGATGTACTACACCGTTACATATAGCAGCAGAGCAAGGCTTTGTGGACATTGCTGCTTTCCTGCTTGATAAAGATGCTGATGTCGATGCTAATGATCACCATGGAAACTCAGCTTTGATTCTAGCAGTTAACAGAGCAGGAAGTTCGGACATGCTAAACTTGCTTTTAGTTAATAGGGCCAGGGTTGAGCATCAGAACGCTGAGGGAGTAACGGCCTTGATGAAAGCTGTTGAAGTCATGGATATTGATGCCATTAGGATTTTAATGTTCGCAAGATCAAAATTAAAGCAGAAAAATAGACAGGATGAAACAGCTCGAGATATTGCTGTTGGACTTGGTATTGCGGATGTTTTTGACTCATTGATATCTGAAACGGAAGAACATTTCAGACATTCTTATTTGGCTGATTCCAGGGGTGCCCTTACTCAAGCAGCTTTAATGAACCAAGCAGAAGCTGTAAGAATTCTTCTTGACTGTAGATATTTAAAAAACGAAGTCGAGTTAAAAAAAATTTATGATAAAAGCAGAACGGAGAATCATAATACTAAGATATCTACACTGATGGTACTAATCAAGTCCTTTTGTTCCGATGCTCAAAATGAAAAGGATTTAGATAGCGCCAAATTTGAAATATTCAAGATCATTTTAGGGAGTGGCGTTGATGCGGGAAGAGGACAAGGACCTCTCCTCTCCTGGGCTGTCATTGATGCATCTGAAGCTGGCATTTATGACCTTGTTGAGGTTCTTTGCAAAAAAAAGAAGGTTACGGTTAATATGTCAACGGAAAACCACTCTGCTCTTATGATCGCAGCCAAGAATGGGAGGTTAGACATAGTCAAATTGTTGCTGAATTTTGGGGCTGATCCAAGACTTACGAACAAAAGAATGGAAACAGCTTTGAAATATGCTTTGAGCAATGGTCACACTAAATGTGCCAATGCTTTACTTCAGAAGAATAAACCCTCAGAGCAATGTCTTATGAGAATGGCTGAAGTGGCGATGGGTAATGGTCAGCTAGAATCCCTTAAGTTTCTAGCGTCTCAATGTAATATAAATAAAATGAGCCAGACTCTGCTAAAGGAAGCAGTTTTGACACGGGATTCCAGATTTGTACAGTTCTTAGTCGACCATGGTGCTGATATCAATAAAACTTGTGATAGAGATTATACTGCTTTGTTGGTTGCTCTTGACAGATGCAGAGATTATAGTTGTTGGTACAAAGACATGAACCATGGTTTGTTTGACATGATAAAATTCTTGGTAGGAAGCGGAGCTCGTGTCAACGGGACGTTTTCTAAAGACTCTCCTCTGGTTGTTGCACTGAAGAGGGAGCGTGACCCTGATGTGATACATTTTCTACTAGATCATGGGGCAGATGTCAATGAAGTGGGTGATAACAAGGGCAATACTCCCCTCATTGCTGCCATTACCGGATATACTTCATCGCCAGGCAAAGAACTCTTGGACGTGCTGGGGGCTCTGTTGAAAAAAGGGGCTAATCCAAACAGAGCAAATCGTGACAGAGACACAGCCCTCCATCTTGCTGCATGCATGGACAACTTAGAAAGTATCAAACTGCTTATCGATGCTGGTGCTGATCTGGAGGCACGTAACTCTGATGGGT
Source organism: Elysia crispata (assembly GCA_033675545.1). Taxonomy (NCBI): domain Eukaryota; kingdom Metazoa; phylum Mollusca; class Gastropoda; family Plakobranchidae; genus Elysia; species Elysia crispata. Next base: position 12,120 of record JAWDGP010001809.1, read on the forward strand.
TTACTCCTATGCTTCGAGCAGCTAAGGAAGGTCAGCCTGAGGTTATTATGCTCCTGAAAGATTGTGGTGCAAACATGAACGCAGTGGACAAAGATGGTAAAAATGCTGTCTTTTTGTCAATTATGAGCGCCACACTCGATAGGGAAAGGAAACTAAAACTGTTAGCATCAGACGTGGATGAGGTCAATACGCAAACATCAGATGGACAGACTCCTTTAATCCTGGCAGCCGATTCTTGTGATTTAAAAGCAATTGAAATCCTGTTGGAGGCTGGGGCGGATCCTAATAAGATTAACAACAAGAAGAATACAGCTCTGAGCATACTTTTAGCCTCAAACCAAAATGGTTCACAGACGTGAAGTCATGTCAGGCGTGAAAATGCTTATCGCGCATAGTGCACTACTGAGCTTACCCAAACATGACTACCTTGACCTCTACCGCATGATCATAAAAGCTGACGAGAGAGAGCTAGTTCAGCTCATGGTCACCCATGGCATGGCCCCAATGTGCGTTGACTTTACAGACATGAAAGGTTCAGTAGGTCTACCGGTAAATATGAAAAAGATCAGTGATTCTGTCTGGCGTAACCTTTCACCTCTGGCAGCAGCTTTGGCGGGAAACAGGCTGGTCATCGCACGATATCTCGTAGCAAACTGGTTCCTCACACCAGTCGATCTTGTGGGTTCAGACCAGCTCAAGGATATTACGAACGTCCAGAAGAGGTATCGCAAATCTGAAATCCATAATTTTTTGGATGAGTACATGTCACAGCCCATGTCACTGGTGCAGCTGAGTTTTGTTGCTGTATCAGCTCAACTTGGTGAAACCATTGGACGAGAGGAGAGAGTCAGGAAGACCCCGCTTCCTACTGGTCTACAAGACAGGCTACTGTTCAAAAAAGAAAACTGCTCTATGGATTTCAGCGGTGTTAAAATGTAGATAAAACAATACTTCAAGGAAGCAGATTACGATGATGATGAAGATGATGATGATGATGATGATGATGATGATGATGATGATGATGATGATGATGATAATGATGATGATGACAGTAGTTGTTACATAATGTGAGGATAGTTACAGAATTGATTACTATGATGAACTTATATATATATATATATATATATATATATAATATATATATGTATATATATATTGGAGCCAAATGAAAAATGAGGTTCATCGAAACGAGCTTTTCTAGACAACCTAGTGACATTAAATTTGGCATAAAGTTGTAAATTGTCCAGTAGATTGGAGTGGTAATACTATTTTTCTTTAAGGTCCCCAAACTGTGTTGATGAGGTTTTAAGCTTTTGAATATAATGATAATATTGATTATTATGAGAAAATATTTATAACTTGGATAATTTGAAAGAAATGATTACTATATGGAACATGTTTTTGACTTCAATAACTTGTAAAAAATGAATATTATGAAGCACAATTTACTTGTTGGTATCATGAAAGGGTGATATGAATAACCTACAACAATTATCATCTATTGGTAATCTATTGATTTCGGATCACAAAAATGGTTTTCGTATCCTGAACATTGTCTGAACATTGATTATTTTTTATGTTTGTCTTATATTTATTGGATTTAACTGGATAAAAAAAATAACTGGCAATTGATTGATCATAAAAAAAGAAATTTGAATTTCAAATGAAAGTGTCCGAGTAATCCGCTTAAAATTCCATTCTAGTTTTGATAAATATTTTAAATTTGAAAATGTTTTGATAATTCTAACTTTGTTTTTTTATACACGGGATGCTTCCTAAGATAAGTTTGATTATTAGTCCTGTACAAATGTCTAGAAAATTAGAATTAAAATTTAACTCTCTATATAACCAGCTTAAAACAACATTCTAGTTTTTATAAAAATTTAAAGCTCGAAAAAGTCTTCATCTTATTAATGTTAAGTTATAAAGAAATACTTTGTAAAAGACCGGATGTTTTTTTTTTAAACTAATTTTGACTTTACCTGTAAAAAGGTATTTTAATTGAAATGGAACATTAGAGTTACATTTTTTTTATATCGCTCTCTTTCTTTAAACAGCCATATAGTTTTTTGGTTGTTTTTTGTCTTAAGTTATATTTACAGGCTCATATGAGACTTTCTGAAGCTTGGTTTTATTTTGTTTATGATTTTTAATGATTGCAAATCACTTCTGGTTCACATTATATTTTTAACGATTCAGTGGTTTTGTTTATGATTATTATGGTTTTGTTTTTGATTATGATGGTTATCTTTATGATTATGATGGTTTTGTGCATGATCATGATGGTATAGTTTATGACTTTGCTGGTATTGTTTATGAGTATGATGATTTTGTTTTTGATCATGGTGGTATTGTTTATGAATATGATGATTTTGTTTTTGATTATGATGGTTATCTTTATGATTATGATGGTTTTGTGCATGATCATGATGGTATAGTTTATGACTTTGCTGGTATTGTTTATGAGTATGATGGTTTTGTTTTTGATCATGGTGGTATTGTTTATGAATATGACGATTTTGTTTTTGATTATGTTGGTTTTGCTCATGATAATTATGGTTTTGCTTATGATTTTAGCCATGGGAATCACCGAGCAGACTCTGTGCTTTATTCCTCGTCAGTTTTTCTTTTTTGTACTTTAGTCCGTGCTATTCTCAATATGGCTCATAAATTATTTTTATTAAAAATATCTCTGCGATTGAAACAATGCCATGGTCGTTGATTTTAAATGATAGGTTTCTTTGACTTTCGTCACAGGTTACAAAAACTTTAACAAAGTCTAATGTTAATGCCTCGTTTAAACTGGTTGACATAGTGTTTGTTACCAAAATTCTTCTAGGCAAAGTATACCAAACCTTGAGGCTAACACGTTTCGGATGAA
>JAWDGP010001812.1:2500-10000 GCA_033675545.1 Elysia crispata
GTTATTACTGGTATTTGTTAGCATCATGTACGATAGTTCTCCATTTTAGGAGTTTTTCAATCAAAACAGCTCTACCCCACCTATAGTAAGAGCGCCACAGAAAATTAAAAGGTCAATTTAATTACTATAAAATCCCCTCATGCACACAATTTTTCATTTATTTTTCATAAAAAAAAAAACCCCAAAAAACCCCACATCACTTGGAGGAGAAATTACGTAGACTTGACTCCTCCTTTTTTTTTTTGTTGTTGTTTCAGTTTCTACTCAGGTGTTATTAGTCAACAGGCTAAAAAGGATCTAATCCTGATTTTCGTCTCTAGAATTTCTATTGCATGATTTTAAATTTGTCTTTTGAAAACAATTTAAGCCATTTAGAATGGTATCTTTCAATAGTCTCTTTTTTTTTCTTTTTCAGTGAACAGTTTTTCATGAATTTATGGCCAAAGAAAAAGAAGCTTGTTCGTCCAAAGAAAACATCCAAAAGCCAAGCATGAGGCAGAATACCGTGCCAGGCTAAAGACAGATGCTGAAAATGGGCAGCCTATTGCTTGAAGCAGAAATTATTAGTAAAGAATTGTTGGGGTAACTTAAAGCAGGAGCAGGAGTAGGAGCAAAATATAAAAAGCAGTATGACTATGAGATACAAATTCAAAAAGTCAATGACTCTACTAAAGTGGGCCTGAAGCTGAAAATATTCAGCTTGAATATTACAAATCATTTACATTGTAGTTGTGAAGCTGAAATTTTAATTTTATTTGGTCGATTTTTCTTTAGTTGAATCTACAAAATATGTTTGTTGATATTGTTTACAGAAATGCATAGTATATGATTCAAATTTAAGATGGTTCCCTGATACCTGAAGAAAAATTCTTCTTCAGTTCTTTTGACTTTTAATGATTTGAAGTTTTTAAAGTTGACTTATCATCAAATAGTACATGTAGTTGCTACCAGGCTTCTCATTTCATTTGGGATGCAAGACATATTACATGTTTAGGTATCAATGAAAAGCCCAATTTAAACACAACTTATCAAGAACATTTCTCAATACAAAGTAGAATGATGAAAGGTCAGTGGAAATGCATCTGATGCTTTATATCATGAATGAAATTTTATTCTTGGTGGATGCAAATTGTATAAAAAAAATACTTAAGTGACCAGTTTGATGTAAGCATAGTTCAATCTCAGTTGATTTTTATAAATGTGTACTTCATAAAATCAGATTTTGAATAGGAGTTGTAAATTTTCATGCTATAATCCTAGCAAATGTATGTGTTTTCAAAAACGCCCATTCTTGGCAAGATGGAAATATCAAATTGGATGAAATGATTATCACTATGATTTCTAGCTTTTTATCTTTGTATGAAATACATCTCCTCTTGTTTGAATTCTATGTTCACTGCTTGGAAAGTACTAATGTGTGCAAAATGCTTGTTTTTAGATAAAAGAGCAATATTGTCTACAATAAAGTATATCAATAATTTATTTTGATTTTCATGATGCAACATAATTTCAATAAACGTTCTTTGCATAGTTCTTTATTTTTTTTTAAATCTTTGACATGATCAGTGTTATGGAATTTGTTAAAGAGTTGCAGTTCATTGTTTGTTTATCAGTTCTTTCCTTTGTTCGTTTTTGACTTGACACTTTGTCATGAAAATTAAAACTTACGGAGATATTGACAAGAAAATAGAACCTCTTACATTAATTTTTTTAAAATTCATTCACAAGTCTCATTCTTGGGTGGTTGAACTTATTGGAAGAGAGTGGCTTGACTTCTTTAGATTTTCTTTGTTTTTTTTTACATATATTTTTGTGTTTATGTAGTTTTCATAATGAATAGAAGAATACAGATAATTATGAACAGATTCCCAAACAATAACCCTGAGGAATAGGCAATTTTAGACTAAAGAAACATTACATGTAGTACTTAATGATAAATTTATGAGTCTGTGGAGTACTTCCAAATAGTACGGAGTCTGATATTGTTCAGAATATATTCTTACAACATATAATCCTTTAAGGAAAAAATAAAATAATTGTTCAAAAAAGAATGTTTTGACTATAAGCGCTTCAAAAAGATGTTTTTTTCGTGTTATTTTACGTATAGAGGGCAAATTCTGGCTAGAATGAAGAATAAACATCTTATTTAAGCTTTTATCGTAAATTAAAAGATTATTGAAATGTTGAAGTGTATCCAAAATAGGATTATTTTTAGAGTAAAATATCAATAACTCCGTTAAAATATTGTGTAATCAATCAAGGGCAATAACTCTATCAATACTGAAGTGCTTATGTGAAAAATTATATATTATCTTCAACAAAGGTCTATACTACAACTTTGCTTCTTTGGATTATATGGAAATGTCTATAACTTTCAAGATAAAGGCATACCATATGGGCGTAAAATCATGATAGATCTAAGCTACCTGTATTTGCCAAATAGGGTCACATAGGTATAGAGAAAGAGTGGGCTTGATACAGACAATGACATACGCATAAACAAAATAAAAAAATCAAAATCAATAGGTCAGAGACAGAGACAGAGAGGGAGAGAGAGAGAGAGAGAGAGAGAGAGAGAGAGAGAGAGAGAGAGAGAGAGAGAGAGAGAGAGAGAGAGAGAGAGAGAGAGAGAGAGAGAGAGAGAGAGAGAGAGAGGAAGAGTTGGAACCAAAAAAGACATAAAGAAATAGTCCCACTGGGTAAGATAGAAATAGTGAAATATAGACTGAAATAGACAGAGAAAGAAAGAAAAAACTGTTCCGGAAGTGAGAGAGAGATAGATAGATAGAGAGAGATAGAGCGAGAATAATAGAGGGACAGGCAGACAGAGATAAACAGACATACACACAGGCAGACAGACAGAGATGTAAGAGGACGAGGTAAGAGGAAGAGATACTTATGAAGGAGACAAAGTGTGAAAGAGGAAAACCTGGAAGAGAAAAAGAAAAAGCACACGAGTTAATCATATATCAAGCGCATGAACTAAAAGACGTGTAGAAAAACTAACGACAACTGCTGTATAAAAATTATTAAAAGCAAAATCATGAAAAATGTATCTTTTTCGTATGCCTGTGTCGTAAGTTGTATAAAGTTTGTAATGATAAAGTTGTTGTATACACTTAGATCTTTTTACTCAAGTAAAAAAACTATCAGACAAATTTAAAATAATGATCTCAATCATGACTTTATTAAAAAATATTAAACTGCTCGGGCAAAGTGATTCGTATTATCTAGTCCAGGTTGAGGTATATAACTAATAATATGTTGGGTTCATTGATAATCATGTCATGGTCCTCATGACAGAGACATAATCATAGAGATTGAAACACAGGCATGTCGGCCGACGTATAAGAAAATCAAAGACATGCAATGAATTAATAAAACGCTGATGAGATAGAGAGAGAAAAAACAGCGCCATACAGTTAGAATGGAGGACGGATTAATATACTGATTTAGATGCGAACACAAGATTTACAATATAAAATTCATAAAAAAGAGAAGAAACACAGAGAGGAGACAGAAAGAGAGAGAGAGAGAGAGAGAGAGAGAGAGAGAGAGAGAGAGGGAGAGAGAGAGACAGATAGGAGATAGAGAGAGAGACATAGTCAGAGAGAGAGAGAGAGAGAGCGTGTAAAGGACAAATACCGCAAATAGAAAGAAATGGTGAGATACAGGTATAGAGACACAGAGAGCTATATATAGACATGGGCAGAAGCTTAAACAAAATATATCAAATTTCATAGAAAAGAGAGAGAGAGAGAGAGAGAGAGAGAGAGAGAGAGAGAGAGAGAGAGAGAGAGAGAGAGAGAGAGAGAGAGAGAGAGAGAGGGAGAGAAAGAGAGAGTATGAAAGAGGAACAACAAGAAAGAAATAGAAGAAATTCGACACGTAGTTAGAAAGGAACACGGATTAATATTCTGATTTTGATGCAGACACAAGGATTATAAAAATAATCATAATAGAGAAAGAAGAGGCACACAGTAGAGAGAAAAAGAAAGAGACAGAGGGAGAGAGAGAGAGAGAGAGAGAGAGAGAGAGAGAGAGAGAGAGAGAAAGACAGAGAGAATGAGAGAGAGAAAGAGAGATAGATAGATAGATAGATAGAGAGAGAGAGAGAGAGAGAGAGAGAGAGAAGGAGAGATCGGAAGAGTACGAACCAAAAAACTCAGAAAGAAAAAGTCCCACTAGGTAAGATAGAAATAGTGAAATATAGACTGAAATAGACAGAGAAAGAAAAAAAAAACATTGTATCGGAAGTGAGAGAGAGATAGATAGATAGAGAGATAGATAGAGAGAAAGAAAGGGAGGGACAGGCAGACAGCGATAGACAGACATACAGACAGACAGACAGTCAGAGATGTAGGAGGACGAGGTAAGAGGGAGAGATACTTATGAAGGAGACAATGTGTGAAAAAATAAAACCTGGAAGAGAAAAAAGAAAAAGTACAAGAGTTAATCATTTATGAAGCGCAAGAACTCTTTAAAAGACGTGCAGAAAAAGTAAGGACAACTCATGTATAAGAATTATTAAAAGCAAAAACATAGAAAATCCGTCTTTTTCGTGTGCCAGTGTCGTAAGTTTTATTAAGTTTTTAATGATAAAATTGTTGAATACACATAGATCTTTTTACTCAAGTAGAAAAACTATCAGACAAATTTAAAATAATGATCTCAATTATGATTAGAATAAAATCAGAACAGTTCGAGCAAAGTGATTCGTATTATGTATTCCAGGTTTAGCCATTGGGATGGTTGCGGGAAAATGAGGTGCAGAAGTATTAAAATGTTGGTTCATTGATAATCATTTCATGCGCCCTTATTTTCCTTTTTCCAAAGTATCCACTATAAAGCAAAGAGAAAAAGCAGAGACAGAATAACAGTGATTGAAACACAGTCATGTCGGCTGACGCATAAGAAAATAAAAGACATGCAGTGAATTAATAAAACGCTGATGAGAAAGAGAGAGAAGAAACAGCGACATACAGTTAGAATGGAGGACGGATTAATATACTGATTTAAATGGGAACACAAGATTTACAACAACCAAAAAAAAAAAAAAAACACAAAAGAGAGAAAAAACACAGAGAAGAGTCAGAAAGAGATAGATAGATAGATAGATAGATAGATAGAGAGAGAGATAGAGAGAGAGGGAGAGAGAGAAAGATAGAGAAAGAGACAGAGAGAGATAGAGAGAGAGGGAGAGAGAGATAGAGAGAGAGGGAGAGAGAGACAGAGAGAGAGGGAGAGAGAGATAGAGAGAGAGACAGAGAGATAGAGAGAGAGAGAGAGAGAGAGAGAGAGAGAGAGAGAGAGAGAGAGAGAGAGAGAGAGAGAGAGAGAGAGAGAGAGAGAGAGAGAGAGAGAGAGAGAGAGGGGAAGAGAAAACGAACGAGGAACAACCGGAAAGACTTTTTTTCCAACTGTATTTCGCTGTTTCTTTCTTTTCTCTCTCTCTCTCTCTCTCTCTCTCTCTCTCTCTCTCTCTCTCTCTCTCTCTCTCTCTCTCTCTCTCTCTCTCTCTCTCTCTCTCTCTCCCTTTCTCTCTTTATATATCTATTTCTTTCCCTCTTTTTTTGCTTCCCTTTGAACACTTGCGTCTGTGTCAATACATTACCTTTCTCTCTAAATATATTTTCAGTTTCTTTCTAGATCTCCTCTTCCACTTCCTCTCTCTCTCTCTCTCTCTCTCTCTCTCTCTCTCTCTCTCTCTCTCTCTCTCTCTCTCTCTCTCTCTCTCTCTCTCTCTCTCTCTCTCTCTCTCTCTATATATATTTTTTTCTCGGTATCTCTTTCTCTCTCTTTTTCTTTTTCCTTCTTTTACCTGTGATGCATATTTTTACCGCCATGACTCTGTCTGTGACAGTTTATCACTAAATATTTCTCGCTATGTGTCCCTATTTCTTTTTTCTGCTTCATGCTTTTCCTCTTCCATTCACACTGGTTGTGATCATTCTCTCTCTCATACTTTCTTACTTATTACCTTCTTTCGATATATTTTAAATTCTTTTTTTTTTATGTCCGTGTCCCTTTTTCATTATTACTCATTCTTTTTCTTAGCCTGTGTACGGCTTTTTCTTCCTTCTCCCTCTAGTACTTAGTCTGCCACTCTCACCATTTTTGGATCTTTCTTTCTTCTTTGACCTCCTTTGTCTCTTTTTCAGCATATTTTTTTCTTACTTATTTTGTCTGTGTCTGTGTCATAAATTTACCTTTCTCTCTAAATTTAAATATATGTGTCACTTTCCTTCTTCTTTTTCTGGTTTTTCCTAATCTACACTCTCGCTCTCTATCTATCTATGTATCTATTTCTCTCTCTCTCTCCCCCCTTCCCCCTCTCGCCATCTTTTTTCTTGTGTCTCTTCTTCCACTTTTGATTTATATATCAGTCTATGTCATTTAATTTCTCTCTATGTGTCGCTATTTCTTTTGTCCCTTTCTGGTTCTTCCTCTTTTACTATCTATGTCTCTCTCTCTTTATCTTTCTCTCTTCTCTCTTAGTCTGTCGGTGTGTCTCTTTCTCTCTCTCTATCTTACTTAGATCACTCAAGCAAGGATGATATATACCATGATTGTGTTTCTGTGTGTAACAATCTCTCTCTCTCTCTCTCTCTCTCTCTCTCTCTCTCTCTCTCTCTCTCTCTCTCTCTCTCTCTCTCTCTCTCTCTGTCGATTTATCTATCTCTGTACTTTTTTCTGCGTCTGCTCTTATAAATCAAGCACGTATATCTCGTGGATTTTGTATACCATGTTTGAGTTTTTGAGTGCAATAGTCTAACCTGGGCTCCCTTCTTGTAAAAGAATGAAATTTATAAAGAAGATAGACGGAGAGACGGAAATAGAGAAAGAGAAAGAGGGAGGGGAAAGAGAAAGAGAGAGAGAGGGAGAGAGACAGAGACAGAGAGAGAGAGAGAGGAAGAGAGACAGAGAGAGAGAGAGAGAGAGAGAGAGAGAGAGAGAGAGAGAGAGAGTGAGAAACCAACAGACAGAAGAGATCGACCAAGAGAAACACACACAACAAATGCTAGCACCAGCTGTCTTATCTTCGTAACAGGGTGCAGCACTAAGAATAACAACAACAATAGCAACAGTATAGCTACAACAAAAACAACAAAAACAGCAATGCTCTTATGTAGGAGGTGGCTGTTCCATCACTAGATTGTTTTTCATCTCTAAAGCCATCACTCATTCTTTTGTTTCTCTGTCTGTCTGTGTGTCTCTGTCCCTGTCTGTCTGTCTGTCTGTCCGTCTGTCTGTCTGTCTGTCTGTCTGTCTGTCTGTCTGTCTCTCTCTCTCTCTCTCTCACTTTCTTTCTCTTTCTGACTAAGGGAAGGAAAAATGAGGACAGAAAAAAGGGTTCGCCTGGAGATCGGACAGCTTTTTTACGATCCATTTATAAAAGACATACACAAATGAAAAGTAATTTAACAGTTTAGAAAATTTAAACATCATTATCTTTGGTTAAACGAATTTCCTTTTACTCTACTCCTTTAGTAGTTGGAC
>JAWDGP010001816.1:0-10000 GCA_033675545.1 Elysia crispata
GAAAAAGAGCTCGTCAAGCGAGTCAACTGTCTGGACAAAACATGAAGATCAACTAAGCTAAGCTCAACAATGTCAAGGATATCAACCCAAAGATTTAAATTCGTGGCCAGATACAACTGAAGATTGTTCAGCGTTTGAAAATCTTTGAATCAGTAGTGCCGGATAAATGATCAAAACGAGAAGCTCCATTCAAAATTACTTAACAACAAGTACATTGTCAAGGCGCAAGATTATATTGCAAAAATGCTGCTCCCAGGTTAAACTGATTCGTTCCTTGGTCCTTTCAGTCTCCCTGCACACTTATGAAACATGGACCTTACAGCAGATTTAAAGAGACAGATACAATGTATAGAAATGAGACGGTTTTCAATTCCTTGGACATCTACGGAATTAGGAAGGGAGAATCAGTATTAAGCAAGCAATTATTAATAGACTTTTCTAGGATCTTCTAACCAGTTTGAAATATCGCTGACTAACACACACACAACTCCACCCCCCCCCCTCCCGTACAGAGCATGGAGTGAGAAGAAAGGGCAAGCAGAAAAAGAGACTAGAAGGCAACTAAACGGAATAGACGAATCATATTTGTGATTTCTAGAACTTGGTTCATCCATACAGTGACGAATTTTACTTCTAAGATAATAACAGATATTCGTTACTGTTATTTGTGTACACAATTACTGATAAAATTGTTGCTTTATTAAAAAACTATTGCAGAGTTTTGAGAAAAAATGATCATTCAAACCATTACAGAATGATCGAGTAAAAATGTGTATGTAAGGGTGATAGAAGTGTTGAAAATGCAAAGATACGTAAAAAAATTTTGAAATTATGTGTATCATGTGTATTCAACAAGGACAAATCGGACAAATTTGGAATTGTTCTTTAGTTAAGATTTAAAATTCAACTTGGCTGAGAAAGATTAAATAGCGAAATTTAACTTCATATGTGAAGATATTTTCAGTTTGATTAAATCATATTGTATACATATGTAAACAAACGGAATGACATTGTATTTAATTAACAAGATGATCATCCAATCTAAATTCTGACGTTATTTTCCAAATTTCTGTCGGTATTGAATATAAATTGCTGCTATGACATAAATATTAAAGAAGAAAATTAGATAACTTTTGCTCCACAGCATATATCATGTTTTTTAGAAATACACCTCTTTGATCTATGTTTTTTGGTTGTTGTATACCTACCACCAATGGCGTGAATCATGCAAAGTGTTTAACCTGTTCTGATTTTAATATCTCGTTTAAAATTGTAAGGACATAAACAAACTTTTACTCAGGAAATTACGATATGTAAAATGAATTTACTTACTTATAAAAAAAAAACACATCGAAAAAATAATAGTTGCGATAAAAAAGGCTAAATCGTATTTTTAATATTTACTTTTGAATATTTACGAATAAATGTTACCAGATCTTCCAGGAGGAGAGATGCATAAAAGTGCATCATTTGTCAGTGGTCGCACCAACCCAAACTCTGACGAGAACCAACCTCTAATGCAGAGTTCAGTCTCTCTCATTGGGCCAGATGGCCAGCCAATTGATACAGAGGAAGGTAAGGCAACTTGTCTGGCATCTGATGAGATGCAGATTGAGAGTTTCGAAATACTAGATTCACAAATTACAATCTTTTACTGTCTTGCATTTTTACAATTTTGCACAATTAAATATTTTCTTTTTGCGTTAAGGTAGATCATTGTTTTTTTCTAATACAGTGGATATCAGACTCAGGCGTCTCTCTCTCCATCTCTGTCTCTGTTTCTCTCTCTCTCTCTCTCTCTCTCTCTCTCTCTCTCTCTCTCTCTCTCTCTCTCTCTCTCTCTCTCTCTCTCACCCATCCTCTCTCATCCTCTCCCTTTCGTTTTCTACCTGCTTCTCTCTCATTTCTTCACTCTCTTTCTCTCTCCTTCTTCCCATTTTATCTACCTCACCTTAGCTTTTTTTTCGCTCTTTTTCTCTGTCTTGACCCGATTTTGTCTGCCTGTTTCTCATTCTTTTTCGTTTTTTCTCTCTTTTTTTCTTAATCTCTCTCTCTCTCTCTCTCTCTCTCTCTCTCTCTCTCTCTCTCTCTCTCTTTCTCCCTCTTCCTCTTTCTCGCTCGCTCTCTCTCTCTCCCTCCCTCTCTCGCTCTCTTCAATATATCATTTTTAGCGAACTGACCAATAGTCGAGCAAATACTTGATGCTGAAATCAGTATGGCTCCATGAAGCATAATGCAATCAAGTTTGTTGAACCGGACGTAAATATCAGTTACCAAAACTAATGTGTCAATGATTTACCTTTATTTTTTCAATATGTTATAACGTGAACAAAAGCACTCTTGAATAAATCATATCATTGCACAAACTCAGCAATATTTTGTTACAGCACCATTTTTTTTAAAATCGCACTCCTTGTATTACGTATGCATGCAACGTTCACTATTTTTGTTACTGTTTCTATAATTATTGTGTAGCCCCAAGACACAAAGTGACTAAGATAGGCGGCAGCAAAGAAGGTTTGTGTCTCAACTGTGTGCTACCGTAATTCTCTCCTTAAATTTTTAGTCTAACATGGATTTTTTTTTAATTTCGTTTTGGTTAAAGACTCAACAAAATTCTCCTTCTCATAACCTAATAACTGTGAGATAAACCAGGCTTCGCTTGTCGAATTTCCTCCTAAGAATTTGTTGGTCTATCAGCTTTAAAAGCCGAACTCACAGCCGTCTCTTAAATTCCGTAAAATTTAATTAAAATGATAAGTACTGAGAAAAAAATTTGTTTAGCAGCCATTTTAAGCTATAGATTTCTTTGAGTTGCGGCAATCCTTTGTATATGTATATATATATGCCTTGATAAGACTTAAAACATGGTTTTTTTTACATTAAAGTGCTATTAATCTTCACAAATCCAGTGCTAGAACTGCAGTTGAGTTGACAGCCATACAGACTGGTTGTCCGTTTTCTTCTTTATATATTTCCTCCCTGCGCATTTAAATAGAAAGACTTCATATACGCTGCCTAGCGGCTAACTTCAAATGGGAGGGAACTTTAATGAAATTACAATATCGTTTATAGGATTTTCATACAAACAATTTACATGCGACAATAGTATTATGATGAACTAAAAGACTGTTTTCCTGCTAAGCGATGGATTTATATAGGAACACCTGCAACCAACCTGTCAAAAAAAAACAAAAAAAAAAAACACACAAAAAAAAACAAACAAACAAACAAAGAACGTTGAAACCTTATCTTACTTTGCATTGATTTAAACATAGTTTGATTTTGCATTGTCTCCGTCGCCAAGCGCTTAAATAAGCTCACAAGTAAAGCAAAAGATTATGAATTGAACATAGCATATACTTGATAAATGTCACAAGGCGCTTCATAGCTCAGCATATTAAATGATTAAGCTAGACCGGTGTAATAATGCTTAATAGTTTTAAGAATAGTTTTATTTGCTTTCACCTCCCTTATTTTTTTTTTTATTTGAACCCTTTTAATCTCCCTTAAAACTTTTTTTAAATTAAATTATATAATGTCTTTTGTTCACTCACAGAGCACCTAAACCCTCACCCCATGAAATGTCATTTCTGGTTTACATTATTGCTATTTTAAAAATAACACTTCCTGGGAATACATAAACTTTTTAATTCCCGTTCATAGCTTTCCCTAACCATTAACTGTTTTCAAGTAAACTTTAAAAAAATCAACAGCCAGAAAATCAGAGACTTTCTTCTATGTGTTTGCGTTAATCACGTTTTGCTCCATTTTCTCTCTACTCAAATGAAATATACACCCAGATTTATTTGTTAACCAAAACAAGAGAAAAACACGAAGTAAAATGTTTTACATTAAAGATGAATAATATCCATAATCTTTGCCTCTCAGCTTCTCTCACATTCAAAACATCCTGTACAGTTTATTTGAACATAAAACAAGTGGGCTTTCCCTTCGTACCCCCTCCCCCCCCCCCCTTCCCCCCAACTCGAAACTTATTGCACAAATTTTCATTCAGTAAGCGGTGCACACCAGCTTCGCCAATGCATTGTTCAGTTCTGAACATAGCGCACCCTTTGTTAATGTACCATTGAAAGGTGGCAGAAGAAAGATTGCTACAATATTAGCTGTGATCAGATTTGTGCATGCTAGTACTCTATTAAAATTAAAGAATCTTGAGATATTGGAAGTTTTGTCCCTTTGTCATGAAGACATTCTTTGAATAAAGGAGAGATCTCAAGCAAAAAAAGTAAACCAAATATTTTCAAATAATGAACCGAATCAGAGTGGCCATAATATGTCGAAAACGAACAGGCCGTTTGAGACAACGTGTGGTTTTGCAGCATGGCTTTGCGAGACCGCGTTACGCTAAATAAATCCAGGAATGGCTTCGGAGGTTCTACCTCTTGTTCACTTATACCTCTGAAAAACATTTGACTGGAAAGCGGTTCATCTATATAAACGACTTTATTGAGAATGTGTTAAAATACCCGTCATCGCTTGTTAAGAATTTCCTGATCGCTCGCTTCTATCCCTTATGCACCGATATCAAACATACTGCAATGTTCACGGCGATAATGCCGAACAGTAGATTATATGTGTGAGTAACGTTTATAAAAATAAGCACCCGGCTATTCGAGTTATCAAGGGGGAGCCATTGTATAATCACCCGTTTCATTATTATCTTCCATGGTTTTCTGTGAAGTCATGAAAATAGCCATACTGTTTGAAAAATCGCGTTTTGCATCTCTCTAGTTAAATATATCCCATTTTATTATGTGCTGGTTTTAATGACTCCGGAAATAAAGACAATCTACAAATTAAAAATCCTGTGGTTCCAAATTAATGTTTAAAAAGTTTTCATATTTATTAGAATTAGAAAATGATTATGTCCGATTCTTTTTAAACCAATCCTTAATAATCGTGCTCGGGTTTTTTGAATAGTATAATAATCATTCATACATCGTAATCTTATTTTTGTTCTTCACCATAGCTTTAGAAAGTTTTTGGTTCACATATAGGTTTTAAGAGAATCATTCAGATGACCTAAAGACGAAAAAAAAACATAAATTGCGGGTAGAAGCAAGAAAAAGAGACACAAGATGGAAAGAATAGAGGAGTAAATTGAAATGAAGATTGTGCGAAGAGAAGCTGAGAGAAAAATTAAGATTTATTCCTTTTCTTTTGAACTTGCTTTTGATTATATTTAACTTTCTCTCTCTCTTTCTTCTCATTTTTTTTTAGTATCAGTTTCCCAAGACTTATTACCTCTCTTTCATAGAAACGCATAGTTTACATTACCTCATATCAATATAGACCTATTTGTTTCTTCAATGCTTTTATGTCTCAATAATTTTTAGAGAAGAAATTATTAACATTTAAATTTCTAAACTTTTCCGAAATTTAATTAATCAAAATTGACTTCAAGTTGCCCAAAACTGATCTGCATTTCAAACTGTATCTAGAGAAAGCGTGCTTAGACGGACACATTTAGTTTCTAATTAAAACCGCCTTTTTCGTAAGAAAAAGAATGAAGAAGAAGATGCGAAAGGATGAGCGCGATTTTTCTGGTTGAGGAGATGAAAAATAATGACAAGGAAAGAAGAAAAGAGAAATAGCGAGAAGAGGAAAAAAGAAAAAAAAATTCGCAAACCCCCCCCCCCCCCCAAAAAAAAAAAAACAAAAAAACAAAAAAAAAAAACAGCAACCCAAAACAATAAACAAGCAAAAAAAGAAAGAAAAAACAAAGCAAAAAAGAAAAAAAAACAACCTCAGAGTACAAGTGGCGAGCAAAAAAATAAAATGGAAGACGAGGGCAAATTGGTCATTATGATGGACGAACTGGAAATGACATGAATTTGCTGAACGTTTTATTTTGCCAGCTCAAAACAATCACTATTCACTTTCGCTTACAGAAATATCCGTGAATCTTGAATTATTGGGTTGCAGTTAAATTGTTTCATTGTGAAAATAAAAATAAAATTCAAATATAGTTTAATTAATCAAAACAGATTATATTTATAGCAGAGGTAAAGATGAGGATAATGATGTTAATTATTATGTTGATTTTCATTACGGAGATGTTTCTGATGACAGTGGTGATGGTGCAGATATTGCTATTATGTAGATTAGTAACAACATTTGAGATGATGCTGATTTAGAAAAGGAAACGTTTTGTATTTTTTGGTGAATATTTAATGCTAATAAATCATGTCTACAATGAAATTGATGAATATAAGACCAGCAGTTGTGACTATCATGTTTTTAATAGAAACTATAGTTTGTGGTCATGAAGACGGTGATGATAGTTATAACAGCAGTGTCATAATGAAATCAAGATGATAGGGGTTGTAATGTTGATCTACGTAGCATGGTTGTATATTCGAAAGGTAGTTAAACTCCAGCTGTTACCCAATCTCTTTCCTTGTACTGAGGTCCAGTCTCATTTTCCTTTTTTCTCTCTTTTTCATTTTTTAATATTGTTTGATGAGCAAAAAAATGGATGATTCTCCTGGAGTGCTTTTACCTGTCCAGAGGACAGTCAAGATTATAGTGCTGACTTGATCTTGCCAGTATTAACAAAACAAATTAGAAGGCAAACTTAAATTCATTCTGACGTAAAGCTAGTCGCAAGAAGACTTCTTAATCCACTAATTTACGCACTTATTGTTTGGTTAAAAATACTATTTCTTGTTGATACAAAAAAAATCTAGATAAACATTTATTCTTATTTCACTTATAGAGGATAGAATTCAATACAACAGTTCAAATAATTTTAGCCTGAATAGATTGAATTAAAGTTTTTTTTTCCCACAAGAAATAGACTTATTCTGATTTTCGTATTTTTGCCTAGTTGTACCTGACTATGCAACGTTATTGACCTGCCTTTAGTCTTTTTCATTTTACGCTATAAATTTCCTTCTTTACTGCAACTTTCTTAACACAATGATGTTTGAAATTTGGCCTCACATGAAGCTATGTTTTCCCAATTCACCTCTATTTCATTTCTTTTGTGTGATATCATCTGAATTCTTTTCGTCTGTATTTATTACAGACGAAGTCATGCAATTCATAACGTTAATTAAATTTATTAGTCCTTGTAACCAAGAAATAGATGTACATTGTGTTTTTTAAACATATGCTTGCTACATTTTCATTTTGTGTACCGCAGTCGTTTTTAAAAACCGAGTGATTTACCTAAGATTTCTGTTGTTTATTTTATCCACCTTTTGTTTTTGTTGCTGTATTTTATGAAACTTATCTACTGCGCTGTGTGCCCGCCCTTGCCCAGCAATTTAAACAATTATTATGCTATTTACCTAGCTTTCGTTTCATCCATCCTGTACTGAATAGTCAATTTCATCTGCTTTCAGCCTTAGATGCCGAGATTGCTGGCGGGCAAGGAGAAGAGGAAGACCTTGATCTTATTGACGAAGCTACAAGAAAGTTTAACTTCTGGACGCACCAGATACACATATTTTTTGTATGCAAATTCTTTCCCGGTGCTGAGAAGCACATCCAAACCCGCAAGGCCGCGGAAGCAAGGCGCTTGCAAGAAGCCAAGAAACGGGCAGCCAGAGCAGCAATGGAAGCTGCCGAAATAGCCGCTCAGGCTGAAGTCGAGGCAGCAGAGGAAGAGAAGAAAGCTTTCCGAGAGGCCGAAGCAGAAGGAGACGGTGAGGCCGGAGCTGAGGAAGAGGAGAAAAATGAGCAAGATGACGAGTAGGTGTCAGGCGAGATATGTGACGCCAATTCCTTGGCAGACGATGTCTCCCAGCGCTCACTCAACTCACCGAAACGCTCTTACTTTTCCACGTCGCAAAAAGATTCTATTACCCGCATCTCGGCTGCACCGTCGTTGAACAACTTATCGTTTATGGCTGCAACGGAAGAAGACCTTCAAAAAGCTGAAAGCAAAAAATCATCCACCTAGCTTACCTTCCATCAATAATTTCAAGGAAAAAAACATGTGTAACGAGTCCAGCATAGCCAAACGTAAACTGAACCGACCACTGTTGATTTCTGTGAACTTCCCCGCCCCCCTTCTTTTTTATTTTAACGTTATTTTTCTTTTGAGCGCTCTGATAAATATATTGAAAATGACTAAATTTGTCAATACGCCTTAGACATACATTTATATGCCAATAAAATCAGTATTGAGGAGCAAAATATATTTTACTTTGATAGTTAAAAAAATATCTGGGATTTGGAGGAACTTTACATTTTCCCCCTGCTTTTAAACTGTTTGTCAATGTTTACACATAAATGAATAAATTTGCCTTGTGACGTCTGTCTGGTTTATATCAAGTGAAGATGAGCCTCATTGAACAAATTATACAGGCTAAGTTAAAAATGAATTTTGAATAAAACTCTTGAACTAAATCTCTATATTTTACGTGTGCTTTTATTATTACTCAAGAGCTTTCAAAGCTAGTAAGTTGCAACTATGGCAATAAATGAAGAAGATAGAGTTGCATGACTGATTAAGTTGGTAGTTAACCCTTCATACGCTTTTGTATAACTTATTCCAGACAGATTACAGGCGCTAGGGCAGGAACTACCATTTTTGTGTCAAGTTCATAGTCATAACCTGATTTTGACATGGCATATTCCTCATTTTCTTGCTGACTCTTTATCCCCCATATCTAGTTTTTTGCGGGTCAAGTTCTCTTTGCTCCGAGAAAAATTGTGATTATTTGCTCCATTTGAGATTAATACATTAAGGGCTCTTTACTTTTTAACGACAAATTAAAATATGCCATACTACCTAGATAGTTTTTTTCTTTTAAAAGTTTTTGCTATTATTTTTGGGCACGATATCGATCGACCATTTCGCTCTAAACAAATATTGTCTCTATCTCAAAGGACTATCCACCATTTTTCTGACAGATATTTAAGGAATGTAGAAAACCCTGTAAATTTTTCCATGGTAGTACATGAAATATTAATACATAGCCTTTGAATATTTGTCTGAAGGAAGCAGTTCTTTTTTTCACGGAGGTATTTTATCATACTTTAAACCTTGTTTTCTCAAATTAATTTTCACTTATCTAAAGATTTCTTTAAAGAATTAATCCAGCAGCTACATGGAGCTCTGTACTGCTTATAAAAATACCTATAGATGTGGAAGTAACCTTGAAGTTCTATCTTTGCACAGTTTCTCTAAAAGTTAGTTTTTATAAATGTTTCCCCTAAAAAATTCTGACTTTAACTTTCAGCCGATATAAAACAAATAGTAAAAAAATTCAGTTTCAAGAGATCCCTTTTCTTAGTTTGACCCACAGTTTTCTGAAAATCTTAATTATTTTATTCTAAATTTTGGAAAGAAATAGCTACTAATTGAGTTTTCTATATGATCACTGCCCTTAACTTTCATTAGGAACTTCATGAGTTTTTTTCCCATTTAGAGGATAATCCTGTCAATTGATATCAACGGAACGTGAGTAAACTACGTTGGGGTAATGATTGTTTTATTCTTGGTATACTCTGAGCGATCAGGGAGAGGTTTGATGTTTTTCTATTTTTATCGCATTTTAGCTCCCTTTATCTTCCTTTTGTCCTGCCCTGTCGTCATGACTTCTCTTCCTAAAAATTTTCTTCTTTTCGTAGATATCTTACTTTTCTATTCTAATAATAAAATCTAAATGCATATTATCCTAGATTATGCTGTCAGTTTTCCCTTGCTGTTATTTTGCATATTGCATCGCTTTTATTTTCACCGCGCAGTTTTCTCGTGCACACCTTTTTTCTGAAGGGTTCATCTCTTCACACACATTTCCTCAATATTGCCAATCTCTCCATTTCCTCTTCTGCTCCTCGTTTAGCTCTACATCTTTTTCTTTAGTAAAGATTAGTATTTCAAACCATTTGTATGTTTCCGTTGGTATATTCACCCCCCCCCCCCCCACAACACAGCCCGAGTATTATTTAGAGACCTGGAGTCAACTAAGCCTTAAATGCGACATATTTTAAGTCTTGTGTGAGCTGCCTTAATCTCTGT
>JAWDGP010001816.1:15000-85000 GCA_033675545.1 Elysia crispata
TATAATATTTTCCTCATACTTGCACATTTTTGAAAGTTTGCAAAAAAATTTTTGTAAGTGTAACTGTCTACAAGGTTAGAAAGCCTAAGAAATTAGATCGTTGTGTGTAGGTGCTTTTTGGTTTTATTTTTTCAGTTTTTCTTATATTTCAAACATTTTTGATGTACTGGATAGATGTTCTTTTCCGATATCTTACAGTAAAAGTTTTATACTTTTAGAAAACATTCCTTAAAAGTTAGAAAAGGTTTGGAGTCAAATTAAATACATACTGTGCAATTTGTAAAGCTTCAGTGCTTTAAAAAAACGCGAGCGTTTGTCAGCTCTTAAGGTAAATCTACTTTACTACCTTATGATTTAAAATTTCTTTATCCAAAATTAGGTGATTAATGTGTCAAAGGCTAGATGTAGATTTACGATATTGTGTCACTAATGGATCGCACAGGTTAGACATTGATTAGACTGGCTTTGCCAAATAAATATTGCTTCGCAGTATTAAGAAGATACTTAGTGTAAATCTCTTGATCTAGCACTAGCTGTTTCAAGTAAACGTTACAATAGTCACCACAAATTAGGGAACGTGTCCTCATTAACCTGTGATTCGGGCGTTTTTATTAGACGCATTAGATCCAGATATCTAGCTAGGTCTAGATCTGTAAGGGAAGAATTGACATTAGGTGGGTGCATTTGTTAAATTTTGGAGTTCTATATTTCAACACACACACACACACACACACACACACATATATATATATATATATATATATATATATATATATATATATATGGAGAAACTCTTTAAATGGAGGAGAGATCTCAAACAAAAAAGAACACTAAATTAGAAGCAATCTTTTAACAGCCCTCTTTTCAGTTTATCTCTCCAACGAGACCATAATGTAGTGCTAGTGACCCATTACCGATGCATCACCTGATGTGGTGAAAAAGTGCTCTCCACTACAAAGTAAAAACGTGCAACTGCTTAGACAATAATATAGAGAGAAAAATTTAAGGCTTCGGATTTTTTAAAAAGTTCTCGGGTTACCCTGGTAAAGTTTTTTCAATATTTTAGATCTAGTCCCAATTTGTATAACTCATGGAAGACACATTGAGAGTGCAAGTTAATATTGGCTTAACTTAAATGTGTCTACGTTTCCTTGTTGACAATTAGTGGATCTGGTCGATATCTTAGATATGAAACAGTATTAAGGACGGAAAGCATGCAAAAAAGCAGAAGTGGTGTTAACACTCGCAACCGCCGCTACGGAAGAAAAGGCGAAGATGTTTTTAAAATACTGACCAATAAAATCTCTTCTAATTTCCTGCACAGGACGGCATGTTTTTCATGACCCTTCTGTTTTTGAGCTGGAGTATGTCAAATTTTATTTAGTTTTTTTTTTTCAGTTTTTCAATCCATTTAAATAAAATAACATTTTTAAAAAAATCTATATTTATATTTAAAAATAAACAATAATTCGTTTTGGAAAATACATTTTATTTGAAAATTGAAAAGCACTGACAACAATCTTTTAAATAATATTTGGTTCATCATAACAAATTGGGTAATAAAAATACTGTTTATTTGAACGAACATACATGCTTGTTATATACTGGGAAGATTATATACCAGTTTTTCTTACTACCTCACCATTAAAACGTCTTTATTCTCAAGATTAATTTTTTAAGCTCATCTTTCTACTGGCGAATGGAATATTTCAAACGATAAGCATTCTAAATAATTACTATTATTATTGCTTTTGCAAATGAGGCATGAAAATTACTTTTATATGTAATCTAAAGCATGTTTTGCCTCTCCTTGTAAAGATTTTAATTTTAAGGGAGAAGTACTACCAAATTTCAGAACCGTTCCCTGAATTTAAAGGAAAATATGTCGGAGGGAAAAAAATCCCACAAAATATTTGAATGGAACAGGCAATAACTGCGTGATTCATTTGTGAATATGACTTTCCATACCTGGAATTGATTATATTGCATTTTAATTTCAAATTTGGCGATGATGGGTTTACTTGTCTGAATACTCTTCTCTCTACGGCTAAAAGGCATTGGTCTGTGCTATGCTGAATTGACGCTTGATGTTCAATTCAAAATTATATTTCAAAGGGAATTAAATATAATATAGTTGAATTTATAATTTTTTCCCTCAAGCGGTTAACCTAACTATGACTTCGTGATTTGAAGTAAAGATGCCTGAAGGCTAAGATGACATTCAACCAAGAATAAACTGTTAGATATAATTAAGAGGCGTCGGGATTTCGCTTCATGATTGTGTGCAGATGATTGAGATTTGACTGCGGTATGAATTTATGGTTTATACCAACATTGTAAAAAGCCTACTTTCATCACCACATCTGAAAATCACTTCACTTCAGAAGAACCCCTATGCCACGGAACAGTTTCTGTGTGATTTCTGTCTCATTTCATTGATGATTAAAAAACCGATACAATGTTAATAAAAATGCGAACCAAACTTATTTTAATTTTGAAAATTTAAATACTCGATGATGTTATGTTTTGGCGTTTTTGCATTATCTATCACCTCCATATCCAAGGGTTCAAGCGCGCACATCGAATAGTTTGTAGTCTTTCTAATACAAGTTTCTGTGTTTCGCACATGCCTGGTAAGTTATTCATTTTCTGCTAAGTCTTCTTATATTTCTCGCCATTAGATATTCACAAAGTACGAAGGCCGCGATCTTTACAGATTGTAAAAACAGTTATTGATTTTTTAAAGTGGATTAAGCGTTTCATAAAAGAAGCAAATGCTTTTGAGTTTATACTTTGTTCTGCTGAGAAAGCCACACTTTTAAAATGCGATTTTTTTTAATCATAATGTATCAGCTCTTTAGAAAAAAAATTGGATCGAAAATGTAGAAGACGAAATACGAAAAAAAACTCTGGTACGGCTTCATAAAGTCTCAGAGGCATAATTTCTAGTGCCTCATTAAAACAACTTGGTTGCATTCTTTACAATGCCTGTCCATTCAATTTTTTAGCATAACAACGTTAATAATCCTGGACGCCCGGACCTAACAGTCCCCAAGCACGCAGTTGCACTAGGTATAGTTATTAATTCCCACTTGAAGACTCTTTAACAACCTGTCCTGAGGTTATATCATCAAATTATCAGCTCCAGTAAGCAGAGCTTTGAGAGATGTTTTTACTCTTAACCCGGTACACTATAGACCTCTGGGTATACTTTCCTCGGTAGCCGACTGAACCAACACTTTCAAGGCCATATCATGGTAGATATTAAGGGACAATGCAACTCTCATTGTGACCTTTCAAGAGGGCAGAGGTTGTCTGTTCGGATCTCAAGAGATTAGTAAGCGAAAGAAAAATAAACCCGAAATACTCTCATATTTACACCAGTTCGAGCGACAGATTTTTGCCTAAGGCGACTTCTTTCATATTATTCAATAGTATCAAACTGCTGTCGCGCTTTGTGGTATTGTAATAAACATTCTGCTTTCTAATCAAAACGTCCTGATTTGTTTCTGGCTTTGCGATTATGTCTCCTGCCCCCTCTAAGATGTAAGATTTTGCACGAGTCTTTCTTGAAGTTAAAAATAGCAAAAGACTTGGTTTAAGCATCACGTGTACCTTATGCCAACAGTTCTAAGCATACTAGGAGATTTAAAGATTCCTCCCTACCTCCCCTGATCCCTTTTCGGAAGCCTGGTGGTCTAGAGAGGTCAAAGGAGCGTGAAGCGAGTACATGACATTCCAAATAATTATGTTGTGGACAGGGCACAGGCCTTTAGCCCAGTTCATAGTGGTGCTGTTGTAGGTCTTCACACCTGTGTGTGTGGTGTCTGTGGGGGGGGGGGGGGGGGGGGGGGTGGAAAGGAGTGATTGTGTAATTCTGTTCACACCTTAGAGATCATCTCAATGCCTTTGCCAAAGAGACAAACATTTGGACTTAGATCCGTGCGATTCCGAATCGGAATCTCCCGAATCCAAGAATTAAATTCTACCTTGAGACCACCGACACAGCTCTTTAGGTGTTACCATAAAAATAATTTTCTTGCTTAGATTATTTTCCTGTCATATCGCATTCCTTTTTAATCTGCATTTTCACATAGTCAACCATTCAAAATATCCTAAATAGAATTCTCATCGACAGGCAAAACAATAAGTACAGGTTGACTTTGCTTGATTTTAAAACAAACGTTCTTGCATCGCAGGAAGAACTAATATTTAATAAGCTAGTCTTTCGGGTGAATTCGATATACTCGCAACTGCAAATCAACTACCTCTTCCTTCTATTGACAGCTTAGTTTTTTAAGACTGCAATTAAGCGCTTAATACTGACAAGCTCTCCACGGCCAATTATAAATTTTGTAGGAAGTGCCCACAAAGACAGTTTAGAACAATACATTTTCACACTTCACTTTCTTTCCTCCAGCTGTCTGTACAAATATCTGTCTGTCTATATGAGGACGTAGCCGTTCACACTTAGATAACTGTACTGAGATGAAACCAAGCATTTTATTGTGCGTGTGGGTCTAAGGGGAAATATAATCCATTGAAAGCATCGCTGCCTCTCTTACTTAACAGCTGTACTAATGGCAGACTTAGAGTAAGAAGATAACAGATCATCAGTCAAATCTCAGTGTGGTTGTCAGAATGCAATCTTTTATAATAACATGCGATTGATAGATCTAGTAACCTAATTGTCTGCATGTCAATCCTGGATAATACTATCTTACTGCCTTTTTATGTTCTGTTTGTCTTCTTCTTCTTCTTCTTCTTCTTCTTCTTCTTCTTCTTCTTCTTCTTCTTCTTCTTCTTCTTCTTCTTCTTCTTCTTCTTCTTCTTCTTCATCATCATCATCATCATTATTATTATTATCGTTATTATTATTATTATTATTATTATTATTATTATTATTATTATTATTATTATTATTATTATTATTATTATTATTATTATTATTATTATTATTATTATTATATTGTTGTTGTTGTTGTTGTTGTTGTTGTTGTTGTAATTGTATTATTATTATTATTATTATTATTATTATTATTATTATTATTATTAGTAGTAGTAGTAGTAGTAGTAGTAGTAGTAGTAGTAGTAGTAGTAGTAGTAGTAGTAGTAGTAGTAGTAATTCCTTTTTTTTTCTTATCTCTTTATTTTTCTGTAATATCCCTTATTTCTTATATTCCTTTTTTTAAAGTACCCTTTTTTGTTTTAAATAAAGATTTTTAATAACTCTGTATTTACCCATTTCAATGTGTCTTGATGCCAACGTGTTTCGTCTCAACAGCGGACGGAAGAAGTAATGTAGTGTGAAGCAGTTGTAACTGCTTTGGTTCCCCTTTCTTTTTAAGTTAGGATCACGATTGGTTTCCGTGCTAGTGCTGGTCGCTTACAGACACGTTTGTCCTAGACCTCTTAACATTGAACTGAGCAGGAGGTATTGTCATTATTGTATCCGTTCTTCTATTCTGGTTTTACTGCAATTTTTATTTTCTCTAGGATGTAGGCTTCTGGTGTCAGAATATCGTGGCGACTCCCTGAAGTAATTTTGTTTATCTTTGAGTTTTTCCACTTTCTTCTCTGTATATATTAGTTTGTCCCTAGTTTTAAAATCCTTTCAAAGTCAAATTCATGGAGGACAGGTTACAAAATACTGTCATATTTTCTACACCAGAAAGTTAATTTGATGCTCTTGCTATGTGTTGCAGTTTCATTCTTTTATGCCGCGACATTATTTTCACTATCTCGTTGAATTTTTTTAGTCTTTATTTTCTTGCATCCGGCCGACCAGTGAGTAAAAGTTTGTCCACCGCTTGTTATCTCACTCCTCTTTGGAAAACGAACATTTCTACCTTTATCCTTGAAATTATGATAAAACTTAAAGATATAGAACATATCGGAATATATTGATCGATCTGAAGTTAATTTACATGAAGTGAACTATTTTAAAATCTTCACATCAGGGCAAAGTAGCGAAATTTTAATCAGTGCATGTCAGCATGTCTTTGCTTCTACATCTATCTTGTATGGTTTACCATTTTTTTTCTTTCTTCATCTTTTTTATTCTCCTACCAAGTTGTACAATCATTCTTTTTTTTCTTCCCTCCCTGAACAAACATATCAGGGCCGACCGTCGGTTTTCTAGTGCGAGAACCTGTGAAGATTCATGTTTTATAGGCGTATTTTTTTGCCAATTCAAAGGGAACCTAGATCGAGCACTACCGAACTTAATTAAGAGAGAGAGAGAGAGAGAGAGAGAGAGAGAGAGAGAGAGAGAGAGAGAGAGAGAGAGAGAGAGAGAGAGAGAGAGAGAGAGAGAGAGAGAGAGGGGGGGGGAGGCAGAGAGAAAGATACATATATATATATATATATATATATATATATAAATATATATATATGTGTGTGTATATATATATATATATATATATATATATATATATATATATATATAGAGAGAGAGAGAGAGAGAGAGAGAGAGAGAGAGCAGCGGACCGAGAAATAATCCTGATACTGAAAATATGCCAGTCAAATTTAACGATAGATATATTTCGAGTGCAGCGGTTCCTTTTTCTCCTCAGATGAATGACTCACTCAAACTCTATGTGAATGGAGAAAAGATTAGAAAAAAAGTGAAGAGAAAATTGGATTATATAGGTAGATAGATATATAGATAGATAGGTAAGCATACAGTATTTTATGATAGATAAATGTTTCGATGGATAAAATATTAATTATAAAGCCGATTAATTGATAGGCAAAAAAGTTAATTAGAGATAATAAATAGATAATCATTGATTGAGTGAAAGAGATCAAGATAACGTATGGGTAAGTGTGTGTAAAAGATAGAGAAGTAAATTGAGCCAAGGGCAGGTAGCTGGATAAGTATATTCATATGGTTGAAAGACAGATAGACAGATTGATAGAAAGCTACAGGGAGAAAGAGAGAGAGAGAGAGAGAAAGAGAAGAAGAGAGAGAAAGAGATAGATAGATAGATAGAGAGAGAGATAGAGAGAGATAGATAGATAGATAGTAGAGAGATAGATTGAGAGAGAGAGATAGATAGATAGAGAGAGAGAGAGAGAGAGAGAGGTTAAGAAAAATTAATTTATTTCTATCATTTTTTTATCGATGACAATCGTGCAAATCTTATCTTTCTTTCATTTAAGTAAAGATGTCTTTAATACTTTTTACATAGAGACTACTTGACTTTTCTAAATGTTACTAGATTAAAATTTATAGTAAAAAAAGCCCTGGTGATATGTGCAACATTGCACACAAATTTGAAGAATTTTTTAAATGAAATATTAATTTAATCTAACTGAGGAGGAAGCCGTATGCGAAGTTATGATATTTAATTAAATCTCATGATCAGTAAATGTAAAAAATGTATTTTTTTTCTTCAAGACTTTTTCAAAGACGTCGTAATGGATGAAAAGCGTTCAGTTCTGCTCGATGGTTCTTCTGCAATAGTTTTAGCGCTTCTCAGATTATAATTAATTTTGTACTTAAGAGAGCTCGTCAAAACAACCACTGGGATCTTTTAAAACCATCAAGAATTATTTACAATGTAGCATGTTTAGAGTAAACGTTTTCAGTCCGTTGAATCCGTTGAATATTTCATCTCAGTCTATTTATACAAAGTTGTAAAAAGTCAAAATTTTGAGACAGATTCTGCAAGAACTCTACACTCTGTGGCGGTGTCACTCACTGAAATATCTCCCTTCTAATCTTGTTGCTTCTTTGAAAGCGTCCATTTTGTGTCACAGCCTGTATGTGACTTTACGAAAAAAGGACTCAATTTAAAAAAAAAAATCATCATAGAAACACTTTTATTGTTTTTTAGTAAAGATACATTACTTTTTTTTTTAAGAGAACCGGTAATAGTTTTATTGAAATGGAAAAAAGGTGTAAAATTTCAATTTGTGAGACACCCATTATCAAATCATTGTTAATTATCAAAACAAATTAGCGGTTCTCATTCTGCCTGACTGTAAACGCCCTTCTACATTTTCTTCTTGTTAATTACTCTGGACACATTATCTAGACTTATGCCCATTACCGGGACAAAAATATCCCACAAAGCATGATAACTTGGAATAGATTAAAATAATATGGAATCTAAGGAAATTAACTCTGTCTTATAGGATTAAATTTCGCTTCATTAAAAATTTTGATTTTTTTTTTGCCGATTCAAATTTCAATTTTCAATTATTTAAATTGTGTCTACCTGCCCCACTTTTCATATTTTAATTGTTGAAAACATCCTTATTTAACAACCAGGAGTCAAAAAACACAGGTCGCTTGACTCGTGCTTCTTCGACCATGATTTCTGGTACGTTCTTTTAGTTAGCAGTTTTCGTTGTAAAACTTTTACCGGGAGGAAAAACAAATTCTATCTCTGCACCAGCTCATTATATTGTAAAGATAATAACAAATATGTCTAACCGAAAAATACATTTCCAGTTGTAAAAATGACGAGCTCTCTTAAGTAAGAATATTCACCCTTTCGCCCTTCGTATCTTGGTAGCAACCTCAAGCCTTGTTTGTTGTGTGTATGATATATCTAGTGACTAATGGACGAACCCAAGGCATTTGAGCCCGCCAGAATTTCCGTCTATATCCGCTTAAGATTAATGCTAGTTATGATAAAGGCTACTTTTCTCATTTTTATTGGTTGGTAACTATTACAAACTGTACTCAATAGTGAAATACCGGTATTTTTTAATTAAACTCCATGAACTTGTCTGTTTGAGAGAGAGAGAGAGAGAGAGAGAGAGAGAGAGAGAGAGAGAGAGAGAGAGAGAGAGAGAGAGAGAGAGAGAGAGAGAGAGAGAGAGAGAGAGAGAGAGAGAGAGATCATTTGAGAAACTCACCCCCCACTTTGACTCGGTAAAGGGTTAAGTACGTGTGAGAAAACGGATTGAGTAATTGACTACATCATAATTATAATATAGATTTCTCAAACTTAATTGATAAATCTAAGTAAGCCGATATCATCATCTCGTTCTCCTCATCAAGCATTAATCATTTTACATGATCTTTGGATATAACTGTTTTCATCGTCTCTCCCATTGTCTTTATCTCACCTGATAAAAATGAACTTGATTTTAACTCTCTTGACATGTAGCTAGTTTTAACAAGACAATAAATTATAGTCACCACACTTCTTAATTATGACTGAGCTCTCCATTCCATCAAGACGTATCACAGTGATCTAACTTTTCTGCAGAAAATGGTCAGGAGAATGAAAGACAGCAAAACGAATGTAACTTAGCGTTTTATTTCAATCTGGGGCTGTAGCGATACATGAATATAAATCGAATAGACCAAAAAATGCGTGATGCACAAGGCCCCCCTAGCAAACTGCCGTAGGGGTCGCGATGAAAAAAAATTTTTTTTTTTTGTTTTTTTTTGGGGGGGGGGGGGGGGGGAGAGTGTCTGAATTTGTGAGTTAAAATTATTGAATCAATTTTCTCAAAGCTGTTAAACGTCTTTTCCAGATTGCATTGAGGCCTGCAATAACCAATATTGATTTTTGTTTTCGATTTGAGACGTTATTATCAAAGGGATCATTTCTTATGGTTACTCGTGAACTATGATACCGTTTTTCTTTATTTAACACTATTCAAATTTAAATTTATTGATATACCTCATGGTTTGATAGAATACTATTTCTAGGTAATAGTTCCTTTTTTAGAGAATGCTAGATTGAGATCTATTACTAAGTCATATAGAATTCTAATCCTACCATAATGATCAAGTAAAAAAAAATTGGTTGCTAAAAATAGAACAACTTTGAGGATATGATTTAAAAAGACTGTTAAACATAGATCTTAATTGTTTAGTTGGCTGAAGACAAAAACTAGATTAATAAATGATCACATCACAATGGTTTAATCAAAATATAGAACTTAGAACAAAGTAGACAAATGGTTAAAAAAAAAAGAATTGTGGACTAAGCTCGCATCAAAATAAGATTGTTTACTTTTATCTTTATCTATTTTTTGCCTCAAAAGAATTATAATGATGATACGTTTCTGCAAAAAGTCCCAATCTACGCTATTCACTGTTTACTTCCACATAAGCGATTCCAGCTATTCAAGCTAATGCACAGAATATCTTTCATAGTGCTTTGCGATATGTTTCTGTTTTTGTTTTGTTTTTCGCCTTTCTTTAACTGTGCAAAATACAAGCAATTTTATTCATTTGCAAAACATTTTAAACGCATTACATTACTCTTCTTTATCATGACATCATTCATGAGAGTAAGTTTTATGCTAAATTAGGCCTACCGTACTAAATACAGAAAAAATATATATTTAGATCTATCCAAATGTAATTCATGGAATTGAAAGTTGAATGAATGGACAGGTTTATAGTTGCGAAATTAGAAAACGAAATAAAGTATTTTGAACTGAGTCGAGGAGAAGTCATTGCATCTTAGTTTTTTCCCCTTCATCTTAGTTTTAAAAAACGCTAAAGGAGAATGGGTTCAAAATGCTTTGTGTATCGAAATAGTTTGCGACTGAAACATCTTCATAATCATGCTATGCAAGAAATATATAATCGCAAAGAGAAGAAAATAGGATAATAGATCTAGACTCACATTACTATCTACCCACGTTCGATTTTCACTATCCATTTCACACTCTAGCTTTTTACATCACCCATGTTATAATGACACTTTTCAAAACTCATCATTATGTACATACAAATAAATGGGCAGCTATGAATACCTGCAAGGCAGTGCACCTCTAGGCCCTCTCTACATAGTGTTTTAAACTGCGTTTAGAAATATCTCCAAATACGTTGAGAATATAAAGGGTCAGCCTTTCCCCCCAGAATGATGTTGAATTTTAACATTCTTTCCCATTCGATTTTTCCTTCTGATCTGTTCATTTTTCACTAAATTTGATATTAACTGGAAGTGATTTTTTTGTAAGGTTTTATCATAATTATACCTTATTTTATTTATGTGCAGAGAGTTGTGAAAATTTCACTTTTTCTATGGTCAACCCCGTATCTTTTTTGCCTTGAATGAAACGCCCAGTATCTTGCAAAGTGGATTTAACATTTCCCTCTAGTAGCTAGTAAATTTAATGGCAAGATACTTTATTTGGTATTTCACTACAAGTAGTGAAATTATGCATCTAACTGGTATATAACGTTTCTTGATATTTTCATAACTATTTGCCAGTGCCTAAAATATAACATTCTAAAAGTTTACGATCATATCTGTAGCGAACCATGTTTTACGCTTATGACATCAAAGGTCATGACATTTGTTTTTTTACGTTTTCAGAGCATGGCAAACAATCTTAAGGACATGTAGGGCACATAAGTTTTATTAATTAATTAATTAATTTTCTCGTGATACTTATTCTTCCTCGTTTCCTTCGTTTTGGAAGAGAAATCTTTTTTAAAAGTTTGCTTTTATTTCAAGAGGTTTTTCACATTGACACGTTTCCTTTTTGTTAATCAATGTTAAAAATAGGTGTCAAAAGTTTAGCGCCATAAAAGTACAGAAAAATGCGCTTATCCGGACTAAAAGTCAACTAAAAGTCATGCGCTAAAAATTAAAAAACAATTTTTTTTAAAAAGTAAATTTTCCACAATGTATTTTCGATATAAAGAGAAGTATAAACATTACAAATCTAAATTATTAAAGAAAGAAGATTTTAGCACACAAATAGCATATAAATCGAGTTTTTTCTCCGCTCATTTTTTTTCAAGTAAAAGCAAATAAAGTATGTCTGTTTCACAAGATTTCGCAGGGTTTTACCTGCTTTAAAAATGTTAATTGCTGAAATATTGTAAGTATCACACAATAAAAGTTAACCGTAAAGGCATTTACCAATCCTGTATTTCATGATTAAAAAATTGCATTTTTTTGTTTTTGTTGAAAAACCTGAAAATCGTTTTTTTTTTTCGTGTAGGAAATCACATGCTGAAGATCTTTCAAAACCTTAAATCGTTCAACATTATCATAATACGTGCTTGTTTAAATTTTAATTTTGAAAGTATGACAACACAAACAGTTTATATTGTAGATGACGATAAAGGTTTTTAAGTTTAGGCTATGGAGCGATTTTTTTTCATCTCCAATTTCCATTCTAAGGATATTTTTTTATTACAAACACTAATTTTGCTTCTTAGGATTTTAAATGTTTTCATAAGCTCTTTTTGGATTCCTATTTAACTATATTCAAAGTACGATGCACCAATAGCTCATCACCCAGACATTGCGAAACATCTTTTTTTTTTCTCTGCGATGCCAAAAATCCACAAAGCTTACTGCATACATAAACCTATATTGCCAGCTTAACGAAGATAAACTAGAGTTTAGTTTAAAGAAGGAATTAATAATTTTGAATGAATATAAAGCTATAGGCCAATAAACTAATTTACATCAATTAAATTTCAATGCGACTGGGATTTTTAAAATTTTATTTCTCCGAAAACCTACTACAAACTACTGATATGATCCCTTTTTCATCGTTTTCACTTTTTCGTCGTTGCGTTCTCATATTGACCAAAGAATGAAAATATGCTTCAAAATATAAGATACATATTTTAGTATGCAGGGTTCAAGGATCATCAGCTGTCAAATATATTTCCGAAAATTTACATTTTCATAAAATTCGTGACATTTTTTCTATACACAAAGTTGATAAAACTTGATGGTTAATTTTGTATAAAGATAAGAAAGAGTTTTCGCTCTCGTCAAGGTAGCTGTGTGGGCTGAATGAAATGTCGAGCACAAATTTAAAATCTCTTCTGTTTGGTCTCAGAGACTTTCTTTTATTGGCGACGATGAATTATTGTCATAGATGGCAGTAGAATTCCTGCATCGCAATCAGACATGACAAATATATAATTTAGAAATATCCCCCCGCCCCCAAATATTACTCAACGAGGCCAGAGAACTGTAACGAGAGCCTTACACAATGACATCTCCCTCAGTGCTTCTATTATATTCAAAACATGAAAATGCTCCAAAGTTTGGTGACCACTCTGTGCAGCACAACGTAGCGTCCCTTGAAATACCCGGTTATGTTCCGTCCATTTACTTCATGGACAACTATAAAGCTCCGACATTATACAACGCAGTTTGAATTCCATTTTGGACAGGCAATGGTAGACAGTTCAGTCCTGTTTTTCATCCTATCTGTTGTTGAGAAAATGACCGTTGCTATTTTTGTTGTTGTTTTTATTTTTTTTTTTCAGTCCTCTGACCTCGTTGCGATGAGCTCGGCGGTTTCCTCCATAAACAATTTTTTTTTAGATTTTCGGTGAAGCTAAACTAAGAGAACTTCTTTGTTTAATATTAATCCCTTGAATACCTTTTTCTGTTGATTGTCTAACATCCGTTAGAGATATAGAATTGAATTCAAATTTTAGATCTGTGCCTTTATGGATCAGATCTCAATGGATTCGAAATGCGAGGCTGCGTTAATTAACGTAAAATTCCTGACCAACGATCTCAAGCTAATGCATTTGGCAAATGTAACGATGCATCGTTAACTTCCTACGAATGTATTACCGGCCTAAATTCTTTAAATTATTACTTAATTCAACACTTTTTAACTATTCAACTAGGCCTAAATCTATTTCTATATCTTGGCCCTATATGCAAATTAACATAAAGTTTTTTAACGTAGTTCTGCGTTGCAGTAAGACTGATTGATTTGAGAATATATGTAGGCTGTAAGTGTAAACAAAAGAACAATAGGCCAATTTTGTGAATCACCACTTCATAATATAGATTCCTTTAAACGCCCATTATCATGCAGATAGGAATTAATAGATTGCTACGAATTCCCTTAAAACACGGAAATTCTAAAAAATTTTTGTGCATGCCTACACAGCTTTATGATTGATCATTTAGAAAGATCTTTAAAAGATATTAGGACAATAAGAATGATGGACATCAGCTAAATCTGTTCTTTCCAAATCGATTTTAAGATCCTGTCAATTGCTTGTTAGAAAGTATGAATTCCGCACAAAGCATCTGAAAGTGGACTGCCCTGCGAGAATTGACAGCTGCCTATTAATTTAAACCTACATGATAATTAACTCTTTACAAGGATCAATAAACAAATTTAGATTTTTACCAAATAAACTTACTATTACAAATTAGCTGATTTCCATTATTGAAAGACAGTTTCAAAATTAAAGTCGTTACCAATGTTCTTAAGAAGTTAATGAACCGTCTTTTGAACATAGGATCGACGATTTTTTTAATAAAAAATACAAGCCATAAAAGCTAAAGGATAAAATTAAATAGGATTCCTTTCATTGGTTTATTTTAAAACAAAAACCATGTAAAAAAAGTAAATGATCATCTTAATATATCGCGTTTATAAGTTGTTGAAACTGCATTACAGAATTTCCCGGACAGGCTATTGCCAAACTATATATCTTTTTCAACCGGCATTTGCAAAATTACTTCACTCCTGACTAAGCCAAGACTCGAAACCTAGATCTCCTGACTCGAGAGACTAGAGTTTTTCATTAAGATCACAAAATATTATTTTCAATTTAAAGCTTTATTTCTAAGACCAATAGATTGTTTCATTTGAGGTTCTTATTTTATTCAAAAATTATTCTCTCGCTTTTGAGACCTATACCTCCATCCAAAAAGCTTTTGAGCAAAAAAGCATTTTCGAAGCCTTTATAAGCATTGCATACATAAAGCATTGATTTCATACCCTAAGCTTGCATTTCACACGCTGCTTGATGCCACTTTTTTTTTCTATTATTCATCACCTTTTATCAAACAAAATAAAAGATCGCGACCTATTCAATGGTCCATGAAACTTTTTTTGCAGCATCGATTATTGAACGACTCTTACTCAATGCACACCGATATTAATGAAATGTGTACGAACTTTAACCGTGATAACAGTTAAAGCTCTGGCCTGATTTACAATCACCGTGGAGTTCACTGGCCGTTCAGTATTCGATACCGGCCATAGAACCGCTTATTGATTCCTGAACTTTACAAACATTGAATGATCAGATTTTCTGTGTGATAAAAAAAGTTTGAAAATCTATCTCATATAACGTTAGTGTTGAAACAATACAGATTTTTGTATAGATTATAGCTTTTGCAAGTTTCACTGAAAAAAATATTTTCGAGTTAAAAAGGCTTTAATTTTGATGTTCGCAGACAACAACTAATCCATATTGTGGACACAAAGATTAGAAAAATGAAGAGGTAACCAAAAGCTGACATGTAGTTCATCGACAACGATGGTTCAGCTATTCACGTCGTTGATTCGATAAATGATTGACGAATCGAGGCTACATATTCTTTTAGTATTTCCTTGTAAGTTTAAAATGTCTTTTCAGAGAACTCTTAACATTAAATGCGTTTTAAAAAGACAATTTAAGAAAAATATTCTTGTATTTTCTCCACACAAAAATTTAATTCTTCTTGAAAGTCTATTTCCTAGATATATTGAATAGACAACAATTTTAAGATTCGAATGTTTGTAAGCTTCAAAGAAAACGTCTGAACAGGGACTTATTCCACTTTTGCTATAATTACTCGTAGTTCGCTAAATAGTAGAAGCGTGTAGTATGGTTGTTTGCATTATACCATGCTGGCTTAAGTAATGTTTCGACCCTAACCCTAAAGTAGACAGCCTCAATTTTCTTGATCGATGTAGACCAGCTAGGCTCATTCTATCGACCGCGTTGATGTATAACTATATGATTTTCCGGGATTGTGTCTTTACTATCTTCGTTTGAGTCTTTTCCTGTGAGAAACTGTCATTTTTTTGTACGCCTACTTCATTATAGGTTTAAATTGGGAATTGTATAATTCATCTCTGTCTTATAATGTCGAAATCCTTCACCACATTGAACGGCATTATATATATATATATATATATATATATATATATATATATATATATATATATACACACACACATACATGCATACATACACATTCACACATATATAATATACATATGAGTGTGTTTGTATTCTTTGTTTTATTTTGTTTAATCACCGTATATCTGAATTTTTCCATAGGTTGAGACATGAACGCAAATGATCCATGTCAAGATTAAGCTTAACTTTAAGCTCTGACTCTGCAAACTTGCCAAGGACACCTAGAACTGAAAACTAAAACTCGTTTCAGTGCCATACTGTGGAAGTTCCTCTCGCAGCTCTGGCAATCAACTAAGATTCCTTGAGAATGAAGAATCATCTTCATTATACTACACTTCTGTAAGATACTAGGACTTTAAACTTTGAACACAGTTCATGATCACGAGACTATAAGGTTGAAAAGTGCACAATGACATTCATGATGGTTGCGACAATAATAACAAATCAGGATAAATTCGAGCAGCACAAGAAATTTCTTAGTGAGAGAGGTTGAGCTAATTACAGGTAGATCATGTTAGCGTCTGCCTCGGACAACGCGACTCTGGAGTTACTGTCCAACATGCTGGCCATGTACAATGTTCAGACTCACTCGGGTCAGGTTCCCAGTCACATCCAGGCCATTGTCAACATCCTCAGCAACGCCGGCCTGGGCAGTGGCTCAAACCTCAGCAGCGGCAGCAGCATCACAGCAGGCCATTTGCACAGTAGGGAGGATGTTGATGGTGGTACTGGTGAAGATGGTGGCGTCCACGGGGAAAACTTTGGCTTCTTTGACACCGACACAGCTGCATTCTACTATGATGAGGACAACCTTGAACAGTTGAGGAAACCTTGGGTGAAGGTCACATACTTCATTCCATTGGTGATGATCTATGGTGTGATCTTTCTTACAGGTTGGTAAATGCACAATATAATCATGACGTTAAGTTTACAGTTATATGTCTAAAGCCAGATGATATTTGCATAAAAAATCATTTAAATATTTTTTAAATTTTTAGTATGGAAAATTTATAGTTTTATCTTTTCTTATATAGTTAAACATGGAAGTAGATATTTTTTTTTACATGTAATAAATCTTGATGTATATTATATAAAAATAATCAAATACGTCAAATCCAGACTCTAAACACGCCAGAACTCTATTAACTTAGAATAATCAATTACCTTGCATCGGAAGTGATGATGTCATTAAAGATTTTCCAGAGCACCAACTCCTCGCTTCTATTTTCTTCACCTTCTAAGTTCTTTACATCTTCAAAAATAGTTGACTTATTTATCAATCAATGTTTTTTTTTTTTACTTTCTAACGCCTTTGGCTATACTTGAAACATTAGAACGAATGTTTTTTTATTTTGTTTCATCTGTTTGAGTAAAGCTGCTTGTGATCATTAGAATTCATACTCTTAACATTTTTAAATGATACTTTTACTGAGCATCAATCTTTACTTCCTGTTTTCCCCTTTCTCATGAAAGTGTTACATCCAATAAACATGCCCCGACCCGCTCCCTTCCCCGAACAAAGAAGTCTTAGGCTTCAAAAAGTGGCATGACTTTAAGAAATTACTCAAAACCCAAGCCTGGATATTATTTTAAAATCTTGCATATTGATGAGTGTAGATAATGCTGATTTCATTGCCCACTCAGATTACTGATACAACTAAAGACAGCAACATACAATTGCGTTTCAACCGCTTCTCGATATTAACGTAAAGATCCTGGACTGCTTTTCCTTTTCTTCTCGCAGGGATAACTGGCAACTCGCTGGTCATCGCTGTCCTGTCTTTCGGCAGAGCGGGCAGATGTGTGACCTTTCCATGCCTCATAAGCATGGCATGGGCGGATAATCTCTTTCTGTTGGTGAGTCACTCTTGAGTTGTAGTTTGCAGAACTCTTGAAGTTCCCTGTCCTGTATAAGTCGCGTAAAGGGAAGTCAAATATTACAATAAACAATAATTACAGACACTCAGGTCAACAGAGATTCCTTAAAGTCGCACATGTAGTCACCGCTGGATAAGTCATAAACCCCAACATATCCTTGCTACAGGAGCGCAGCAAAGAAAAAACAACAGAATGAAAAAATCACAACCTCACCCATATAAAAAGAATAATAATAAAAATGAAAATAAAAAAACCATACAACTGAAGAAAGAAAGAGAGGAATGCCCACAAGATGACGAAAGTCTCACAGAATGCTTCGTGTACCAAGCCACAGTGGTGCAAACAACAATGAGCAAAGCCGACACGTAATTATTATATCGGAATCACGGAGCAAGGTTTCAAAACAAGATACAATCTATCTACGAAAAAACATCATTCAAATTAGAAAACAAAAGATCATTGAGAAAATTAAGCGAGCACGTTTGGTGCTTGAAGAAAAATAATGTTAATCGTAACTAAAAAATGTGAGCAATCCTGAACACTGTGAAACCTTACGTACTCAAAAAAGAAAAATAACATCAACAGATTTTTGCAACGACTAAGAAATTTTAAATCTCAAAAGAAGACCGACCCTGAACCACCGGAAGGAAATGCTCTCCCACTGTGTACATAAAAAAACGACCTCTTGATAAACAAGGGCAAGAGGACGACCAACACAAGCGAGCGAAGAGGGCCACGAAGGCACGAAACTCTGGAGTATCATGGCTCCAAAATTCGATAGTTGGGTGTGTGTGTGAGTAGACTTAGGTAAATAGAGTAAAAGATAAAGGAATAAATGGCACAAAATTAAAGATATTTCGCCACAAACAGAAAAAAAAACCAAAACAACAACAAATCAATAGAAATATAATCAGACCGATAAATATGTAGGCAAATGGAAAGATAGGTAGATAGATATGAAACGGAGACTACAGATAGACTAATAGCCAGATAGATAGATAGATGTATGGCCACTGTTGAATCTTTCATTGGTCTTCGCTAACGCGTGTTTCTGGTGCAGTGGTTGTTATCTCCTCACAGACTCTGTCATTGTACACCCAACAAATTGTGAGTGGATAGAGAGAGATTTAATTGAAAACATGCAAAGAGAAAAGTGGCCAAATGGTTATATATTAGATAAATAAATAGATGGATAGGGAAGTAGAGAGACAGGGAGAGAGAGAAAGAGAGAGAGAGAGAGAGAGAGAGAGAGAAAGAGAGAGTATTGATTCTTCTCCTTTTTTCGATGACATGAATACAAATCTAATCATTCTATCATTTATTTTAGGTGCCTTTAATGCTTTTTATATGGAAACTGCTTAGCTGTTCTTAATGTAACTATATCAAAATTTAAAAAAAAACCTCCAATGAAAAGTACCATTGTGATATGTGCGACATTGCACACAAACTTGAAGAATTTTTAAATGAAATATTAATCGAACCTAAATGAGGAAGTTGCATGCGAAACTATGATTTTTAATTAAATCTCATGATCTCAAAAACTTAGTTTATATAATCTCATTTTGATTTTTCTGAGTTCTGACGTAAAGCGGTTAAGATTTTATGAAAGGAATAAATATGGTTACAAATAAGAAAAAAATAAAACCAAATAATAGCACAAAATATTTAAGACAAAAAACAAACAACAAATCAAAACAAAAGAAAAAACAAAGAAAAAAAGCAAACAGAAAAAAAACACCACAATAGCAATATAATATACGCACCAAGTATGCTTTGCCCATTTTTGCACATAGTTTACTGGACACTTATTGCATTTTCAACGTCCGATACTTTGTGTCTGAAGCATTTATTATCTTGAACTATCTATCCTTAATCTTATAAAGGAGAATTTTGGACGGAACGAATAGCAAGTTTTAATTAATAAATCTCATTCATGTATGTTTGTAT
Source organism: Elysia crispata (assembly GCA_033675545.1). Classification (NCBI taxonomy): domain Eukaryota; kingdom Metazoa; phylum Mollusca; class Gastropoda; family Plakobranchidae; genus Elysia; species Elysia crispata. The sequence continues at coordinate 34,727 of JAWDGP010001816.1, forward strand.
TGACTTTAAATTTTCTTCGATAGCTAATTGAACACTATTACGTCTTTTGAAAGGCTCTTCTCCTAACATTTCCAACATAAAAAGAACAAAAAAGAAAATAAAACACACATTCAAACAGACTTCGCAACCTAAACAAAAAATCTCATTTCATAAAAAAAGCAGGAGAAACGCAAGATCTTATACCGAGGATGGATGCAAAAATAAGTTGTGTCGAGAGGGGAAGGTCAAAGGCTGAGCTGGAAATGGAGGTTTGGAGGTCAAATCATTTTGAGTTCATAAACTTAGGGTAACTAAATAATAGAAAGACCAAAGGATGCATATAGGCTCTTAGGAAATATTGTTGAAGGTAAGATTCGAGTACTGGAGAAAAATCGATAACACTTTGTTCTGACTATAATATGATATCTATACACTTAAAACACTTTCTCTTGACAATGGCTATGCATTCTCTGATGTAATAAAGATAAAGGGCTATGAAGTGAAGTTTGGGTTCTATGGTACTTTGTTAAATGATAATAAAAATAATTGTCATCTACGTAGCTTATATTGGGTAAGCCAAAGTTACATAATGGTGCCAAACTTATTTTATGATAAGCAAAAACAAGAGAGTTCAAATTTTTTTGATTGCAGAATATAGATTTTGTTTTTACTTAACTTACGTATAGAAAGTGTTCAGTCCACAATAATGCTTTTGCAGAAGATCGGAAAAAAAAACAACCTAACATGAAAGCGGACACCAAGAGAGATTAAGAATATAGGGTTGGACTATACCAAGACCTCTTCGTCACGTAACATACCGCTTGTAAGAGTGTATGCATATACTTTATTACCCCCTTCTTTGTTTTGCAGATATCCTTTGCTTTTTAAGTTTAAAAAATACGACGCATTAGAAAATTTGGCACGCATCTAATGTCTAATAAGCCAAATGAAAGAAACGTAAGTCCACAGTGTTTAACTAATTTGTCACTGAATTTAAAAACATCTTGTTACTATAAACAGCACAAAGTGTTGTTGATATCAGTTTACTAGATTAAATAGAAAACTCATATCATAGAAAGCGAGTTCAAATGTTAGAAATTTTCACTAAAAATTATTCATAATCTTGCACTTTTCTTTTTGAAAACAAAAACACCTATGATTGTGAACCATGAAAAACTTGAAGAAAGTATCTTAAACCCTATTAAGATTCGTTTCAAATGTTTGCATAAGCTAGTGTTGGGATGGCGGCAGTATAAACGCCAAAATAGATAGATATAAAAACCCGATAAAATGTTTTCAGAAAATTATTGCGATCTAATTTAAATGAATTATGCATAAACTGAAGCCATAGTCACAATAAGGAAAGTAAAAGTATGATTGAAATAATTATAGAATCTATAGGCAAGAAAAGGATTCCCATAATGTTGACTCACCATACCTCCTAAAACACGAGACTAGCTTTTATACCTCCAATGCTGTTTGAATCAATCGAATCTATCCGATATTCGGCTCGGCTAGGCTTCTAAAAGTATTATAGTCCAGACGGTCATAAAGAAAAAAAAAGATAGATTTGTCACGTTAGTGACTTTCACCGACAACATAATATGTAAAAACTATGTGATACATTTAATCATACTCAAACTTGTGATGCAAAGCATAAACTGAACGATGAAATAGAAAAAAAAAATCCATTTTAGTGGTTCTCTTCCTACAGGCTGGTCTGATGAGGATAAAATATCAGGCAATTTGCACATAATTTTCTGGCTCCTCTGAAAGGAGAGGCCTGATGATTTATAACCAGTGGCAAGTTGAATGTTAATGTTTGCGACCTTAAAACTCTGGTGCGATTACTTTGCATAGCTCTACCCACGAATAAAGAGAAAGTATTTTGATTTCTCTCTCTCTCTTTTTTTCAAATAGGAAATATCGATGTAAAACTGAACGCGACGGAATCGCGGGGTATACAAAATATAATCGGATGCATTACCTTCCTAATAATAATAATAATAATAATAATAATAATAATAATAATAATAATAATAATAATAATGATTAATAAATAAATAGATAAATGAATATACAAATAAGTCAACAAGATAGTAAGATAATTTTGAATATAACAATAAACCAACGAAAGCTAAAAGATTCCTACTTTTACTTTGCCGTTTCGTCCCAACAATTCTTTGTCGATCGATTGTGGCTGTCAACTCCAGCAATGATTAACCCATCATTTCCACTCTCTCACTCTCTCCTAGTTTTCTTTTTTTTTCACTTGGAGTATATTTCAAGTCCTGTCATCCTATCAGAATAATATCGAAGGCATGTTGAGCTAAATTTGTCACGAGATTCTACAAGATCCGTTTCAGTGGCTTCGACCTCTTAAAAAATCCTATCTCAGAATTTCCCTTTAACTTCAGGCGAGCATGCGTAGATGATTCAAACCACTTGTAGAGGCTATTCTCCTTTAAAAAAAATGAAAAAGTACTTTGAACAAGTGCAAAAAAATAGTGAATGAGCAACAGTATAAAAGAAAGAAACTGCTTTTACTTCCTTTCGATTTTTTGTGTACAACTTTGAAGTAACATTTTGAACACCAAGTTTAAAAAATTTAGAACCAAAACCTGATACAGGTTATGAATGTCTATATACCATTTAAGTTCTTTACAATTTGATCCTCCATGAATGTTTTAGGGCGAAAATCTATTGTGAATGTCTTGTGTTTAGGAATCACATTTTAGCAGACTTGACACGACAGTTCACCTCTCATAATATAATAATATATAGATGTGTACATAAAATTCTGTCTAAGAAAGAGGACCTGTTTTGCAAAATCCCTTTTACAACATTCTCAAGTGTGCTCAGTTATTATTAGTCTATAGTCATGTCATAGACGTCGATAATATAATAAAATATAAAAAAAAAATACAATAAAAAATGAATATGTTACCTATTTAAGGTGTAGGATAAGAGGAAACGCGATGTTATTAAAATGTCAATAAAAAAAATCAACTTTTAAGTTTAATCGAAAATCTAATATGAGCCCTAAGTTGCAATTCAGCGCCATAAAAATCCAGTAAGGTCATTTAAAACGAAAAATACATTTTATGTTAACAAACAACCAATTTTTTAATCAATATGATCCATTTAGCAATTCAGTGCATCTAGAAGAAACCAACTTTTGCTTGCTTATTTCCTAGAAAATTTACATTTACGCCCACCGTAAAAATCCATAATTGAAATAAAGAAAAGCGGAACTTTATACCACCAAACATTTACAAGTGCTAAACTGTCCAAATTTTTAAATAGAAAGAAAAAGCTGGGGCCTTATTCTTGTCTCATTTCTTTTATTTGTCTGTTGCCCGAGTGTAGAACTGACTAGATTTTGAAGCTAAATTCTACCTTCCCCGAGGCACCCTAGTTGGGCGTGTCGTCAGAGTGTGGCTAATCTGCCAGGATGATCACTTGATCATAGTGTCAGGCACAGACGCAAAGTACTAACAAAACAGTTTAAGAGAATAGTCTTCAAAGACAGACATCATTTAACTCGATGTTAATATGTACTTATAATATGTCTTAAACTTATGTATACTCTTTTCATATTTATATATATATATATATATATATATATATATATATATGCATCTTTATTTAATAATATTATTAATGCTTATTTTTCTCTTATGTTATATTATATTATATGATATATAGGTATATATACTTAAAAATCGTTATTTTCCCTTTTCGATTTGTGAAATACCGCTCACTACAGACACTACTTGAAATCCGAAGCCATGTTGACAAAAGAACGGAAGTTAACATCATCTCTTATATATTTAGACTAATCAGTGCAGAGTTGCCTTCATCTGTTTCAATAGATCAAGTCAATCCTTTGTGAGATCTTATCGACGTGTCCACAATACTCGTGAGTCATGGCACTAGTCCTACATGAATAGATAATTCCATAAAGCAAAGTGTTGTCTTTATCTTCAGAAAATTACAAAAAAGGTAGAAAATATATCTCACGTTGACACACACAACTCGTTAATAGACGACGTTTTCAACTTTTTGAGGATTGTAAGATTCTAAAGGACACCTAGGCTTCAGGCTAATACAGGCAATTCTCAAACGGAGTATAACAACAGCCCATACCGAAATTTTTATTTATTTAAGACTATAATTCACCATTCATGAGCATGAGGGGAAGAAATTATATACGAGGTAAAATGAAATTTAAGAGTAATTCATGGTCTAAATCTTTTGTTTTAGTAACCGAATTTGAGACAAACACTGTCTAGTCGTCTTGAGTGCTGCAAACTTTATTCCTGTTTAAATTGTTATTTTGGAGAAGATCGCGTAAAAAAAAATTCAAAATTGTAAATTTTACCTTTCGTAGTATACAAGCATAATTCCCCGTTCAAATGAATAAGTAAGGAAGACACAAACGTGAAAGAAATATTTACTTACTTCATGGCCACTCATATAGTTTTAAAATGTAGAGAAATTCTGTGATGAATGGAGCAGATATCTCAAGCAAAAAAACTAAAACAAATCTGGGTATTTTGCTTTTCGCAACCCTCTTTTAGTTTAGCTTTCCACCGAGACAAACGTGATACTTATGTGATTCACTGCAGATAACATATTTTGCACAACCTGATGTGGTAGAAAAAACAACTTCGGATAATTATTTTTCACCTTAACTCTTTAAGTTCATCTCTCCACTGAAGCTGATCACCAGTTCAAACATCTATTTTGTAGGAATCATAATCTCCAGTAAAAAAAAATTAAGCCAAGTAAGAATCTTATTTTTTCTTGCAACTTCAATTCAGTTCAACTCTCTTCTGAAGCCGATTCCGCGATCCTGGCATCTCCCTCTGATAGATATTCTGGTCTCTACGGATGTGATCACAGGTTGGCAGATTTTAAACAGAGGTCCTTTTACATGCGCATAGATTTGGCTCGAAACAAAAGTTGTGTTATTTGAGAGTATAATCGTGTATGCTAACCATATATGGATCCTAAACATTTTTAATCTTACATATTCGAAATGGTCGGTCAAAAAATTTGCCAGGCTGAATTTGCTTTTGATCAGTCTTATATAATGGCTATTATCCTTTTTTACTAATGGCTTTTAAATCTCAATATATTGCTAACATTTCCATGCTTTCAAACGGCTTAAACTATTGATGAAGACTAATTATGTCAGACCGATACTAAGGTCAGATATCTGAAGCTGAAGATGGATATACTTTCAATTGATGACAATGGTTATCCTGCTACCACCGGAGACAGAAAGAAGAGACAGGAAACTTGCCCATAACGCTCCACGACAACAACATTAACCAACGCGCATAATCTCTTGGCGACTGAGATTTCTTGAGTGACGTTGATGAACGATGCAGTGCAGTCATAAATATAATAATAGGGAAAAAAAAAGAATACATCTTGGTTCACTGCGCTCTTTTTCTCTTTCTGTCTTGTCCTCTCTGCCTGCCACTAGCTGCTTCTGACTTTCCTTCTCTCCCTGCCTCTTTATGTCTTTGTGCTTTTCTCCAAATCTCTCTCCGCCCTAACTCTCTTTTTTATCTTTCTTTATACGCCTCTAGCTGTATCTTTCATTTTTATTCCGCTATTCCCCTTACTCTGCCTCTGTGTTTCTCTGTCTGTATATCTCTCCATCTTCTTTCTCTATTTCTCTGCCAAACACAAGACTTAGTGAATATGGATGATTCTGTTTTGAGTGTTACGAATTGAAGGTTCTAGGTGCTATCAACCGTTTCTATGTAATTACGTCTGTACCTTAAGGCGTCTGCAAAATAATGTTACTGTCCGATGGGGAGGGATGGGCAGAAAAACAGAGAGGGAACAAGGAAGAAATGGGAGAGTTAGTGGAGAAAGAAAGAGAGAGAGAGAGAGAGAGAGAGAGAGAGAGAGAGAGAGAGAGAGAGAGAGGAGAGACAAATAAATAAATAAATAAATAAATGTAAACAGGTACAGTATCTCAAACTTATGAGATTGTTCAATGAAAAGACAAATGTAATCATATGATAAAGCCATCACAAAAATATCGGGTCATTTGTTTTTCAAATTATAAGCAACTCATAGCACTTCACCATTCATTTCATTTTGAACTTTAAGATCTTTGAAATTCAAGTCAGGACAGTGCCATTGACTTAAATGATTAGAAACCACACCTGCTTTTCATGTGACTTTACTCATAGGAAACTGAAACAATTGTAATGATATCATAGCTAACCTGAGTCTGACTCAGCTGGTTTGACATCGCGACGTTTGTTTCTGAGTCGCTGTTCTCATACACGGACAGGTCCACATCTAGTCATCATTCTTTTTTCTAATGCTACGCTCAACAAAAGGTAGCTTAAAGGAATTGGTGACTAAGTGCTGCTTAAGCGAAGCGACATCATGTTTGTTTTTTCCTTATTTATCAGCTTTCAATGACGCACACTCAATGTTGCACATTCTGTGGAACTCAACAGGTCACGTTTCTTTATTGAATATTGTGTATGTAACACACACTGTTCTGAAATGTTTGGCCCGTAAATTTATCAACAATGAATACACAATATTCCCCCCTTTCTTTACCTATATTTAACCGTTCCTAGATATCAAAGTATCCCAATTGCATTGAAAAGGTCTAAGAGCTTAGACAAATCTTGCTAGGAAAGCATGTTATGGCTTGTGGTTACAACTGACTACTTGGTGTACGAGGAGGTTAAGGAAGTCTTTGGTCTGAGTAAGAAGAAATCGTAGCAGAGAATTGAAATTTCGTCAGCCTTTAAATCATTCTCCTGGAACGCAAGAAGGAAATTTTCAAGAAAATTTTACGGTAATTAGGCACTTGTTAGAGCTTTTAATGAAACCAAAGTACAAAAACATTCTTTTTCTTTGCAAAAGCTGCGTCATAGAGGCGGTTGAATATCACTCAGTTATCAAGTTTTTATACTTGCATGAAAAATCTCCTTGTGATATTTGTAAGGAAATTGTCCAAGTTTATGTTGACAAATGTCCTCGATATGATACTTTAACATGCTGGGTAAAAAAATTCAAATCTGGATTCATGATTGTGATGGATGAAGATTGTGAAGGGCGTCCACCTTTTGTCGTAACAGAAGACAATGCACCATACAGAAGAACTGGTTGCACAAGATCGACGTATAACTGTCAGACAGTTATCAAGTGAAACTGGAATCAGTGTAGGGTCAATTGAACTGATTCTCCATGATAATATCAACGTGAATAAAACTTCTTCTCGGTTAAAAAAAAAAACCCAAAGGATTGAGTCCTGAAAAACTTTCTTGAAATGAAGTCCAAAGACACATATTTCTTTTAAAAAACATGTGACTATGGATGAAACATGGATTTATCACTTTGATCCAGAATAGAAAATGTCCTCAATGCAATGGAAAACCCCTTCTTCCCCTTCACCAAAGAAGGCAAAAGTTACACCATCGAGTGGACAGGTCATGATGTCGTGTTTCTGGGATCCTATAGGTATTATCAAATGGATAAACCGCCATAGGAGACTACTACTCGGACTTACTGATAAAATTGCGGTTCGAATCGGTGAGAAAAAGGCACTGAAAACTCAGTAACGAGATTCTCCTACTGCATGACAATACACCTGCGCTCAGGGCATAAAAAGCAATTAGGACAGGAGAACAGAGCAGCTTTGAAAATCCTGCAACACCTATCTTATTCACCAGAACAGTGGTTCTTAGCCTGGGTTAATATAATATAATACTATGTAATAAAAGCATGTGTGTCATATTACAAAGCACTATCTTTATAATTTCATTTATAGACCAAAGATTTCTTGAACTCCGTACCCCCCCCCTCTCTCTCTCTCTCTCGTAACTTTAGTGACAGATCAGGGGTAACAAAGCCTGAATGCTCTTTTGATATCAGATTGTTAAGAGCATGTAGTGACATCATACTGTTTCCCCCTTTTTAAAAAGAACAATGTCATGGAATTGAGTACAACAATGAAATTTGGTATTATGTCTGACAAATTGTAGCAATTGATTCTATTGTTAATGGGCTTACTGAATAAGTCTGTGGTCTATTCGTTAGCACACAATTATATTTGAAGTGTTTTTTGAATCCTAATATTGTGTCAAATAGTGCGCAGAGAGGCGATATCGCTACAGCATCGTCTTACTAGCTGGCTATGTTAGATGGACATTGTCTTTTTTTTTATCAAATTAAAAACATAAAAAAGTTGCTCATTACATTCCTTAAAGTAATGTTATATAAAGTCATATCTGAAGAATATGGCTCTGCTACTAAATTAAATTCCGTAATCATACCGACCGAAATAAAGAAAACGAACTTTATGCAGTTTAACTAAAATTCTTTTTGTTAGAGGCTCTGTTTAGAAAATCTCTCGAGGAGAATTCAAATTCCCTTGTCCCAAAACTGAAATTATGTTACCTCCATAAAATCCAGTATATTTTCCCTAAATCTTTGAGAGTCACCTTTTTATCATGAAAATTGTTTGGTTTTGTCTCCAGGTGTGTGTGCCTTACGCGGTGGTGAGTCATTTCTTCAGTCATTGGTCTCTGACTGGCTTCCTGTGCAAGCTCTCGGGTTTTGTGGAACATCTCACGGCCAACGCAACAGTCCTCAGCCTCCTCCTCATCAGTGTTGAGAGGTAAATGGAAACAGAAACTCTCTCTCTATAAAAACTATAGAAGCCTGATATCTACCAAACTAAATCACTGCTTTCAATAAGGCCTAGAATTTAACTGTATATTAAACAAGAAATCCACCAGAGTTAAAAACAAAACCAAAAATAGTTTTAAAAAAAGGAAAAACAACAGCAGAAAAATGATAATTTTAGATATAGAGAATTAGCCAGGTAAAAGCCAAAATGAAGTAGATTTTTCTTGCACATAAGATCATGCCTGTTAATCAACCATAGTTGATACAATAATTACTATTTTTATTCTTGTTCGAGTTTTTCGCCGTAGGAGATTTGAGCGCAACTATTATGCTGATAATAAAACGTTCCTTTCTTTCCTTTTTTGTCCAATAAACAGTTAAGTTTTAGAAAATAATTTAAAGAAAAAAGAAGTTTAATTCTGTTTCATTCAAAAATGTTACAAAAATGATTAAATAGCAGAACAGCTAAGTTTTGATAGTAAAAATCAATATCAAATCTAAAGTAATCATTTTACGGAGCAGAAATTTATGAATCTTAAGAGAAAAAATACCAAAGGTATTCAAGATTAGAACACATAAATAAATGAAGCACAAAAATACAAAACCAATGTTAGGGTGTAGGAAAAAAAATATAAAAGTGATAAGCACACAAATATTACAGGAGATGTTTGTGAAAAGAATATTGCAATCAAAGGATGACAAATTTAGATGCAAAATAGTTTAATGGAAAATGCAATCATTCTTTTTTATCTTATCATAAAAAGTATCGTTGCCCTTAAACACGGAAGTTTTATACATCAATAAGACTCAACCCCTGGAAATTTTTTTAGGAATATAGTTGAGAGATAAAAGTGCCAAGGAATTATCAGAACGTAAGTTACAAGATCTTTTGAGTTTTGAAAGTTGAGATCAAACATATTTTGGATTTATGTAAAACACATTCAGGTAGAATATTATGCATGATTTCTCACGAAATCGGTTCGCAAAACAATTTCTCTTAGCATAATTCTCTGACCATGAATTCATATCCCTCTTCTTCTTATAGCAATGGATTTTCTTCAGAAACAGTAATTTGCTGTCTGTATAACTTTAAAAAATTCCGAATGCTTTTGCTAAGAACGGCCATGAAAAACCTAACTACAAAAATTATCTAAAATTGTATCTTATACAGTTTTTACTACTTCCGGATTATGCTTAAGCAAAATGGACAATAGGTTTATTTTAATGAGACAGTAGGAGATGTTTACTAGTATAATCAATTTCTTGAGATTGAAAGAAAATATGTGTTCTATCAGTCTTACCAAGAATGTTCGTAAATCACACGTATTTCAACTTGTAGATCCTCTGTAATGTAGTTATCACATGTTGAGTGAAGCATTGATTAAATTGCCTCCAATTTTTTTTTCCTTTTCATTTTTTTTAAATGCAGATGAGGCAAGTTTATTATTTGTAACATTTTTCAGTATCTTTATGCGGCTTTGGCAAGAAATTGCATTCAGGCCCCTTTCAAACTCGAATAATCATTTTTTTGTTCACTTGAATGCATCTTAATTTGTTTTTCGAAAGCATGACCCACTTCAAGCAAAAATTGCCTTGTTCTATCAATATTTGCTTGTCTAACAAATTGTAAATTATTTCTTCATAAATGCAGGGGCCTTTCATTTGTGTAGAAATGATTTTTATTTAAAAAAAAAAGTGATTAAAAAAAAAAACAGAAACTGTGAGTCGGGAGTAAACTAAGTGTGGAAAAACAAGCAAAACAGAGATTCTTCTACAGCTTATGCACATTATTCAGTGGTTCCATTTTTTGCAGCTTAAGCCTTGACGATTTATTATTTTCGTTAGCGTCTCTTCAGGAAGTATGTAAGGCGACCTGTTCACTAATGTAAGATATATTAGCCGTTTAAAATTTTACATTAAGGTTTCGGAATACGGAAGAGTATCACGATGCCACTTTAGTAACTAATTCTAATCTTTTCATCCCTAGGCAGCGTAAGATCCCGAGTGTGTTAAAAGGTTCAATGGCTTGAAACATTCTTGCTATGAATTATGTCACCTGTTGTGAATAAAGCTCATCATTTCAATAAAGCCATACCCCTAATACTCTCATTTCTTTAAAACCAGCAGTGATATCTCACGTTTCTACTTATTACCGAACAACGCCACAAGAGCAAGATTATGAAACATCTGAAATTGAAACCATCTTTATCCTCTTATGCTTAACATTACAGTCAGATCCTCCACGTTTTTGGTTGAAATGCTAGTGGTAACTTGCTTGTTGATCCTTAAAATTTGTCTGTGTTACAACATAAGAATTAACGCCTGTTGTTTATTTATTACAATATAAAGATATAACTGAACTTAACGTTACAGATATCTTTTTGCTATTCTTTCCTCGCTAACTTTACGTTTTTATCTATCGTTACTATATTAAACCTTCCGAAATTTTTTTTTAAAAGATCTGAAAATTTTCCAATAAAAACATGTATATTATACTTAAATCATCGGGAAGTTTTTATCTTATCACATTAGATAAAAACTTGAAACAAAAACTAAAGCAAAAATCCAAAACCGGCATTTTTCTTTGAAAAACATGTTAAAAATATGCCTTATTTTTTATTGTATTAAAAAACAAACATATAGTATTAAAAAAAATGTAGAATTTTAACTAGAAATAACTTTTGTATTGTTTTGGACGCATAAACGCAAATATCCATAGAAATGTAATTATATTAAAAATAACGTTGTTTTTTTATTTGATTGCTTAAAACATAGATAATGGGTTGTTTTTTTTTTTAAAAATATTCTCCCGTCTGTCCGAAATAAGAAAAGTGCTCACATTACATTATTTGACAAGGTCGTCTTTAATGATTTGAAAATTATCCTTCCGAAGATCTGTTAAAAGACAACAATCAAAGAAAGATCACTTATAAGATGAAACCATTGTTTAAAATTAATCTGTATATTTGTGAACTATATCTGCAGATAAGTATCTTTTACCGAATCCACAAGAACTCCCACATTTTGAAATTTGTTGTTATAGCTATGTTCATATATGAGAAGCAAGTTTTAAATCATGCTGTTATATAGAGAAAATGGTTCGGCAGCGTGGTTCAAATTATGAAGGTGAAGTCCTTCCATAAATATTAAACCTACCACTGCAACTGCCACTATAACAACCTATACTACAACTACTACTACCACCCCCATTACTACTACTACTACTACTACTACTACTACTACTACTACTACTACTACTACTACTACTACTACTACTACTACTACTACTACTACTAATGCTGCTGCTGCTGCTGCTATAGATCTATTGTGAGAGTTGTGAAGTTTCGCGCGTACTCTAGGCTGTTTTTAATGGCAAAAGCGTTGCTACATTAGAAAGTTTAGTGAGCAATTTCTTTTAGCTATATCTGCTCTGGAGCAGTTGATTGTCCTTCATGATTGTTACAAACACTACCGTGCCGATTTTTTTTTTTAAAATAGCCCATTAAAAACGAAAAAACCTAATGATGTTGCCAGCAATAATTAATATATTTCCAGACATATGGAAACTCAATAAAAAGTAAAGGAAAAGTGACTTCGGTTTAAAAGGTATTTTTGAGGTTAGGCATAAAAAGTATCCTTCAGTTAACAACGTAAGTTTAAACGTGTTCTTCGCTCTTTTTCGTACTGTGACATTTACTTCTTGAAAGGCTTTTACACAAGAGAATAGTATTCAAATTCTCTTTTGTCCGCATAAACAGGAACATGAGAAACCACAAAGTCTCGACATGCGTGTAGACTAGAACAGATGAAATGTGATGTTTCTGCTGGATCTAAACAATACGACAGTAGTAGGCTTTCCTCCTTACTTAATTTAAGCCAAGAGGAGGCAGACCACTATGTTAATTACAAGAAAGAATTATAAGAGCTGCAGTTTAACGTGGTGCTCAGTAATGGTAAAGATAAAGCTCTAAATGAAAGTGACCGTAAAATGCTTGCCATTGTAGGATTCGAACTATCGATTTATAGATGCGTCGGCGTCCATGGAGAATGATGGTGTATTGGTGTAAGCTATGCTCTCTTTGAGTGGCAAGGCAATGGGTGACGAAGTATCTATAAATAAATCATTCGAATCCAACAATAGTAAGTATTTTTCGGTCGTTCTCACTCTCAGCCTTATCCTAACCACTGCTGAGCACCATCTAAAACTCTAGCTCTTATAATTTTTACTACTTATGAGCTGTTGCATCAGCTGGCAAGTTTTCCTCATGATTAAAGCTTCTCAACTCTTAGCCAAATCTTATCAAACAAAAACCATCACGCTAAACCAGGAATCAGTTCTTTGGCCTCAATGACTTATCAAGCTATGATGCTTACTCTGAGAATCCTGAACAATTCAAAAGCGGTCAGCACAAAATATCATTTCACAGATGTGTGTAAAGTCAAATCAGGCAGAAAAATAAAAATATGCCACGAAATAATTTTACAAAGGTTGTACTTAATGCCTCTTTATGAGAACCCACTCCAATCAGACAACCTTGTAACATTTTGCGGTTTAGAACTAAATCACTTGAACTTTTGAAATTGGTGGTTTATAATTTCTATACAACCAAGACATGCAAGCCCAATGGTATCCCTAGAAACCGAATGATTGCTAATCTTTTAAAGAGGCGAGACATAATAATGAAGGCTTCCTTCATTATAAATACATCCACGAGCCGCGTTCACAAAGATAATGTGCTCTACATTCTAGATAACTGCTCTATCGCGGTTTCATGAAAAGTTCTTGTTTTGTTTTCCTATAACAAATTGCATTACTTCCAGCAATAGAAAGTTCAAAACTTTATTTAAAAATTAAGTAGCGACTTTTAAATTTACTGATCGTGATTTCATACCATGAACAGCATAAAATAAACTTTCAAGTAAATTGTTGTCATAGGACCCAAGAATTTTCACTTTGAATCCTCCTCTGACTCACAAGCAGTGCTTCCGTCCTTTTAGCTTCAGAGTCTTGATCCTATACTGGTATTAAGTTCTCAAGATCTACTTTCTAGTTTTTGTTTTCTTCCTCCTTTTTCTGTCTTTTTGGCATAATGTTGTCTTATCGACGTATCAAGCACCGTATCACGCCTATCATTCTTGCTGCAATGTGATATTCGAGATCTAGATTTTTTTTCTCTACTCATCACTTGTTAAAAAAATTGTTTTGCCATCTAAGTACTGAGGGAGACTGTTTTTTTTTCAGTTTCCAAATGCTTATGCCTAAAAGAGATATTGAGAAGATATGTTCCCACAGTTACATGTCTTGAACATTCCCAAACCTCTCCTTCACTCAGTGCAGACTGAACGGCTGTTCTTTTGTCAATGTATGGTGGTGATACAATGTATAATTCAGATAATTCTACGCAATTGGTTCCTTTTTACGGCCGATTCGTGATATCATTTTTCGAAACTCTCAAGACGAAAAGAGACATGACTTATACTGTACTCATCGCTTCTTATTAAGCGTCCTCAAGAAAAGGTCTTTTGTGTGTCAGACCTTTCTCTTTACATGATCGCTGAAACTTTACCTTTGTTCTGCGTGACCCATAATCCCTTCTCCAGCATCAACTTATGTGCCATATATTGATTCCGCAGTGGCCCTTCAAAATTCTTTATTCTATTCGCAGATCTTGTGTATGTTCGGCATGATACAGATTTTCATTCATCGCACACATATTTTGGCGACCTACACACACTTATATCTCTCGCGATGTCGGAGACGTCTTCTAACATAGCGCAAATCTTTTCAGAATGGTTCACTGTTCACTGAAAGGGATTTAGTCACATAGTCAAACGTTAACGAGTGTCTCTGAGCAAGCAACGGCGATCATGCGATCAATCCCATTCGTCTAAGGGATTGGCTGAGATATTTCTCTGCCTATAAACTAGCATATTTTGGCAGTAATGGACATCTTCTTGTAGAGAATAAGCGGAGAGAGATAGATAGAACGATAGAGAGATATTTAAAGATAGATAGATAGATAGATAGATAGATAGATAGAGAGAGAGAGAGAGAGAGAGAGAGAGAGAGAGAGAGAGAGAGAAGGAGACAGGCAGGCAGACAGACAGACAGACAGACAGACAGACAAAGCGAAAGAGAGAGATGTACTGACTTCTTTGTGTGCTTGAAAATTCGTACAAATGTCCTTTTTTTCATACAACAGTTCTCAACTTTCGCATCGCCTTTCAATTAGTATCCGCAGAACAGATGGTGAGAATGTAAAATTTATATTTTAAAGTCTGTTCTTAGATGGCTTTTAGTTGACATCTAACTCACTCTAGCAATGACTAAATGCAAACCTTTCAGCCATCAACTTATAATCGTTATTTGTTCTGAAGCAGCTTAGATTCCAACGCCAAGACTCTGTCGGATAATTGATTGCAGGAACCGATTTTATTTAATTCCTTTTTTTTTGGCCTTATTTGCCTTGAATAAATTGTTTTCTAAAGTGATTATCCTGTTTATCCGGCGCAGATTTTTTGGAAGCATAAAAGCAGTCATCGCTTGAGCAGTCCTAATTTTTTTAATCATAAACTTCAATATAGTTACATATGTTATTTTCATCATCATCATCATCACTTCTTCTTCTTCTTCTTCTTCTTCTATTATTATTATTATTATTATTATTATTATTATTATTATTATTATTATTATTATTATTAATAATAATAATAATAATAATAATAATAATAATAATAATAATAATAATAATAATAATAATAATAATAATAATGATAATGATAATGATAATAATAATAATAATAATAATAATAATAATAATAATAATAATAATAATAATAATAATAATAATAATAATAATAATAATAATAATAATAATAATAATAATAATAATAATAATAATAATAAAAATAAAAATAATAATAATATTCCTATTTTTACTACTTATGTGAACTAAGATCTTCTATGCATTAACTTTATTTTAAAAGAAAGAAAAAAAAAACAAGGAAAGAGGAGACAAATGAACCTTTTCAAAATAAAATCCTCAAGAACTAGAGCTACCCGTGACAAAAGCTGAAACCCCAGGAGCAAGCATATCAAATTTCGAGAGGATCAAAATCTGTCTGAACACAAATTACAGGCAACGTTTTGGATTCATATTTGAATTAGATTTATACAAAGGCGAGGATGGCTGTGAGCTTGAGTTTGATGATAAAAAAGAAAGGATTTTCTGAAATAAAAAAAGGTTTCGCAACACTTTCGTCCCTGATGTCCTGAACACGTGACCTGTTGATAGTGTCGACGACTTGCAAACAATCGGTAGATTAAATAGGCTTCAGAGCTTAAAAAGTCAAAATATTATTAGCTTTGAAATTGAGTCGCCCCCTCTCCGCCCACTCCTCAACCTTTCCTTTTTTCTTTGTTTTTGTTTTTAAACAGATCGAACCTGTGAAACAAAATATGCCAAATCTCGAGGGTAAGCGACACCTGCTAATGCCAACAGAGAAGCATTCGGTTTATATCATAGCGTTTTGGAATTTCATTTATAGTAGCGACCTTTTAATGATGAAGTTATGGTTACTAATTCTAACATTTTGTACAAAGATATCATAGCGTTTTGGAATTTCATTAATAGTAGGGACCTTTAAATGATGAAGTTGTGGTTACTAATTCTAATATTTTGTACAAAGCACTTTGGAATTTCATTAATAGTACGGACCTTTAAATGATGAAGTTATGGTTACTAATTCTAACATTTTGTACAAAGATATCCATAGCAATATATAAACGCACTGACCTTTCTCCATGTACTTCAGGTCTTAAGTCACCAACAAGAAAGTCAATCAAAAAGAATACGACACAGCTTTACTATAGATAAGTCCGTTTAGAAGGCGACTCTCTTCTGCTTCTATGCGGTCTGGCTTAACAATGTCACGCACAAGAGTTCAGCTTTCATTTGTGTCCAATTAGAGCGGATAAACAAGCGATCAGCCGCATCACAGGGCCCTAGTGATCTGTCTGGATCCTCTTTCAACAGTCTCAGAAAGGCTTTTTTATAGCGGTCCTTCTGCTCTATTTCCTAGTCTCCTTACCTCATATTAAATTCTTCGACCTCTATATTCGCTTTTGGTTAAAGTACATTATAAAATTTAATATCATTTCTCTTTCTTGTTAAATTATTCGAGGAATTTTTAAAAAGTAATGCGTATCAGACTGTTGCTATATTATTTTTATTAGATAACTCCAATTTTTGGACTCAATTATCTCAGTAAATAAGTAAGCTTCAAATTTCAATTTCTTTAGAAAATTATGTTACCTAATGCT
Organism: Elysia crispata; assembly: GCA_033675545.1. Taxonomy (NCBI): domain Eukaryota; kingdom Metazoa; phylum Mollusca; class Gastropoda; family Plakobranchidae; genus Elysia; species Elysia crispata. The sequence goes on from JAWDGP010001816.1 coordinate 51,708, forward strand.
TTTGGATATGTCTTAGTTTAAATTGTAGTCCAGATTAGATTTTTTTCTCTATCCCTTATTTGCCCGTTTCAGTCTTCGTTTGCATTAACTTTTTAAAATCAATGTTTAATCTGGCTTAAATTTTTTTTATTTGGGACTGTACAGCAAAATCACGACCTGCAATTTGTTTTAAAAACCAATGATTGTAATATCAAGTTGGAATCTATTTATAATTTAATTTACAAACTCCTATTTCCAGAGGCAAGTTTAAATTTTTAGAATATTATAGAACCGATTGTTCGAATACATTAAGACATATCTTATTTTACAATGTTATGTTCATTCGAATTTTTCAAACTTTGATAGTTGCATCTTCATCATTCTAACTTTTTGTTCGTAAGGTTTTATTCGACATTGAAAGATAACTCTTTATGAAATTAAATGAATCAAGAGTCAAATTACAATGTAATATGAATCGTCTACATTCTCATTGAACAGGTAGATCGAGATAGGTCTAAGAGTGACTGTTTAAAAGAAAGTGTGTGCCAGAGTATGAAAAGTTGCAAGGATGTGGTACCTGCCATCACTTATTGTCGGTACATTAAGGTGCTTTGAAACGCATAGAGGGGATTTTCGGAATACTGCCATCACTAAGCTCAAGTTCGAGAGTTAAAAGGCCCCAACAAGTTTGAAGGCTGTGTACAAGACCTGGCCAGTCACATCATACACCGCACGCAATGCGCTGTTTAAGTTGAAACCAATTTTGACAGCAAATATGCATAGTTGCCTCTACGGTTTCGGCAAGATATGGAAAAGGAGAGCACATTAAGAAACAGTGCTCACATGCCGTCTTTTACATCAGCTGTGAGGGCGAATACTCTGCCGTCAGGCATACGGTTATTGTACAGACCAATCCTCGCTACAAGGCTGAGAATGATGGTATTTCACCGGTAAGCCCGCACTGGGGCGTACATAGGAACAGTGTCTTATGAATCGGTGGCTAAACTTAATGGTTACAATTTTTTAGACAAGAGACGCTTTGAGAAAAAGCAGTCCTATGCTATGCCGATATTGGTAGCGACGAAATATCTGCATTTTTATATCCATTGAAACCTTTTCACTCCTCAGTAAACTCTCCTGAGGAGAGTTCTGTTCTCCCCACTCTAACTTGAGTCCGCTCTTCGCTCCCACCCTCAAGCACCAAGCTGGTGTAAAAAATAAATTCGCATCAAATACAAGTCCTCAGCGTTCTCTTCCTCGCACTCGGTCACGCCACAGATCATTGAGGAGCGGGTATGTACGAGCACGAAATCAAAAGACCTAGTAGGCCCTCCCTCGGGGAAATCTACTAAAATGGTACTTAGAGGCTCAGAAGCAATTTCGAGGAGTCTCAATTACCACAGTTACAGTGGCTGAGTTTCGATACTCTTAACTGTCTGGAAGGTCTGTCCTGATTGTGTTCTTTAAAACTTGACTGTTTTTCATGGTTTTTTTTTTCATTAAAACATATTGTAGCAAAAGGCTGTTGTTTTCTTCAGCCATATTCACTTCAAATTTCATTCTCATCTGTAATTCCGAAATGAAAAAGTACGGGATTGTTGACTGAATGTGCTGTCTCTTTCCTAGACCGTCCTCGGTAGCTTCAAAGAATGGATGGTGCTATCTTCTGTATTGATCTGTGTAGAGTGCATTGCTGTAATTTCGTTGTTTCGGTTAGTCTGTTGTGCTGCGCATATTTTTTTTTGACTCCGATAACTTAATCTAATGTCTTTTTCTATCTCTTCCAAAATGGCTTCCGACGGTAGCAGAAATGGTGAGCCGCAGTTCATCAGCTATCACAGGGCGATTGCACTTCATGGCTCATTTCTGGCTACTTTGCACGAAACAAATGACAATCTTTCAATCTCATCGTCAATCTTTCAATCTTATCCTTAAGGGCATTTTCAGTAACTGGCATCAGGACGGTTTTCGAATACAAAAATGCAGGTTATTAGGACTGATTGAAAACAAACGATACACAGAACCTGTCAAAACCCGTCCGCCCCGTGCATTTTCCAAACCCAAGTCCTAAAACTGCTCTGCATGCTGTTGCACTAACGCTCATCCAATAATACAAACTACCACAACAATTGTTTCGTTTTATTTACCCGCTAATATAAAAAAGCTCATTAAAAGTTCCCATCAAACAGCACTGCAAATCTTTTCGTATTGTAGGTGGCTTCTGTGCTCGTTCTTCCTCATGAGGAGACCCTTGATTAGATAGGCTGGAAATATAACTAAATATCTTCAAATAGTAAGGACCGTTAATCTTTTAAATTCTAAAGATTTCAATGTTTTGCATTCTGGATATTATATGGCATCTGCAATTGATGCAGCAATGCATCACCCACCATAGTAATCGGGTCTCATAATGATCTTTGTGAAACCAATCACAACCAAATGTTTTCAAGTTATGCAAAATCTTCAAACCCTCTTCTATTATGCCAAGAAATAATCAGACTGTAACTTTTAAAAAACACTTTGCAAGAGGGAAATAAAACACGAGTACAAATTTATTGCATCTAATCCGCATCTCCAGTTCAACTGGCAAAGCTTTGTAGGCAGCTAAAATATGAATCCTTCCGTGTTTAACTCTCCAGGGAGTGTAAATAGGCAACCCAGAAAAGAAAAAAAATTCACATCCCACCTCTCTCGCCCCCCCCCCCTCACCCCCCTTACCACCTCTTTTTTCAAAATTTTATTTATGACAAAACAGCAAACGGGCATGTCCAATTTGTTTTTAAGCAATGTGTTTCTAGACAAAACACTCCTTCTTCTACTAAGTCTGTTTAGGAAAAAAATCAGTCAATTATAGAGAAAGCAACAACCTCAAAAACTCCCCTTTAAAATAAAAAAAAAACCTTCAAATTTTCCCTTGATGTTTTAAATGGCTACATCACCCTATACATTTTCAGGACTTAATTTTTAAACCTCTTCTTGCAAAATCTAACGCTGCTCCCGGCTCCGACATCTAATATCAATACCTTACACATAGCATGCATCGCAATTTTACTTGAAATTTTAAACAATATGTAGCTATCGAAAGAAATTCCTCTTTCCTGAAAAGTAAAAAAAAATGTCAAACCTCTTCAAAAACCTAGTAGAGACTCTTCAGATCCAGTAAATTGTAGATTTCTAGTTCTCACTTACTGTCTCTGCTAGAGGACTGGTCAACGGCATATTATTTTTAAGGGGTACTGAAATCCCAAAATCTTAATTAAAACTTTCATTGTCGATTTAGAAACGACCCAGCACGCTGAATCGCTTGCTTCAGCATTTTATCCGTGAAGCTTTTGTTAAAAAAAATAGCCAAAGTCCTGTGTTTTACGATCTTGAAAAAGTCTATAATACTACATGGAGACATAAAATCTTAATAGACCTTTTCTTATCTTGACTTTAAAGGGAGATTTCAAATTTACTACCGAACCGTTATTTTCCAATTAAAAGTGGAGCCCATCTTAAGGACTGCATTTATCAAGAAGATGGTGTACTGTAAGGTAACATTAATTCATCTGTTTTAATCCTTAAGCTTTAAAGGAGATGTCAAATCTCCCTTAATGTACTTTGTGTTGTAAGTCATTCAGACTATCTTCTATCGCTGTCGTGTCCAAACCTGACCATGGATTTTTTTTTTATGAAAAACAAATCATGTTTACAAAACATTCTTTAGAACAATCCACCATTAAGGCCTGTGTATTGCCTAAGGCTCATTTTAAACTGCCCCGTTACAGAGTCTACGTCTCTCCACGGAGGCTTGAAGACCCATCTTTATAGCAGCGGCACATAAATTTTGCCTTAACTACTTGCTGAAAATCCATATTTCGACTCTATTTCATTCTCAATTTCATCTATGCTTTTTAGAAAAAATATAAAACTAAAGTACCATGTGGACCCCGTACCCTCCCACACAAATCTAAAGTAGTAATCGATCTCAATCAAACTGATCTCACACACGCACCGACTCCTTCCCATGGAATCAACCCGTTGTCAATTTTGATGTTTCACTTTCATAATTTAAAAAAGACCACGCAAATAAGATAATCTTGCACATCTCCAAGAAAAATGTAGCTCAAAATGTGAAGCCTCTGCTGATGGCTCAAAGTGTGAGCTGATAGTGACAATAAAAACTTTCATTTTGGACTTGAGAATCCAGATGAATCTGAATCGTTATATCGGCATCAGAGACTTATCTTTAATTTTTAATGCAGAATTTTCATCAATATCCAAGACATTTATTTGAAACTCTTTACTAAAACATCATTTTATGAAGATGATAATTTATAAGGATAGTAGAAAGTAGCACATAAAACAAAAATTTCCAAAAATTATCAAACTAAAAAAGGTATAAAAGGAAATAGGCACAGAACTTTATAATTACGGGAAAAAAAAGAACAATACTGACGAAGCTTACAAAGTGAAACGTTTATATATTGAATTGATAACAGTTTTGTTATTTCTTTTTTATTCCTTAATTATAAAGCCTTTTAGACCTTGTATTATACTATTTATAGATGCAACGCGTCATTTTGGATCATTTATAATTACCAAGTTATCCTCCAAGTGTGGTGTTTTTGCTTTCTATTTGGATTTACAAACTAGAAAAGGTCATACATTTCAACATTTTACTCTAAACATTCTCAGCGATAGTACACATTGTTGCTGCCTGGTTTTATTCTCGCATGTGGGTATTCATTGCAATTAGAACGCAGTTAAGCTAAGAAAGGCAGCCTCATCAAGAGATATTACTCCACATCATCGTTTAATCTGGGCTAATCTCGATCATAAAATCAACACTTATTTCAAATTTCTCAATCAATCAAGATGAAGTTTATGGGAATGAACGAGATCAAATTTGATAACTTAGTGAAGACTTTGAGGAAGACGTGTGAGAGCTAAATGGTGAGTGCTAATATTTCTTTACGATAACGCTGTGATCAAACTCTTTACAATTCAAGTTAAGAAGGTATTGTATGGATATGCTAGAAAATGACACCGATAGTAAAAGGTCCAAGCTTATTGCGACGTGAATTTATCTTTAAGTCAAAATTGCGCAACAATTGCAAGCGTTAGCATTTTCTCCTTCGAGGAAAAATTTAAGAATACCATTCTTTGTCAATCCAAAAAACACGAAAGCCATTAATTCTGTCGATGACTGGGGCACCTTTAGCTTTTCTACTTCTACAAGCGGCACAATCTATGCTTCAGGTGGAGGACACATTCTTTGTTTCAAACATTGCGTGTTATGTCCAGAGCTCGTTAATCGTTGCCCGTTATCAAACAACGTTTTCATGTCTCTTAAAATGACCCTTAAACTCTACCATGTCTGAAACAGTTTCTTTCTCCATGCTGACTCTAATGTTCCGGGAAGAAACTAAAAGTAATCGTCACATCTTTGGATGAGGGGAGACGTTTCATGCCCTATCGCGATAAACCTATTAGAAAGCCAATTATTAGATGCAGCATGCTGGAAAATTTTATGGATGGGCAACGTGTCATTATTACGCCAATTCGTGCTAATCATCCCATCAATGTGAGCAATGTTTTGATCACATGTTAGGGAAAGAGTAAACATTGTGTGGCTTATCAATTATACCACCTGCACGAAATAATGTCATAACCCTAGATCTAAATAACAGACATGAGTGTTTAGCCTTTAAACCCTTGCCCCCCGAATCATTGTGAACCTTTATTCCATGTTCGATCCTGATGGGTAGGCTACACACAGATATGGAAAGTATTTTTTCTTCATATACTTTGAGGAATTTCCGGGATTGTTCGGGGTAAAACTGACAGTGTTAAGAGTATTTGTATCGCTAGTAAAGTCTCTTCACATATTTCCATATACACTTGGTATATACTATATTCTCTTTTACAAGCACAATTCTTCCGTGGTAGATCTTATTGGAACAAAATATTACTTTTTATCCCGTAATAACGGAAATATGTCGCATTAATGTAAATATTTTACTTTCACTTACTCATATTTAGCGCTCAGTATAAAAAAAAATTTCAGACCAAACACAAAAATCCGTTGAAAATAATTTACATGTGACTTTTTTTGGTGGTTTACATGGTCAGGACGAATTTAAAAAAAAAAAAAAAAAAAAAAAAAAAAAAAAATAGAACAATAATCATTTTCACAGTTCCACCTGGACCTAGACGAGATCGCTAAACTAAAAGTCAGAAAAAGAGGGTCAAAATTGTTATAACTAGTTTATAAGCAGTTTAGCACACCTAAATTTGCATTTCACAATGAATATCCCGAGGAGACCTCAGTAACTCATTATCTTTTCAAAGAAAAAAAGCACTATGCCAACTTCCCGTGTATTTAAATACAGATCAACATCAACAGGTTCAATTTTTTTTTATTTCGAGACAAGAGCTAGAATCTAGATCTAAATCTGATCTGGAGGCCATAGAGATATTTTAGAGGGAGGAATCGCACCTTGCGTACTGACAATGTCACCATTTGGATGCTGTAATAGATATACAGTAAACTGTAGCCATCTGCGTAATTTTATTTTCTTATGAAACTCATAAATCCTTTTCAGTACCACTGGTAGGATCAAGTTTATATGTCATCACGAAGGTCTTGATAGACCCTTTTTAACTACAGCATTTTATGGACGCTTTACCTATTAATAGCCAATATTGATTGAGATACTGCTGCCCGTCAATCCGTGCCACATTGATTTTTGTAACTGGCATGGATCACAAAGTAACGAGATGGAGACTGCGGACTCCCTCGTGTTTATTTATGGCTCATTGGGATAAAAGCTCTTAGAACGATGTCTCCTTAAATACAAGCCAAGTCATCGAAATAAACAAACTTTAGAATTTTTAGCTATATATTTATCTATTTCTTTTGACTATTAAGCATAATTAGGGTAGATCTGTGCTCAGAACACAATGATATACAACTCTTTTTTCACACTGTCTCCAAAAGTTTATTTCAGCTACTCGGCCTGTTCCCTCGAAAGCCTCGTCCTACAGCTTTCTGTAATTTAAAGCATAATGAACATGGCTTAACTTTTACCCCATAAAAAGCACTGATATAAAGCAGGACCTATACAGTAGTCTCATTAAATACAAGCATTTTTGGGAATTGGATATTTCTACCTTTAGTGTGTCAAGTAACTTCGCTCTCGTTAATTTTCCTCATGTTCTTCACGTGTGCTCACTTGTGCAGTGCTGTAAGAGATAAACAGTTTTTCAACGTGTACTATAAATAACCTTTGATTGTGCAAAACAAAAGAATTGATAATCACGCATGGAGGTCACGCAGTATTTCTCGGCTTATCGCCCATGAAAGTTTTGAACTGTCGTCATCGGGTTCTTAACTAGTGGAACAATTTCTTCTTATTTAGAGATTAGAAAATGAACACTTTAAAGATACCGCTCGTTAGAAAAGTGAACGACCTAAGAAATTAAAATCTAAAATAAGTTTAATATATTCTGGCGATACTCATTACAGAATGAAGAGATGGATGAAAGAGATGGAAGAAAATAAAAGGATTGAATAGATTAACATCAGCTTTATTCGAACTTTGAGTTATATCCTTTTACTTGATTTGAAAACGTTGTAGCCTAATGATAATGATAATAATAATAATAATAATAATAATAATAATAATAATAATAATAATAATAATAATAATAATAATAATAATAATAATAATAACAATTATAATATCTGTTATTATTCTTTCGGCCAATCATATTAAACTATCGGTAAGAGATGGATGACGTAGATAACATTAGATTAATTGGACCCATTAGTGCTTTAAGAGGAATTTCAATCCTCTTTCTCTCATTAGATGGAAAGGGTAAGGAAAAATTCGATTTTTCCTACTTGCTATTCTGGAACATAAATTATATATGTAGTTTTTTTTTTTTACAGTATTGGTTCTTGTCCATCACATGATGTTAAATGTTTCACAATTACTGAAACTAAAATGAAACTTCAACTTTACTCTGTAAGATGCTTGTTCAGTTGTACTCATTCGACTTGCTCAACTGTGTTATGTGTTATTTATTTTTGTATATTAGCTGTCTGGGCCAATATATATAAAAAAAAGTTGCAGAAAATAAAACTTAAGTTGGAAAAAAGATTCAACAGCATGCCTCTCCTTCCCTTTCCTTTTCTTTCCTCCCCCACCCCACCCCCCCCTCTCTCTCTCTCTCTCTCTCTCTCTCTCTCTCTCTCCCCCTCTTTCTTTCAATGTCTTTCTCTCTCTGTCTTTCCTTGTCCGTCTGACTCTATCTGTGTCTATCTGCCAATATCTTTCTCACTCTCTCTCTCTCTCTCTCTCTCTCTCTCTCTCTCTCTCTCTCTTTCTCTGTGTCTTTCTGTCTCCCTCCCTCTCTCTCTCTTTCTCTCTCTCTCTCACTCTCCGTCCAATTTCTATCAGTGTTCCAATCCTAACCATTTTACACGGCATTTTCTTCTAAAATGTTGGCTGAAAAAATAAACAGAGACTGTCGCATTAGACAACGCGTGATATGACTGTGTAATATGGAGATCGATTGGATAAATCCCATAGACCTTTGAGAAACTTCGCCGTTTTCATGAACGTGCCACGATGTTATGAATGTTAAGTGATACAGAGAAAAGCAGTCTAGCATCGCATCTGCGCTGGCCCGTTACCTTGTTTTCCTTTAAGGAATTATTCATAAGTTTTTTTTTCCTTTAATGTATTCTAAAATTCAATATGAATTTTATATTATACATTTAATAAAAGTGAATCGTAAAAGATGTTTTATATTCGTTCGAATAGATATTGCTAGATATACTTATCTTGAAAAAAAAAGGTCTAACTACTGGATAGCGAGCTTGGAACTCTTAGAAAGCTAATTGCTTTATGAGGTAGTTTTTTTCTTTACTGAAATGTATTTGTTATGATTCACATAATTATCATATTGAAGAAACAATTTCAAAAAAGCATAAATGTAAACAAAAAGCGACTATAAAGGTGTTTTTTTTTTAAATATGCATGCAAAAACTCTTCCTCTTTTTGTATTTTTCAATCTCGAAATCTTTTTCTTCGTCTATTAATCTAAACGGAGTTTTCTAAGTAATGGTAATGTGATTTTCTGTCAAACAAGCCTAGAGACGATCACCTAAAATAAACTGAAAAACAGAGTTCATGAATCATGACACAAATTCTCAACGCCTGATGTCACCACATACTTAAAATGATATTATGACATAAGCTGCTAAGCCATGGCTAGTATTATTTTAATAATATTATAACACAAAGATCTATAGAATGTTTTTGTACTAAAACTTCTTTTGCAATATTTTTAGGGGAGTGTTTTAAGTTTCCATTTTTCAAAGAATGTTTGTGAACATGTAGGCGTAGGGTGCATCCTTAAGTCAGTTCTTGCTTGGCTGAAAAGCTCAAACTCACACAATTTTTTTTATCGTATTGCGCTCATTACTTTGACAAGAAACTTTTCCCCCCAAGAAAGATGAGCAAGAGAGAAAAAAAATATAATATAAAGACTCAATAATAAAACAGACCTTATTGATCTCTTGACTGGACTAACATTCACAAAGATATAATTCAATCAGACAATAAGAACAAGAAAAAAGGTATAAAACTAACTCATTTTCATTATTACCTCAACACTCCATGCACCATCCTTCGACCATCAACAAAGCCAATGCACTGATGTGTATTATCATCTTGTCAGTGTTGCCAAATATGCAACGGGAGAAAAAAAATCATGGTTTTTATTCCAAAGCTGCGAAATAAAACTTCTGAGCTTGGATTCAAACAGATAATCAATGATGCGAAAATTGAAGGAAGATAAAAAAAGTTCTTGACATTAAATTATCTCTCATGAACTTTGATTTCTGGACTTTTCCGCACTCGTGTGCGAGGCGCACAATGAAATAAGTCTAAAATGACTTTCTTTGGAAACATAAATCAAAATAAAACTTCTAACACTATGGAAACTTATACAACCTATAATAGAATCAGAGAGAATTCTTTATCATTTTTACGAGCAGTGTAGGATTATCTTCATCAAAACAAGAAGACAACAAAGAACGCTGCAGCTCATTTTGAATGTATCACATGTCAACTTATCCTTCGAGACATAGAAAGGAAAGGACTGTCATCTAGTAGGAGGGCTTAGTAGGTGCGCATTCGCAGTTCACAGTTAAAGTCAACAAAAGACTTCAAAATCGGATTCTTTTTCGACAAAAAAAAAACAGTTACGCCGATATTCTGGAAATTTTTTTAGAATCAAATTCGATAGGTTCAGCTTTTTAAAGTTATTTCTTTTTTGTGGCAAGATCCAGAATATAATCTAGATCTAACTTTAAGTACTATGGACGGCTCTTCCCCGTCATCATGGCGATGCGTCTAGCTCAGTGGTTCGTAACCTGGATTCGATCATACCCTTGGAGTTCGGTGGATCGATCTCAGGGGTTCGGCAGAGTCAGTAAAAAACATCTATGTCTTGAATTTGAAAAGAATCATATTTTATTCTTCACTAAAGAGGGGTTTGGTGAATCCGCATATGAAACTGGTGAGGTTCGGTACCTCCGAAAAGCTTAAGAACCACTGGTCTAGCTATAGACAAGTGTGAGGAGAAAAAGACTAAAATATTGGATGAAGCTAAAAGGTCGGACTGGTCAATAAAAACAAATATTTATATGAGTCGAAAACTTCCTTTTTTATCCGGCTCTATTAAACTTTCTTTCATTACTGTGTTTTACCGCTAAGCTCAGATATGAAATATCTATGCTTGGAGTAATCCTTAACATAAAACACACCTTTTAACCCTTCTTAAAAAGTCGATTGTGACTTTTGCTGCTATTTCCCTGGAGAAGATAGTTCAATTACAACATCCGCTTATAACCAGGCTTGACAAAGAAAGAAATTGAGTAAAAGACAATAAATAATGAGAGTTTCACATGTACATATCTCTTTCAGCAAATATGCAAGGGCCCTTCGCATTTGAGATCTTACACGAGACTATTGTCCAAAAATGAAACCCGATTCTCTAATGAACATTTCATGAATATGCCGACAATCCATAAAACTTGAGTAAAGCTATTTATACCAAACGAAGTAAAAATTCTATTCAATCTGTGTATTTTGTTGAGCTTTTAGTGCAATCCTTAAATTTGTTGTAACTCTTCTCGGCATTACGGGGCAGGGGTTTTGACTTGATATTAAAAAACTGATGAAGACTATTTTAATGATCCGCTAATCCAACCGAGGTTCATTTTCGAAAATGATTTCAGAATTTAGCTATTTGGACCCACAGCACTACCTCTAAACTAAATGAAAGTAAACATACATGCAGAACGGAACTCATGCATTTATCTGTGTCTATATTATGATTGCATCATCAGCTGCAGGTATGACAGTTGGTGCTAACATGCGTATTTATTCTTGTCTATCTCGATCAAGTGCTCAGGTTTTGTTTTGTTTTGTTGTGTTCACCATTAATATATTCTTCACTCTGGACAGTTGCACAATTATAAGTTACAATTCTGTAAAGTGATAGTAGTGACAAGACCACCAAAGTTAACTGTTAGACTGCGCTCTTTGCGGTCTCTGAAAACGACATGGATTTTCTAATTTCTGTCTGCCCGTCCTATTCTTTCCCTATCCATTTATCTCTCTGTCTCTGTCTGTCTGTCTGTCTGTCTGTCTGTCTCTCTCTCTATCTATCTATCTATCTATCTGTCTATCCATCTATCCATCTATCTATTTATCTATCTGCCTGTCTGTCTGTCTGTCTGTCTCTCTCTCTCTCTGTCTCTGTCTCTCTCTCTCTCTCTGTCTTTCTCTCTCTCTCTCTCTCTCTCTCTCTCTCTCTCTCTCTCTCTCTCTCTCTCTCTCTCTCTCTCTCTCGTTCTCTCTACTTTTGTAATTTCCTTTACCTCTTTCTCTATGCCTAATTCTTTTTCTACCCTAGATTTCAATATGCGTTCGTTTCTCTTTTTCCATTATTTTTTGCCTTTTCTGTTTACCCGCTTTGTCCATTACCTCATTTCTTGTCACTCAAGCGTATTCTTCGTTTTTCACGCATTCTTTTTACTCCTTTTCTGTTGAAGTTCTGCTTTTCTGCCTGACGGTTGTTTTTAAAAGCCCTGAAGGGCTTCAGTCATCTAGTTGTGGAATTTTATTATAATTACAAGCATGATTGCCCGTTCAAATGAACAGGTGGAGAAGGCAAATACATTGAAGAAATGCAAACTTCACAAAAATAACAGATTTTTATCCCCCAGAGCCATACAGCTGCACTGAAGAAAAGCAAACTTTACAACAATGAACAGATGGGGAAGACTACTTCGTTGACGAAAATCAAATTTTACAACAATAACAGATATATCTCCTTCAGAGCCATACAACTTAATTGAGATAAATCAAACTTTACAACAATAACAGATGTACCTCCCCCATGATTATCACTAATAGTACAGTTTTAAAATGTAGAGGATCTTGAGATATTAGAATTCGTCTCATGTTGTCATGAAGGCATTCTTTAAATAGAGAAGAGATCTCAAGCAAAAAAAAAAAATAAACTAATTTTGGGTGTAATCTTTTAGGCAGCCTCATTTTAGTTTCTCTCTCCACTAACACCATAATGTGGTGCTGATAACCCTTTGCAGATAAATGTCGTACTCAACCTGATGTGGTAAAAAGTGCTCTTCTAAACAAAGTAAAAACGTGCAACTGCTCAAACAATATTAAACAAATTCAAGACCCTGATTTTTTAAAACTTATTGGGTTACACTGGATTGCTAAAGCTTATAATTATTCTAGATCTAGTCACAATCCATATAACTCATGCCAGACAAAATTAAATAAGGATGGTAAGTAAATGAATGGCTTAACATGGATGTTTCTACGGTTCCTTATTGACTAGCGGATCTGGTCGATATCTCAGATATAGGGAATGTGATTTCACAAATAGTTATGCTACCTTCTTGGAAGTCATGAAATTGCCGTTCGGGTATTATGCGTCTGCAACATTGCATAGCTATTGGTGTAACTGTAAATTTGAGGTGAAAATAAGGAATCAAAATTTGCACATGGGGAAAAAAATTTACAACAAAATTATCTAGTTCTTGTTGGATCTCGACATGCTTCTGATTGTTGAACAAAACTCACGACTTCCAACAACAGGACATCACTCTTTGTTAAAGTGCGTTCCCTATCAGACAGTATAAGAAGCAGAGGAGGTATTTACATTCGCAACCGCCGGAAGAAAAGGCGACGATGTTTCCATGACACTTTTACCTTTACGCTGGAAGAGGTCTAATTTTATTTAATTTTTAAAATTTTTTCCAGTTTTTCACTCCATCAAAACAACATGGTTTTTTATATGTATATTTTGTAATATTTTAATAATTTGTTTTAAAAACGTCATCCGATTTGAAAATTATAAACCGCTGAGGACAGTCTTTTAAATGTTCAACATATCAAATTTAGCAGAAAAATTTTTTAAAAAATTGATGAATTAATTACAGTGAATACATGAAAACTTCCAAGTGTATTTTTTAGCATGGCTTACTGATCTCGACATACATATTAAAATTCAGTAAACTTCATATTTGTAAATATAGTGATTTTGAAGGACATAGCGGAGAAAGAAATCGAAGTTGTCTTTTATAATAAAGATAATCAAGCAATCTTTGTCCATTTTATATAATAATGAACATAAAGAGAGAGAGAGAGAGGGAGAGAGAGAGAGAGAGAGAGAGAGAGAGAGAGAGAGAGAGAGAGAGAGAGAGAGAGAGAGAGAGAGAGAGAGAGAGAGAGAGAGAGAGAGAGAGAGAGAGAGAGAGAGAGAGAGAGAGAGAGAGAGAGAGAGAGAGAGAGAGAGAGCATATCTTAGTGATTTAATTTTAGGAATTATTAAACTTCAATTTTGAGAAAACATGGTGTTGAGGCTATGTTACCCAAATACTTACCGCTGGGAAAATGCTAAAAAGAGTTAAGCTCGGTAATTTTTCTCGATGATTTCCATTTCTATCTCTTTACAGTTTTATAATCGTATTGTCACTAATTTTGAGCTTGGTAATATCCTCTTATACTTCTTTACTTTTGATACTCAAAGAATAGGATACATAATAGGACCTTTTGTTGCTCTATAAAATACAAGAACAGAAATATATGATTCTTGTTCGATATGATGTTTTGACAAAACCATTTATGATTTTAAAAAACTCTCTTTCCGTTTCAGATACTTAGTGATTGCCCACCCTATATCGGCCAAGACGTATTGCACCTCCAAGACCACCCGCATTGCCCTTCTTTGTACGTGGCTGGCTGCCCTTATTATGGCTTGTCCTGCATTTGCTGTTATGGTGAGTACTTTTTTGTTTTGACATACCAGTATTGCTCTGTAGGTGTTGCAAAGATAATACTTCAGTAATACAAGTCTCAGGGTTCTCTGAATACATTATCGTAATTAAAAGGGTTAACTAACAAGATAAACGATTTAGCCAGAACTATCGATATTACTTATTGCATTGTCTCACTGACAAACCGGTCTTAATCAACTGCAGTAACGGTAGATGTAGAACACTAATCTTTCTTTGGCAACCGTTAATCTGTTGTCGGCGCATTTTTCCACTGAGTAGGCAGCCGATTACCCATAATTTAACATTCAGTAACAAGTGTGGTTAAGTTTCAATAAACAGTGTATTACTGCCTGCGGTGAAACTTAAGTTGGAGCTGCGCAGAAGAAGCATTTTTCCTTTCATCAAAGTAATTCAAACTTTATTTTATTTGTAATATCCATGAAACAGTATCTTTAATTGCAAATATTTTTCTAGTTTATTTCAAATGCAAAGTTATTTTCCGGTATTCTTAAGGTTTTCACGTTAATGAGAGAAGCATTCTAACACGTTGCGTCTCGTTGAGGGGGTGGGGAGGGGGGGGGGGTAAATTAAAAGCGTTACGAAAGCGCAATGAATTAATAAAACTAAACCTAATTACTGAAGATTGCGTTGCTAATTCCTTCCACGAAAAGTCCTTGTCTTTCTTGAGGTAGAAGCAAAAACTGCTTAGCTGCTGCTGATGTTACAGACTATCAGCAATCAGAGTTTACTTTGAGTGAGATTTATACAAGTTAATCCTAAGGCCTGTTAAGGGGATTTCCTAATTATTTGTCATCACTTCCTTCTTAAAGTTGAAGTTGAAAATCTCATTATTTTGTCTTGGATAGAGTTAAATTCTCATCCGTGCAGCGCCACGTTGTTGCGTGACTATATCTGATTGCATTAAATCTTCCAGTATTAGGCTGATAAAATCAAACAATAAAACGGGATCTTTATAGTAAGATGATTTTTTATCGACATTAAAAATTCAACAATTAATTCTCACATCTGAATACTGCCTCAAGGGAGTTTTAGATCAATGACAGGACTTAGTTTCACCAGACTAATGCATGAAGATAGGCATGCCTGGTTTCCTTTTTCAGTTCTAAACAATAACGACAAGTTAGCACATTTCCCCATCAATCGCTTACATAAAAAGACAGCCAGCCTAGAAGATAATAAGGACAATTCAGTTGATTTTTTTTTCTTTAAAAAGGGCAAAGTTTAAAGTAAGAAAATTGCTGCCCACTTTTCAATGGGAACAAATAAAGGATAAATGTGTGCTGTTGTCTCTGCTCAGTATTTCAAATTTGCGGCGCAGACTATTTTAAGACTATTCTGCGATGAGCTTTTCGATCGGCAAAATCACTCAATGGCTTTCAAATTTGGCATAACAATTTCTCATTATCTTTTTCCAATTTTCTGCTGATTGGATCTAGTTGGGCAGCTGTATCTCTCTAAATCGCTCAAAATGTTTAAATTGCGCATTATCTTCTTGTAATGTACTCAACTTTTGATTCCTAGAGAACAAAAGTTACTAAGTACCTTGTGAGAAATGAAGATGACGTAAATGCACATAATCTTCTTCTCCTTTTTCTTGATCTTCTTCTTCGTACTACTACTACTACTACTACTACTACTATTATTATTATTATTATCATTATTATTATTATTATTATTATTATTATTATTATTATTATTATTATTATTATTATTATTATTATTATTATTATTATTATTATTATCATTATTATAATGATTATCATTATTATTATTATTATTATTATTATTCTTATTATTATTATTATTATTATGATTATCATTATTATTATTATTATGATTATCATTATTATTATTATTATTATTATTATTATTATTATTATTATTATTATTATTATTATTATTATTATCATTATTATATGATCATCGTTTTTATTATATGATCATCGTTTTACTATTGTTACTGTTAATATTAATTTTTTTTTTAATTTTGCTGTTGTGAAAACGATTTATACACATATTTTTGCCATTATTGAAACATCTATCTTCTTTCAAAGGCAACACAAACCCATACAACCTTCAGCTCTTTAGCAAATAGTTTTACCTTGCCGTACCGTAGTCGCTCTGACTGAACAATCATACAAGTCTGGCAATCAATTCACATACTCAACATTTCAGAACTGTATGATTGATCATAGACTATTAAAAGCACACACCAATTTTCCGCTTTTAGACTTAAGGATATGAAGGGACAACAATCGAATAATTTTTATCACAGCCAAAATAGGAATGGGTAACTAATTTTATAAAATCAAAATCTACAGATTTTTAAAACATTCAGATTTAAATAACTGCGCGGCTAAGAATTCCCGCAAGACGGTCCGCTCTTATGCACTTAATGCGAAAATTTATAACTTTCAAATAAGCCTTTAGAAGTATCTAGAAACTTTGGGAAAGTAGAGAATTAGTCCGTTTCATTCATAATCTATCGACCATCGCATCATCGTAGCCTGCGTTTTTTGTTTTAATTTTACTTTCTCTGAAAAACGAAAATGTGCGAAGCATTAAGATTGAGTTAAAAGTGAGCTTAACCATAATATTTAAGACTTTGATATGAAATGTGATATATAATTGAAAGGAATTAATGTAGAGGAACATTAACTAAACGCTTTATTTGGCCGAAACGCTTAACTTTGAAAGCTTTTTCTATTATAAAAGGTGATATTTTTGTTCATACCAGAGCGGATTGATAAAATGAAGTGACTCTTAATAGTTTTAAGGTTAGACAAGGAAAATACTTTATTTACCGTTAACTTTTCTGACTGTCGTAAAATGTGTATCATGACCTTCGAGGTCTTAATTACGCATAATCTTTATTGCATATTCATTTAGATTTATATTTATGAATTAACTATTGCAAGAAGTGTCTATTGAGTTACCAATGCTAAATGCTGCTCAAGCCAATGACCATCGAACGAGAAGTATAAGGTCTTTGTTAATTTTGTTCCCTTTCAGAAATAGTATTTCTTACTACGTTTCCTTTTCTGTACATTTCATATTTATTGATCGATTAGACTATTAATCCATCCCTTTTGGTTTGAATCATTAAGTCTTAACGATCAATAAATGAATAAAATTTTTTGGCAACTATACAATAAGTGTCTCAAAGGAGAGATTTTAAAAAAACAAATGAAAATATTGGAGCGTAGTATTGGAATCTTTAAAATAACAAAATGGTTGGAGATATGGTACATTATTAATGCAGTTCATAATCTTAGCGCCGATTATTTAACTCTGACCGGGAGGGTGAGAAAGAAAAAAAACTTGAGCAGGCATTTAAAAAACCAAACTGCTATTACTGCTCAGAAGAACCATCATCATCACCTTCATTATCATCATCATCATCATCATCATCATCACCATCGTCATCACAATAACCATGATCATGATCAACATCATCATCATCATCATTATCAACAGTTATCACTTTTCCAATCAATATCAACACTTTTTTTTCCTTCAGGGCACCGAAAGCAGTACGTTCTACAACAACTCTAGCTCTGTAGTGGTCGTTCTTTGCGCCGATATGGGCGTCTCTCATGACGGTCGAGTAGCTTACGCCGTGTGGAAATTAACCAGCCTCTTCATTGTTCCTACAGCCATCTTGGTATTCTGCTACGTCAAATGCATCCACGTCCTGTGGTCTAGCACTAGACAACTTGAGACGATGACCTCTAACAATATGACCAGGTGAAATATATGGAATTAAGGACCTTAGTGTGATATGAGACTTCTGATATAACGGTTTTCTATTCTCTACAGAGAATGGCTAAAAAAAAAAAAAAAACTTGTCGATTCCTCACAGTAAAGGTGGATTCTCTGAGAGTGGATTAATTTTTTCAATTGTATTTTCTCCTTGTTTTTAGCATCCCCACCCAAATAATAGCATGCACAGCTTGTTCCTATAGCTAATGACACTAGTTTCATTAGATATCGCGCAAAATATATATTTAGATATGAATTGAATTATATATGTTAATTTTCATCAATAACACTAACTTCTTGTACTACTTGTAAATTATTGATTAGCCGGGCAAAGATTAATCCTTGTCTAGCAAAAAGGAGCTTCTGCTTCTTTTAATGTTATATTATATATATATATATATATATATATATATATATATATATATATATATATAGGAGTTAAATATTCATCTCTTGGCATTTTGTTGCTATGGTTGGTTCATCAATCTGTGCTATGAACATTATAAATAAAGTAGAAATAAAAAGGTAGATTAACTTTTTTTTAGACTGATAATTTAATTTTGAAGATTAATCTATCTCATATTTCACGTGTCAGAAAAAATTTAACTTGGGGATTCATTATTTTCGCATAAGTCAGTAATTAAAATATTTTCTTGTTATGTTTGACTGTATTACTCAACTTTAACGGAATACTTTGTCCATAACTCTGCAATTTTGTTATACCCATAAAGAGACGCGAAAGAGCAGTCGTCAATACATAAATTCTAATAAAATTTCAGATGTTTTCAAGCACATCATCAAACACACGATTAATCAATATGGCATCTCACATTTTAGTAAATAAAAACGATCTTGATCTTTCGTAGCTTTGATTTGTGTTAGTTACATGAGGACACATATAGTACCTCTTACATTATTAGATACAGGAGAGAGTTAATTGTTTGACTGACTGATACACTATGGTGGTTATGTTCATATAGTTATGTCAAATATTGAAATAAAAATATTGCACAAACTTATGAGAAATCCAAGCGTCGGTCTATAATACTTAATTTTTCCTAAATCTCCTCCTATTCTTTTCAATAATGGTCAAACCTAGTTAAATTCGAATTCCAACAAAGTAACGTGCGCATGAATTCATTATCATCATGTCACTCAGATCTGATCCCCATCATTCATTTTTCAAGATTCCTTTTTTGTAATCTGTACATTGTCTTACTCGCACAAGGCGTAACTCACAAAGTCCATAAATCCCTATACTTTGTCTTTCTCTTTCCCTCTTTTTTTCAAAACTGTTGCCTTTTTTTTTCCTTTCTCATGGCAACTTTTTTTCCTGCTATGGCAGTGGGTTTCGCTTTTTTGTCGTTTGTCTTTTGTTTCAACGAGTTGAAATCTAGATCAAACAGGCCTTACCTTGAGCCCTGTACTCTCAGTTTTAGTCCCAGTGCACGTATGGCTCTTTTCTTGTTTCTTAGAATATATGGTTATTAATTTTGTTTATTTTTCCTCTTTACTTTACTATCTCTTCCCTTTCCATCGGCGCCCACGAGATATCGACTGAGGGTCCCAAATAACATTCTAAATCTTGCGGTAGGCCTAAGGTCGCATTTTTTCCAGCTGACATTTGAGACAGACATGAAAATGTTGGCCATGGCCGTGGGCTTTATTGTGTCTTGTCTTTGCACGTGAATGGAAGACGCAATATGTGTATAAGGCTTCATAAAACATATGTAGCCAAGTGGGGTATGCTATTCGGATCTCTTTCAAATAGTCATATTTACTCCCCTTAAAAGGTCTTGCGTGTACCACGAATGTTTAATCTGAGATTTGATAGTCTTTTCCGCCCTTTCCAAATCAAGCTAAGATTAGGATTTATTGACTAAACAAAAACATGATCTAAGAGCATTATGTCTTGGACATTGAGAAATATGCTCTGCAATATTCTACTGATAGCATTGTTAACTCTTCTTGTTGGTCCAAAACTGTTTATTATTACATTTTCCAGTTTAGAACTAAAAATAAAGATCTTCAGAAAACAAAATGGAAACCATATATACTGTTGCATTTACATATTACTCTGAACCCTTGGGGTATTCTCTGGTCCTAAGTGTTCTATCGGCCAGAAAATACGGTTAACAAAAAAAAAAAAAAAAGAAAAAAAAAAAAGGGAGGAAACCCAAATATTGGACTTCTTCGGCAGCATTTGTGTGTGCTAATTCAGCACTTAGCAAAGTGATGCTGTGTAAACTTAATGTGAATTGCCCACTTTTCAAACCATTCATTATAGTCGAGAATATTTCGAGAATACTCAACTTGCTGGTTTTGAAGAGATCCCCTTTTCCTTTTTTTTTCCTTAGGAAAGAACACGGTTTATTCTGTTTGAGTTAAATTTTGATTAGCGTAAAATTTGGCTCTATATGTTAAAATAAAAATATCACTGATTTTAAGATCCTCATTCTCTGCTTTATGTGTAGGATATTGTAAGGCATCTTTGGTGAGAAATCCATAAAACTAAATCTGATAATAAAATAAAAAAGAAAACCAACTAAAACTAACAATAAACTAGTGGCACAGAACATTTTCTTACAAAATGAACGGGCTCTTGTTTAGTTTCTCCACATAAATACACTTCTAGTATCTCCACTGCTTTTGAATATATGAAATGTTAAATTTTACCCACAGTTGTTTGACTCTGTCGGTCTGTCTGTCTGCTCTCTATTTGTCTCCGCTTCTCTTAATATCTCTCTCGATTTACTTTTTCCTTTTTTTTTCCTCTCTTTCCCAGCATAGTTTATCTCTGAGTTTCCATTTTACACTTTTTTTTATTTCTCTCTACGTCTCATTCAATGTCTCTTTCTCTCTCATTTTTTTTAGTATTAAAAAAATACTCTCCATTACTCTCGCTCTCGCTCTCTCCCTCTTTTTATTATATTTCTGCACCTTTCTCTCATTCTCTCCCATTACTTACTCTCTTTATCTTTTCCTTCCCATTTCTGTTTCCGGTCTGTTTCTTTCTGCTTATCCCTCTCAGTCTCTTATTCAGCCTATATTTCTCTCTCTGTAGCTCTCTCTCTCTCTCTCTCTCTCTCTCTCTCTCTCTCTCTCTCTCTCTCTCTCTCTCTCTCTCTCTCTCTCTCTCTTTTTCTTCTCTGACGGCAGTTGGCCAAGAGATCATTCCAAATTCAGGAAGATTGCTCTTTGGAAGCGAACCCAAAACAATTTTTTTTTTTTTTTTTTTGGTGGTTTTTTTTTTTTTTTTGTGGGAGACTCTTCATAGTTCTGCAATACGCACATGGAGACGCAAGTAAAGACAAAGTCATCCATAAATTCTTGTTGGAAACATCGTAACAGTCCACACTAGTTTTGATGAGTGCCTGAGAATAAATATGTACCAAAGCCAAATAAATCAGTATTGAAAATAAGCCTTTTCCGAGTGTAAATATTTTTTTAACTAGGAGATTCTTTAAACATAACATTTTTCGTTTGATAAGGCTACATAGCAATTATATTTATGGCAAGCATCTCCAAACCAATTTCTTTGAAATTACTTTCACTCCTAATATTAGAATTTTCGACTTTGCTGACTTAACTCTTGAAACATTCTTTTTCACTCGAAACAGTTTTGTTGATATACTTTAAATATGTGGCACAGAAATAAAAATTAGGGCTTCATTTCAAGTTGCGTGCAGACAAGTTTTTTCCTGCGGCAGACACAAATAATTTTGCACCTTTTGAGTAAGCGATCTACCCCTGCGGTTCCGCAAGCCTTTTCACTAGTCCTCTAGCAGGTGTAAAGCAGTTCTAAACGTAAGCCCAGTCTGACTGAAGAAAATCGATCTGAGTTAGAGCAACTTTGTTGAGACCTCTGAGAATTTCATAATTATTGGTCCCTAGAGATAACAGTGAAAACTACATGTAATCGCAACTTTTTGGCTCATATCTATCTACATACATGCAAAAATGGAAAATAGTTACACTACATGCTGCTGATTGTTAGGCACAAATCTTTGAAGCAGGTAGCATAACACTATATTGAGTCACATTGGAGACTTTGATAGTGTGTCTCTGCGATGGAATATTGTATTTGAGAAATACAAGCACCTGGTTGTTTTTTTTTAATATTTGCGGAATCCAGGTAGCCAAGAAAAGTGTTCTTCTCTTATGAGATAAAAATTAAAAGCTTAATGCAAAAATAGTTTCAATACATTAGATTGAGTATTTTGATAGGACAATTATTTGAGAAAAGAATTTTTCCAATCTATTCAAATAATCACTGAACGATTATTTGTCTAAGTTAATGTCCTTTGATGAGGCTAACCTGTTTTAGTTCACCTCTTGAGAAGTGGTTTCTGTTTATGTAACAACTCATATGATTTGGATACATTTACTTTGGACAAAGAAGGCCTTGGAGCCTTAATTGACGCAACGATTTACTGCTCACAAAAAAAAAAAAAATTTCTACCTGCTTTGAGCTTATGCGACAGTGTTTTGAACACATCGATCACCTTGTTTTCCCTTTGGCTATGGTCAAGAAGGTCTGAGATAAACGCTCACTCACGTGTGTAGATGTATATTGACAAGTTTGTTTGCTTCTTTATAACATTGAGAGAGAGAATTCCTACCCACTGCTTGCCCAAAGCATCAAAGGCCACAATGAAACTACGCTGCAAAACTTATTTTAATCAGCTGGAGAATTACCTATCAACGCGATTCAGATCCACCTTGATTTAATATTCTTAAACACATTTTATCGTGAAGACTGAGAATGTCATTGAGATTAAATTCTCTGCCGCTTTTGTCACATCACAGATCTCCATTCAGGGGAGGTTATGAGAGTTCTCAGGTGGAGCTCACCTACGGCTCAACGCATGGAACTGCCACAATTCTGCGGAGCAGCCCCTCCTTGCGAGCTGGAGAAAAAGCTCTTCAGGCGCGAAAACAGGTTTGTTGGAAACAGGTTTAATATTTTTTTTGCAGTTAAAAACAGAAGAATACAACCTTGAGCGACTTAAGATATTGGTTTAATGTGTAAGACAATAATTATCAGGGAAAGGTAATAACCGAAATGTCAAAAAATTACCACCTGTGCCTGATATAAGAATTCAAGGGGAAAGATGCACAATATAATAATTCCAAGTAAAACTTAGTAAAGTAAAGATTTTTGTGGTCCTCACAAAATTTGTAAAATGAATATGGCAATACTAAATTTTGTAAAATAATATAAAAATTTTTTTTCCATAATTTCATTGAAGAAATAAATGTTACTACTGTAAGAATACTCTTGAACATATACACGGAACAAAATATCGTGAAAGAATTACATTGTCTGATTTAATTTAATGTATTTAGCTCATAAGTTTTTCGAAATTTTTGGTAGTTTAATTGCAGCAAGTATCACAACATTGGTAGATAATATAGTTTTTGCTCTTTTAATTTCCCTTAATTTTCAGGTCATCAAAATGCTCATCATCATTATCGTCGTTTTCTTCGTTGCATGGGGACCAAAACTGGCACTGACTGTGATGAAGAAGTATCAAATCAGCTTCTTGTACTTCCCCTCCGCCTTCGTTATGGAGGTAATGATTCTTTCAAAGCTATAGCCACAATCATTGATACAAAAAGAGCCAGCATCAGGCCTATGGAGAACTGCTCATAATATAAGGTTAAAATGTCTGATCGTAAACATTGCCAAGATAAAAGATATCGAACGCTATTTTGTAACTTTCTGTCCGGTTTTTTGTTTTGTTTTGTGCAATAACGTTTCTATCTATCATTATTTTTTTTACTGAAAGTTATTATGGATCAAGCTTATAATATATTAAAGTGCAATCCTAATAGACTTGTTTTTTTTTCTCCTCCCTGACTCTATTGCTACCTCAGCGCATATTCAACATGCTACCATACGTTCAATCGTGCATCAACCCAATCATCTACGTGTTCATGTCGCGCAACATCAGGTCCAGCATCCAACACGCAGCCTGTCTGCTCTGTGCCTGCAAGAGCTGCCGCAAGCGTCGCCCTGTGGATGAGTCGCCCTCCCACGAACTTCTGCCCACCAAACACACACAGGTCGAGGTCGAGACGTCCACCTCCAACAACCGGAGTCACTGCGGAGGCGGCACCAGGGTCAACCGGGTGCATGTGTGACGTATCGGAAAGTGATCAACTTCCGCTTTCTTGACAGGTCACCGCTTTTTCCTCACAGACTTCTATGGCTCTCAGCACGATAGACTTTTTTCGAGCAATCGATTCGTGAGGTGGCCTAATTGCCTGGTTGATCCAATCATGTATGTGGGACAGAGAGCAAGAATTGTCAAGATTGAGAAACTGGTACTCTCGCACCATGATATCGACCATTGTTTTTTTTTTTCTTTGTTCATTTTCACTTCAGTTCAGTAACAGAAGTGAAACATGCAGAGCTTTAGATCGTGACGGCAAACGCTAATACTGTTGAGGAAATATGAAAAAAATAGTTATCGTTTCCTACTTTTTTTCCTCTGTCAGTTGATCATTTGAAATATTAGAGAGATACATCAAAGTGAATCGAATGGTTTCCTCAAACGGCATAAAAATCAGCATGGTCTGCAATCCTCATTGACTTTTCTCTTCTTAGATGACGAGTGAAACCATTCATATGGAAGAGAGAGATTTCTGTTTTTCAAAGGAAACGCTTTGTTTCTTCATCATATTTTCTTTCTTTCTGGTACCAACCTCTACCTAATTAGGGAAATTCCTATGTACTTTGATCATACTGAACTAACTAAAACTGAAAATCAATCTGTTATGATCCTGTTTGACAATTTATTTATATAGATTGATTTGATTAGAGCTGAAATAGTCCAGTGAGACAACAACCTACGTCAAAGAAATCATAAAAGGATGTAATGAGGGTCGTTTTTAGTTGTTTCGTTCCTTCCTACTCTTTGGAACGTCAAGAAACTGCATATCTGAAGCGTTCAATGTGCTTCATACAACTTGGTCTGCTTCGTGAAAGTTTGTATTTTTAGAATGCAAAATGATTGTATATTATTCTCTGTAGATATTTTATTAAATAGAATTATATTACTATAATCAACACTTTTTAGATTCCATTTTCGCGCCAGGCTATTTTTACTATTGCCTTTCCTTTAATAAAACGTCCAATTACCCTAACGTTATATCTTACTTGTGATATAAACTATGGTTGCATGCATTATTTTCATGATGTTCTTATACATATCATCTCTGTCCCATCTGGCTAGACGATAGATTGTCAGTTATGTTTTAAAACCGAGATTGAATAACACAAATTTTGCAATGATGATGGAAATTTATCGCAATAAAAGAAACATGAATATAACGAGTTAATTTATATAAAAAATAACATACGATAAAATAGATAAAAGCAGTAAGAATCTGAGGATAAAAATGATAATGATAGAAAGGAGAATTTTGATAGGAATAGGAAGAAAAAAGATTTTCCCAAACTAATTATGTTAATGATGCTATCATCCTCTTTTATGTGGACCCTTTGCATTCTCAATGTAAGCGTGATAGGGTAACAAATGGCAGTGCCAGATTGGCCTGAGCTCGATAAGTCTGTCCAAGTCTGTAGTTCAGGATAGCGGCAGATTGAGTCGATGTAAACAAGCGTGGTATATAAAGGGCTGTGAAAAGTTCTGCTTTGTACAGACTATCAGAGGCTATCATAAACTATTATAGATTGCAGATTGCTTTTAGCTCTCGAGATTTCAAGCGGAGTGTTAAGCACCTGTTAAGTAATTTTATACATTTGTACAATTTTGTCACCCTGTTTTTTGCGGAGTCTGTTTTTTTATTTATTTTTTTTTGGCTTATTTTTTTTTTAATTGATTTGTTTGTTTGTTTTTTGTTGTTTCTTATGTTCATGTGTTTGCCTTTGGTTTTGGTTTTTGTTTTTTTTTTCAAATTAGCTTTGGTGTTATTTGTACAATGCTCACGAGAAATTTATCAACATGGTTTTACTAACCTGATCGCATTCAATTATATTCTAGTTTTGAAGGACAAATATACTTGGAAATGATAAAGAGATTTTTTGGTTTCCATATAATTCTCTTCTTTTTTTGCGTTTGGTTTTGAAGAGCTATCAATTTGTTCAATTTAAAGACATATTTATGTTTGCAAACATAGTTTTGCTTATATATAAAATTCCCACAGCACTTTTTAAGAAGAGTTGTAATTAACAAGCATAATAACCATTTCAGTACGGTTTTTATATTATGATTAATACTTTGTTCATTAGTATGGAAGTACTAACGGAAGCTTGAAATATATTCAGGTCTTTATGCAGAGATCATTAGAGCAATTTCTGCTTATTTTTTGACGATCATTTATCATTTTTTTTAGTCTTTAAAATTTTTGCCCACAAGCATAAAAACTACAAAGTTTCGAAAAAATTATAAACAATCTGTGAAACATCATATTGTTATCTTTGTATATCTTACTTTTTATGTAAAAGCGACGATATTGCTTTTTAAATGCATCAGATAGATAGAGAAACGCAATGAAGAATCATAACCCAAATAAGGCAGAATTGTGAGGAGTGAGGGAAGACGAGATAGTAAACGAGAGTTAAAAAGTGAGACGAACAAACAGTAAGGTGTACAGGCGCACAGACAGTAGGGTATACCGGCGCACAGACAGTAGGGTATACAGGCGGACAGTCAGTAAGAAATACAGGCGGACGGATAGTTAGGTATACAGGCGGCGGACAGTAAATTGTACAGGCGGACAGGCAGTGAGTTATATAGGCGGACAGTCAGTAAGGTACACAGACGGACAGTCAGTAAGATATACAGGCGGACAGTCAGTAAGGTATACTGACAGACAGACAGTAGGGTATACAGACGAACAGTCATTAAGATATACAGGCGGACAGACAGTAAGGTATACAGACGAACAGTCAGTAAGATATACAGACGGACAGTTAGTAAGGTATACAGACAGACAGACAGTAAGGTATACAGACAGACAGTCAGTAAGGTATACAGACGAACAGTCAGTAAGATATACAGACGGACAGTCAGTAAGGTATACTGACAGACAGACAGTAAGGTATACAGACAGACAGTCAGTAAGGTATACAGACGAACAGTCAGTAAGATATACAGACGGACAGTCAGTAAGATATACAAACAGACAGTCAGTAAGGTATACAGACAGACAGTCAGTAAGGTATACTGACAGACAGTCAGTAGGGTATACAGATGAACAGTCAGTAAGATATACAGGCGGACAGACAGTAAGGTATACAGACGAACAGTCAAAAGATATACAGACGGACAGTCAGTAAGGTATACAGACAGACAGACAGTAAGGTATACAGACAGACAGTCAGTAAGGTATACAGACGAACAGTCAGTAAGATATACAGACGGACAGTCAGTAAGATATACAGACGAACAGTCATAAGATATACAGACGGACAGTCAGTAAGGTATACAGACAGACAGACAGTAAGGTATACAGACAGACAGTCAGTAAGGTATACAGACGAACAGTCAGTAAGATATACAAACGGACAGTCAGTAGGGTATAGAGACGGACAGTCAGTAAGGTATACAGACGGACAGTCAGTAAGATATACAGGCGGACAGACAGTAAGGTATAGAGACGGACAGTCAGTAAGATATACAGGCGGACAGACAGTAAGGTATACAGACGGACAGTCAGTAAGATATACAGGCGGACAGACAGTAAGGTATACAGACGGACAGTCAGTAAGATATACAGGCGGACAGACAGTAAGGTACAGAGACGGACAGTCAGTAAGATATACAGACAGACAGTCAGTAAGGTACACAGACGGACAGTCAGTAAGATATACAGACGGACAGTCAGTAAGGTATACAGACGGACAGTCAGTAAGGTATACAGACAGACAGTCAGTAAGTTATACAGACGAACAGTCAGTGAGGTATACAGGCGGACAGACAGTTAGGTATACAGACGGACAGTCAGTGAGGTATACAGGCGGACAGACAGTAAGGTATAGAGACGGACAGACAGTAAGGTATAGAGACGGACAAACATAAAGTATAGAAGCAGACAAGCAGTGAGGTACACAGGCGGACAGACAGTTAGGTATGCAGGCGGACAAGCAGTGAGGTACACAGGCGGACAGACAGTTAGGTATACAGGCGGACAGACAGTGAGGCAGACGAGAACAGGAGCACAACGAACGGAACAAATAGACCTATAGCAAAGAGAAGGTCAGGGGAGTCTATGTGTGTGATTGTTTCTCTCTTCCTGCTATCAAATGATTGATTATATTGTGCGTATTACAAATAATTCCTTAATGGACACGCAGAGAGAGAGGAACACTCAAAAATGCTGTGTTTAAAGGCCTAAATATTATGTACATTACATGTTGGTTTATTTCTTATAGTGGTAATTACTACATTATTTTAGATGATTATCCCTTAATTCATTATTTCTTTGACCTAATTCAAACTATTATATTTAATGAGGGCTTTCATTATGAGCTATTTCATCTGGTCGCATACTTGTTTTAGATATGAAACTAAATATCAAGAAGCTTATCATCAGTATCTTTATGTCTAGTTATGAGTATTGATTATAATTTTCAGAGGTGGCATAAAATTACCTTATTTTTTCCCATTTCTTGTGTTTTACTCGACCGCAGTAAGCATTCAAATCTTCCAGCTTATTGAGAAGATTTGTTTGAACATACATTGATAGATAAAGCCGGTAAGCTTTTCAGGACACATAATTTTAGCGGTGCGCAGGAATCTATCATTAGTCTGACACAAAAATGAAGGTTAATGTAGTACTCGTCGAAAGTTGTGGAGTATCTGTTGAAAAAAAGTTATCGGCAATAAGAAATACGAAGCGAGGAAACTGCTGCCGAGATTAAATTTTTGTAATATTAAAGATCTTACACGTTGCTGAAAAGTTTATCCAAAATGCCTTTCAGATAAAACAATTTCCTGTCTTGACGAGTTTGCTCCTCTACTACTTGACATTCGTTAATTTATTAATATATACTCCAATTTTTGGCTGTTATTTGTCAGTAAGTCCTTACCTATGAAAATTCAAACTACCGAATAATAATATAATAATCTACATTGTCCGAATGCTCTAAGATCTATCATATCGCTTGTTATAGTCTAGCTTAATTATTATAAATTTTATTGTTCAGCCCTCTTATTCGATCAGCATCTACATTTTTAAGTCTATCTTCTTGTCATCAATTCTGTAAGATAAAACTTATCGCAAATAAGATGATTTTTAAACTTTTTTTTATCAAATTTAATCTCGATGTAAATAATCTGGTTTTTTTTTTTTTTTGTGTCAATAGAGAGCAGGGTTAACTAAGACCCATGTTAAATGTTAACTAGCTGTGCTAAAGTTAGCACATGCACTAACAGTGTTTGGTTAGAGGAAGCAATTATGTTCAAAACCAGTGACGGAGGCCACCCAAAACTCAGGGGTGCGCAAATTTAATTCCGGGAAAAAGAACCACATGATTTTTAAAACTGTCCAAAAATATAGTACAGAATATTCTACAAGAAAAATTGAATGAGTGTCTTCTCCCAAAATCTGATTGTTAGACAGCGTTCATCGTTTGTTTTTGTTCAATATCAATATCCCTCTTTCAATGAATCTGTACAGAAATTTTCTGAATTACAAAAGAAACTTGTTGAGGAATAATAGGTCGCATCATGGTATGATCTTGTGTCAAATTATCTTCGTCTCTGTATGTTGCCTGACATTGTTGATAGGATGAATTACATTACTTGTCTACAGTGGCTAATCTTAGACGTATTGTAAAGTACTACAATAACTGTAAATGTGTAACTCAAGAGCCAGCCACTTCTTTTTATCGACGTTTATATTATCTGTGTTGTTCAACAAAAACTGATAAGTATTGTAAACTTTCAAGAGACCAAGATTCCAATGCCTATTACTTGATAGTAACACTAATTAATGTGTTATAAAACTGCTTCAAAAAAATAAAATAAAATGAAATAAAAATTTGTTTTTGATTGTTTTCCATGGTCTTTAAATTTTTTCCATTGTACAATAAAGCGCCCTTCCGAAAGGCTCCCATATTTGAGCTAGAGGTGTTCAAGTTGTGATTATATCATTTATAAAAACATCTATTAAAATCTCATACATAAATATAATACACAAATAATAATCTTTTTTTTTTTTATAATTCCTTGTCAAGTTCTGCATTTTAAAAACTTTGAAGTCGGTATATGAAACAAACGCTTCTCAATTCCTTTTAACAAATTAAAAAAAAAAAGTAACGCATCGAAAATCAATTTTCGAAAAAAAAAATCGAACGTAAATCTTAGAAATAATTATGGCACGTTTGTAGCTAGTTACAGAATTATGGTGATATTTTCGTACAGGTCGATAAGCTTGTGATATAAAAAATGAATTCAGTGTAAAGGTTAAGGATTGAAATAGAAATAAACAATTTGTGGAAATTGCATTTTGTATCACAGAAAAATAGTTATCATACTTAGTGCTAGTACGACCATTGTCACCACGTGTAAAAGTGCGGTGAGAAACCACTCATGACGGGATGAAAAGTTCAGATTAGTCCATGATCATGAAATGCTAAGAACGTATTTCTTAACTTAACATCTATTTAGTAGGAGCCTTCACATTTTAGCAGAGCTTTCCAAATAGCCTCTCACGTGTTCAGGTAACTTTACATTCTTTTTAAGTCAGCTAATCTAATTTCCCAACTTCTGACGTTTCGCTCTATTGCTCGATGTGCGATCTACATCAAAACTTATTCAAATCCGTCTTTGATCGACTTCTACACATTCTAGATTGCAATTGGTTCTATAAAAAGAGCTCTGGTCTATAAAAAGAGCTCTGGGGATTAATTGCAGATTATATTCTCCATCATGTCAAGATGTGTTGGGATTCACAGACAATTATCCTAAGTTCTGCATTAGGTTTTTTTTAACCCATTAAACAATCGCGTGTGCACGAAGCTTTTGATCCCCTTCATGATAAAATAAATAAAAATTAGTGATATAATAAATGCGCATTGAGTCCACGTAAAGCAATTCAGACAGAACTGATGTTCAAGATTTTATGATTCATTTTACTTCTCTCACTGCAACAGCATTCTAATATAATACAGTCTGGTCCATCCCAAAGACAATGTGTATTGTTTATGGAGAGCAATCCATTGTGTGCACATTAAGCAATTAGTTGGCCATCAAACAAAGGCAAGACAAATGGGCGAGTATAATCTTCTCATTATGGATAAAGTAATATCGATCCTGGCAGTTGACACTGTGTGGTGAAGTTCAATAATCTTTTTCCTTTTTTGTAACAAAAACTATCCAGAGACAAAGGGTTCTGCATTATGGAATCTCAATGGGATTCACACTTATACAAAACATAGTAACTTTTGTAGCTTAAAATTATAATATTCTCAGCAAATTATAATGAAGAATCTCAGAACATTTGTACCTTGTAATGCCTTTTTCATATACATACAAAAATCAGTGTCTTTTTTATCGTTTCGAGTATACCGCTACTTTGTTTCAAAATATATAATTATAAGTGGGTTTTTTGCCTTCATTCTTTGTGCTATCTTATACTCATTTCAATTTTCATATTTATCTCATTGATTCGAAAAAAAAAAGGAAAGTCGAAATAAAAAAGGAGTTTGTAAAAATTTGAAGCTTGAAAAAAATTCATATTTTTTTTTTTATCTTTCTATTGTGCGATTAAGATTGAATAATTGGATTCAGCTTACTTTGCTAATCACTTCAATTTGAACAAGTTAGTATCGTTTTGCATGGTGCGTCAAATTGTCAGCTTCATGAGATTTAATAAGATAAAGTTAGCTTTTTTATGCAGATTTCCTTATTCAACGAAAAATAAAGTTTGGCGTTAAAATTTTCTTTGTCACCATACTCCCACACTCATGGAATAACGTCATTGAAAGATTGTTAATAACAATACAATAATCTTTGCTGTGTTTCCTGATTCTGTCACGACCACCCTTTGCTGGACTTTTCTTTTGATTTGTTACCAATATCTCACAATATCGACTGCTATGGGCGCGGTTTGTAAAATCAGTAAATCAAGTTATAGGCCGACCAGTTTTTTCCGATAACGTCTAATAACGATGAAAGCATTCCGTGACATTTTCAGTTAAAAAAAAGCAAGCCAAATGTCAGAATGCTCTGGTACATGGTGACTTGTTAGTTTCTTAAGGAGCGTTATTCATCTAGGATAGCTCCAGGGTACACAAGAAATACTGTCCGCATACGGCTTTATCTTACAAGAGCAAATTTAATACAATTTCAAAATTAACTACTATCTAATAATAATAATAATAATAATAATAATAATAATAATAATAATAATAATAATAATAATAATAATAATAATAATAATAATAATAATAATAATAATAATAATAATAATAATAATAATAATAATAATAATAATAATAATAATAATAACAACAATTATAATGATAGTAATAATAATAATAATAATAATAATAATAATAATAATAATAATAATAATAATAATAATAATAATAATAATAATAATAATAATAATAATAATGATAATAATAATAATAATAAATATAATAATAATAACAACAACAACAACAAAGCTTTTAGAGGGTTTCTGATGGAAAAGACAGTGATGATGTGTATATGCTAACGGAACTTGCTAAAGGTATATCAGTTCTATTTCCAAACCTGCTGCTCTCTTTACTTATCAGAGTAATCTATCATGGCATTTCTTAGTTGCAGAGTTATTATGGCTTGGGTTGAGCCAAAGATAAGCTGGTCAGACAAGATCCGCCTTCGACGTTAAAATGGCTTAGTTCAAGATCTCGGCAATACTGCTATGTCTGCCCGACTCTCTGCCAACTTAAAAAAACAAAACAAAAGAAAACAGAACATAAAAGCGCTATTATTCCGAGCAAGTTATATTTTTTTTCACATCATAAATTATCTAAGGCTAAAAGCTGAACATAGAACAAGTAAATAAGATCAGCAAGCGCTAAACAAAGTTACTGTTTCGGAAAGTATAATGCATTGAAGCACTGATAAGACAAATAGAGTGGCTTACAGTTCTTAATTCTTTGACGTCTCCCCAAGCTCTTATTGGTTCATTG
>JAWDGP010001816.1:90000-115743 GCA_033675545.1 Elysia crispata
GACCATCACAGAAATTCTCACTTGCATGTTGGAATGTTGAGGATAGACCATGCTAGACTCCTGGAGGAGAGAGGATTGAAGAGGAGTTGAAAGAGAAGGTTAATGCCGGGTAATTGGAATAAATAGAAAATTATCTTAATAGATTTCCATGTGCCATGCTCATAAAGTAACTACTGGGAGCCCATTGTGTCAATCTCATATACAGAATCTGCCCTTAACAATTTCAATTTATAGCAAACTTTTTCAAGTAATGGGAATTTTTAGATTTTTGTTTTCTTCATATCTTTCCAATTCTTGTTTCAAACCTTCTTTTACATGAATTAATTCCCTGTAACATGTTATTTCCTTTGAATTCTTCATTTCTTATGCAGACATTTTTACTCGAGAAATATCCCTTGAATTGTTTAAATCCCCATTCAATATAAAGTGGACAGTTATCAAATCCTCCTAAACTTTTTTTCCGAACCGAAAAAGAAAAAGTTGGATACTCAAACACGTTTAAGATTTTACGAATTCTATACATCATTGACGATGCCACAAGAAAGCTGAGCGCTAAATCGTTTAGAGAAAAATTGGGTAAACATACTGAGCCAGGCAGCGGAGACTTGTGCTACAACTTTACAGCAATTCCGTTTCTGAAAAGTACCACGCATGTTGGTAAAAATTGAAGGAAATGAGAAAAGCCAACTTACGAAAAGAAAAACTGAGCAATCTTAAATTCAGGATAAAAAAGCGTCTAATAGGAAGCTGTAATAAATGCCACATGTTGGGTATTTTTTCTTCTTCTTCTTATTTTTCAATAACAAACAAAATTGTGCCTTTTTTTTAGAATTGTTAGAATAAAACTAGAAGACAAGATTGATTCTTCTCTCGGAATCAAGCTCTTAAAATAATGCAGTTAAATTTTCTATGAAAATTTTTTTAAAAAGCCAAGATGATTGTCAGAAAGAACAATACTTTTTTAGTGTAATGACATTCAAGTGATGAAGCCAGGTCCTGAAAATCATCTGGGGAATCGTAGTTATTTAACAAGTATAGATTTTTCGCTACACTCCCTTCAGATATTTAGAGTTAACTTTTACACTTGTACAGTAAGGAATATAATTATCTATTATCCCAATCTTATAAAATATCCATACTATGATATTGGAATACTAACAGCAAGTCAGATCTTTGCCACTCAAGAATATTATGTGAAAAAAATATTAAAAAAGGAAAAAAAAAATAAATTCAACTAGATTATATTTTTTTTAATAGTGCCAGTCAAATTTTGCTATCCCTCCGTAGAACGAATACGTAAACAGGAAAAGTGTAACAGATAAATCTGTTTTTTTTTTGTCTACAATAACGTTTCATACTTGTTATTTCTTTCCCCTCGAACTCCGCTCTTATAAAGATGGCATTTATATAAATATATGCATATAAAAGCGAACTTGGAAGATTTTGAACGCGAACTCCTCCGTTATTACCCAAACGACACCTTTGAAACTTTATAAGGCGTCTACAGGTCACCGCAAACTGCTTTTCTCGATTTCTCCAAAATGTTTAGTTTCGTCAACATAGGCCAACTCACGAACACCAATTTCGCGCGCCATTTTTTTTCATTCATTAACAACGGAAGTCTTTCTCACTCGACTTGAGGTGTGACTAAGAATTTCCGCAAGGCATTGCACTTTTATGCACTTAATGCGAATGTTCAGAGCTTTTATATATATATATATATACACCTGGGATTATCTAGATAGATCGAATCTTAACACGAGCCTGAAAGCTATTTCTTGACGAAAAACACCAACCTAGAAGCCGAGATTTCGATCGATCATGTACTCTAAAAAGTTAGATATGAGTTGAGTAAAACTGACAACAAATATAGTTCATGTTGTAAAATATCCTGAATCCTATACATGCGAATAACGAACATAATTAGAATATTCTTCAAAATTAGAGTAGTAATTTGGACTATACAGTGCCACGATATTTTATCTAGATCTCTGTCTCGGTATCAACAACATACCTAAATGGTTTTAAATCCAGCCTTCATTTAAAAACACTTAACTTTAGACCCCTTGTAATTTCTTTGCTTGACTAATTCATTCTAAAGAACTATTATACTAGATTTAAAATGTGTTCTAAAATTTAGAATTAGGTCTAAACATAGAGTGAACAATCAAGCCTAACAAAAAATAACATAAATTTCATGGTAAAATGTTATTGCTTATTTTTTAAGAATCTGACAATATAAATTTAATGTTACTAACTGTATATCCGTTCAATGAACAAGTTGAGTGTGACAAAAAATATAGCAGACCCACCTCTTTGAAAAGGAGGGGATGTTTCTGTATAGGACTTCTTTGTAGACCCCACTGCCAGCCTGTCTATCATTTTGAAAGTGTGGATATTGAGCACTCTCTCCCAGCTCTAGACAGGACTACAAGCCGCAACATAAAGCATTCATTCTCCAAAATGGGCTGCCGCAAATCTGAGCCAATAAAAGTCAGTGTTTGGCCTTGAGCCTTGTTGATAGTCATTACAAAGTAAGGTCTCAGAGGAAACTGTTTTCTTTCAAATAGAGATGGGAATGTTGCAAGTGGTATTCTGGGTATCAAATGACGCTGCCTTGAATGGGACTCTATAGCTACTTGTACTTCGACGGTGTTTCTATTGCAGCTACGAACGATACATTTGGTGCCATTCATCAGTTATGGTGACCGAAGCAACATCACTGGCATACCAGGCTTCAGCTCTAAAATATGTGATGGAAGTCCTAATACTTCTATAGAGTTTAAAATTTCAGCAGGAAACTGAATGGCTTGCTCCTGATCTACTACTGCATTGATTGCGGTGTATATATGTGTCGTTGAAGGTATTTTTTTTTCAGCTAAAAGTTTATTTATTTGACTCATATTGTCATTGTGTGGTGCAAGAATTGCTCTTTGCATGAGCCAAGTATAATCTACATAATATTATTTGACTACAATGTCAGGGTATATTGTGTCCAAAAGGGAGTTGATATTTTCTCCAAATGTTCCTAAGCTGTGAAGAAAAATAAAGTCAGGTAAAGATACAGCTTCTGTCTCACCATTGTCAAGCCTCTGAAATTTATCTGCAAAAGCCCTAGCATCTGCGTCGGCATGTAGTACCACTCGCATGTTCGTTGTCAGCTTATATTTTTAACTAAGCTCCACATAGGGGATGATTTTAAACAGGCGACGATATGTTTGATAACAGACAGAATTTGAGGAACAATCTCTACAAAAAAGCGTCAATAGCGTTCCAATCGAGGTGCTTGATCTACAGCCTCAACTACTTTCCTAGATCCTGTGAAGTAGTGTTGCTTCATAAACAATCAAGAGAGATGCTTCTTGAAGTACTCGTGACAGAGTTGCACTTTTTTTTATCGTGCACACAGACATCTCCGTATTTATGGTGTTCAGTGGTACTTTGAAGGTACTATGTAAATTTTTTTCTTCCTGAAAGAAGGGTGGCTGCTAGTCCTAAGCTTGTTGTAGCGATAGCGATTTTACCTTGCGCACGTTTTGAAGCCAAAAAGGTTTTAAAAAGAAATGTCTTTCCGCGGCCACCTGGGGCATCCAAAAAACAAAAGCCGCCTCGATCATCGTCAAGCTTCTTTATAACGTCATGCTAGATGTGAGCTTGC
The DNA here is from genome assembly GCA_033675545.1 of Elysia crispata. Taxonomy (NCBI): domain Eukaryota; kingdom Metazoa; phylum Mollusca; class Gastropoda; family Plakobranchidae; genus Elysia; species Elysia crispata. The sequence goes on from JAWDGP010001816.1 coordinate 93,659, forward strand.
TCTGTGCATGTGGTTAAGTGTTGCAAATCAGATTCAGCCATGCGTTGCTGGTCTTCACGGTAATAGTATTTTTCTCTTGGATATTCTTAGCCCACTCTTCCATTTGCATCTTTGTAAAACCATAAGTTTCCAATGATGATCCATCAATTGTGAAAATAATGTCCTCTACTTTGAGAAGAGCCATGTTGTATGCAGCTTCTTCAGTAAGCTGTAGTGCGTGAAAGAAATCTTTACTCTTTTCATTTTGAAACTCCTGCCAAAGTTCTGCTGGATTGGACGGACATGCCTGATGAGCAGATCGCTGACTTTTTTTCTAATCAAAAGTCAGATGTTTAAAACAATAGATCAAAAGCATTGTAAAGAATGTTCTAATAAAGTAGACATTATTATCAAATTAAGTTTTTGCTAGTAATAGATTTTCCAACAAAAATCTGTGTTAGTTTGAGGATAAATTGAAACATGCGGCTGACACCACAAGTAATTATCCAACATTTTAGCCCAGTTTTAATCTAAGAATTATAGTATGGATCCATCGTGTTGTCGGAAAGTTTCGAAGAAAATGAATAAAACACATCAAATTCAATTTAATAAAATATACATAAAAGACCCACATACAGTTTACATGGTGATTGAATATCCGAACACATTGGCGGTCAGTCTATTCTTGCAAATAACTTTGAATAATTTAATGATATTCTGTTGAAAAAAAAAAGATTTTTATAATCAGTCATTCGAATGTCGTGTGGTTCTTTAGCAAGAATATTATTTTTAGAATAATTTTCTTTTAAGATGATTTTCAGATATAGCTTACTGCAGATTGGTTTTTCAAAACTAGTATATGGAGAGAAAGACAGGAAGTGCAAATATATATATATTTATATATATATATATATATATATATATATATACGTTTATATATGTAGGTAGGTAGGTAAAGAGAGAAAGAGAGAGAGAGAGAAAGAGAGAGAGTGAGAGAGAGAGAGAGAGAGAGAGAGAGAGAGAGAGAGAGAGAGAGAGAGAGAGAGAGAGAGAGAGAGAGAGAGAGAGAGAGAGAGAGAGAGAGAGAGAGAGAGAGAGAGAGAGAGAGAGAGAGGTTTATAAGACGCCAAAAGGGAGAAGAATTTCAAGACTTGTATTGTTTTTCTTCTTTTTTGTTATTTAAAAAAAAGAAGCTTATATTATTATTATCATTATTGTTACTATTATTATTATTATTATTATTATTAGTAGTAGTAGTAGTAGTAGTAGTAGTAGTAGTAGTAGTAGTAGTAGTAGTAGTAGTAGTAGTAGTAGTAGTAGTAGTAGTAGTAGTAGTAGTAGTAGTAGTAGTAGTAGTAGTAGTAGTAGTAGTAGTAGTAGTAGTAGTAGTAGTAGTAGTAGTAGTAGTAGTAGTAGTAGTAGTAGTAAAAGTAGTAGCAGTAGTAGTAGTAGTAGTAGTAGTAGTAGTAGTAGTAGTAGTAGTAGTAGTAGTAGTAGTAGTAGTAGTAGTAGTAGTAGTAGTAGTAGTAGTAGTAGTAGTAGTAGTAGTAGTAGTAGTTTTGGAAGTGTTTTTGTTAATGTTTTTGTTAATGTTTTTGTTTTCATGCCGCGCTCTTAACTTTCAGAATGTCCATCTACAGAAAGGGTTGTTGTTGTGTCTCAGAAACCATTATTTAAGAGGATTATTCATAACCATCTCTTGGTTTGTTCCTCTATTTGCAGGATATCACCTTAAAAACCTGAAGACTTATCGGTTCCAAGCCTCGAAGGAGTTTCGCATATACAGTTACAAAATTTCATAATGGGTCGAGCATCAACTTTCAAACATTATTTTTGTTCCTGATTCATTCAATGTGATCTGATGACTCGCAAGCTTTGCATTTTTTTTCTTAAATTCTTTGCCCTCGTTTCGTAAATTTTTCAAAAGGAAATAGGCAAGAAAAAAATAACAGAAGAAGGAAGTTTGAGGACTTTTCCAGATTTAACAAATGTCATTCTCTGTTCTTTTTATGTAGTTTGCAAACGTGCAAAACAACATTATACTTGACATCAAGGTAACTGCGTATAAATGTTTTTGAACCAAAATATAAAACGGGCCACTTAGTTTGCTGTGGCATGATCAAGATATTTTTTGCCTTGAAACTATCTTCGACTGTACAGTGAATAGTCGGATAGTCGGTTATATATTGAAGAGGTGAAAATCATCATCAAAACTAATAGAAAAGCTTGTTTTGAGAAATAAGATCCCCTTTTTATCCCACGAATTCATGGTATTACGACGGTTTGTATTTTAGCTTTCAATGCCGCTTTGTTACTTCAGGACAAATTAGAATCTTCGATTCTAGTGAATTAAAAATTAACGTTTAGTTGCCAACTAAATGGTTGCATTGTAAATTCATAACGCCCACCTGTAGCTTCCTTCACGTCATGTTACATGTTTGAACGAAACTCTACCTTATCACCACTGAAACGCTAAGCGGCTTTCCGGATCTCTGGAGGCGTGTGTCGAGAGCTACATCTGTCATGACCAGATCTGCCTCCCCTCTGAGACTGACGTGTCGCTTGCCGGATGTGGAAGTGGGTAGGGACACATGGATCATCAGTCAGTTGTGGGGGGGGGGGGGATAAAAAAATCGGAAGAACTAAGAATGAAACTCTCAAATCAGCTCCTTTCAACTTATTGTCGCGTATCCACTTTATGTATTTATCCATATTAAAGTGATATCAAAGAAGAAAAAGTACAAGAAAAAGGAAAAGTATAGGTAGAAAAAGAAGGAGAGGGAGACAGAAGGGCTGAAGGGCAAAGAAAATGAGAGAGAAAGTAGGGTAGAGCTCGCTTTTATTAAACTGCGCATCTTTGTGAAACTTGATAACGCCAATGAATCAACGTGTTAAATAATGGTGTTTGCATGACCCATAGGGAAAAGGTAAATGCATGGCAACCAAAAGAAAAAAAAAATTAACTCTGTAATATAAAATAGAGAGGATGGAAGAGATGTATCTCTCTCTCTCTCTCTCTCTCTCTCTCTCTCTCTCTCTCTCTCTCTCTCTCTCTCTCTCTCTCTCTCTCTCTCTCTCTCTCTACGAATTTTTACAATGTCAGGTAGTCTGAAAGGTATGCAAAGAGGCATACTATTGAGTAGATTGCAAAAGAGCACAGAAAAAGTTGATAATAATAATAATAACAATAATAATAATAATAATAATAATAATAATAATAATAATAATAATAATAATAATAATAATAATAATAACATCATCATCAACAACAACAACAACAACAACAACAACAACAACAACAACAATAGGAATAATAATAATAATAATAATAATAATAATAATAATAATAATAATAATAATAATAATAATAATAATAATAATAATAATAGTGATGATGATGAGGATAATGAAAGGGAAATGAGAGAGAGAGAGAGAGAGAGAGAGAGAGAGAGAGAGAGAGAGAGAGAGAGAGAGAGAGAGAGAGAGAGATGAAGAGAGCAAATACTGTTGTTGAGCTTATGAGAACAAAAATATAATTCAATATAAAGATAATTTCAATTATAGAAACATTTCGCTTTTTCTGGCTTTTCATGTGACAAAGTAAATTCGAGCCGCGTGCCTAGCCCAGGTAAAACACAGCGTGAATATCTGATTGTGTTACATGATATTAAGCTTTTATGTAGTCTGTTCATTTAATCTGCAACAGGTAAAATTTGATGGAAAAACGACGCAGTCAGCGGATTCTCACAAAAAAACAACTGAGGTCTGCGATTATAGTGCACTTTTATTCAGCTTCAACATCTTTTTGCCAGATTTGCTGCTCACGGATTTTTTTTCCATTTGCCACCCATCAAAAACAAAATGTAAGCAGTTGTAATAGCTTTATCTCCTTTAAAGTGCCTCTCAGTGGCTTCAAAACAGGATTTGTCATTTGTATTCTCAAGCATAGACTGCCCAAAAATGTTTAGAAGCTAAGACGTGTTGATGCTCAATATTTGGTATAAGAAAAAATTTGGTTTTTCGCTTTTTTATGCGAATTGTTATCTGTCAAGCTGTTTCGGTTGTCTTGGACTGTCTTTCCTTTGATTTAAACTATTTTGAATTTTGACTATCTCCTCATATAAAGAAATTTGGAAAATATAACGGACTTAAGTAACCCCCCCCCCCCAATTATAATGCAAAATGAATAGCTGCTCAATAATTTTCCCACACATCGACCTTATATTTTGCATAATCAACCGCCATTATAATTATATTCATGTCTGCAAAGACATAATAGAGGGTATAAAAGGTCTCATACAGACATGCTGTAAGAGAATAATTTGAATTTTGCTCAAAATGAATGGAAACTTTGATATTTCATAATTTTGAGGAATGGGGTAAAGAGAAAGTTGTGCCGGAGGCTACACCTAACACAAGAACGCTAAAGGAGTATACACTCATATATCACAGAATAATTGTGTATGATTATTGTGTAATTCTTGTATCACACGATGATTATTATTCTGGTAGTAACTTCCTCATGTTAAGTTAGTCTATGCTTCATCCGTAAAACAACTCAAGAGAGAAATATGAGTCACAGACCCGTAATTAAGGTGAAATCAGATCATATTTTATCACACCTAACGTTTTTTCAGTCAGGTGTTAGGTCTCTTTGGTTAATACTGGGATCAATGCTTTAAGAACTACCGGGGGGGGAATAAAGAATATTTTGATCAATAGTCATATTTTTTTAACTGTGTCTCAAAGTATATGACTGTTATTGTCTCTCTCTCTTTGCAGGATTTAAACTTAAACCCTCCACCTTGAACAGATACAACCAAGTTAATTCGAACCAAAGTCGATTCTTATGAAGCTTTCAGTAAAATGTATGCATTGCATTTCATGTGAGTATGCACGTCACAGGTGGATGGATTTTTACGAGTGGATTTCTTTTCCAAAGCAATTTCCGCATAAGCTGTGGTTTGAACCGAGCCTCATCTGCCGGGAAACCAGTCTGATACATAGCACAGTGTATCAGATTGACCTGAGATAGGCAAATTGATCAAAATCTGGAAAGTGAAGTATCGGTTTTTGAAGTTCTGATATGCTTTATGTGATATATCATATACGTTTTAGCTCTATGAACAATAAATCTAAACGGTTTTTTTTTAATCCAAATATGCCTTGCTCTTTAAGATGACCTATATTTGAAGATTATAGTAGAACTTGTGAGACACACCCATTTAATGTTTCAAGACACGAGGCATACTCATTTTGATGGAGACATCGCTCTTTTAAGTTAAGGAAATGGCGTTTCGTGCTTGGCGGATACGCTCTCTTTCCCTCAATTGATCCAGACGGGCGAAAGTGGCCATTCCAAGAAGATTTATTCAAATTTTAAATGACGCTCACGGGAATTTTTTCACACTTATAACAGCTTTAAAATCTGTTATGAAGCCAGATCTGAATGTGTCAAGTTATCGTTAGAAACTTGCTTGCATGTCCAAGCCTTTCTTCAAATATTAATGGAGAAGTAATAGAATCATAAAATTTTGATGTAAAAGAAAGCATATGTAGATTAAAGCAACAATCCATTTTCAGTCTTCAAACTTTAGTTTTGTCCCTCTGAGTAATCCACCAGCAAAAGGTTTGTAGATGTAAAAAATCTTTAAAATAGGGTATGTAAGAACAAAATTGAGATATGGCTTGAAATATTGTAGTACCTTAGAAATTTGTTTGTCCGAAACTCAATCATACCAAGAACATTTTCTCTTTGAATATTTTATAACTTTGCTTCGAAGCTGATTTTAAAAATTTACATATGGTACAGGAATGTCTAGAGTGAGAAGCTAAAATGCATAGGATACCATATTTGGATCCGCTAGGGAGATTGGATCATATAGATCCCATGGTGAAAAATAACTTAATAGATCATTACAAAAGTTTCCAGTCTATTCATCACCCAGTGAATATCACAATAACTCTTTTATTTCCTAACCATTTTTACTTGTTTTTCTGTTCTAAAAGCGATAGCATATCTCTTTAAAGGAAAAAAATCGTAGGAAACCAATGAGTTCATCCCAAACAAAAATTACTTAAGCATAAAAAAATGATATTTTTTTATAAACTGAAACATTGACTTTAGCACATTGTTCTCAAAAAAATTTAACAAGCAATCTATGAACTAATACAATATTGCCAATCTCAATTCTTATAACATCAATCGATACTTAGGAAAGAAAGTTACGAACAGTGTATCTTTGAGAAATGTCTGCGACGGATGTAGAGTATAATCTGGGCCTGGATATCTGCACGAACAATTTATCCTTAGCTCGAGATCCATCCTGACCGGTGAGTTTGATTCCTCGTCTTTTCAGCTCCGCTTGTTAAAGGCATATCAAACAAGAAATAGAATAAATGTCAGATATGGTGTACGATGTAGTTCTGAATAACAAATCTAACCGCCTTGAATTAGGATTTTTTTTTATATAATAATGGATATAGCATCTCATAACTTACCCCCCTCGTGAGCAACTTTGGATGATCGAGCAACCATTTCCTTCCATATTTTTCTATTTCTGTATAGACTTACCGGATTCTTTTTTTCAATTTTAAATGCCCTTAAAAGAAAACAGATATGACGGTTTTCAATCTGTTCAGTAGGGGGAAAATTCTTTATCCCTTGTCCAATTTTTAAATTTTAAAAAGAAAAAGTAGTTGTGTATAAAATTTTAAGATACTGTAGCTTGGAAATTGCTGTCGAGCCATTTCGGATCTAATGATTTAGTATGAGCCACGTGCTGAATTTTTAGGAAATACTTTTACAACATGCAACGTGGCTAAATGAGAAAGCAGCATGATTATGAGTCAAAAAATGCCAGCAAAAGCTTGAATATTTTTTCAATTTTGACTAAAATGGTTTAAAATAAACCCTTTACTGAGTAGCTCAATAACACTATTTATACATGATCCCCCTCCCCTCCTTTTGCACATGTTTTACTTTAAACTTTGTTTTTGTTTTTCTTTGATTTGACATTTAGGATACATGAGTTGTTCTCTGCAGTGCGTGATACTATTGCTTTATCGGCAGAAGGCATTGTGTGCTGAGTAATACATCGATAGATAAAGGAATGTTAGTGAGATCGGTAATTCGTGGAGAGATAGATGGATAAATAGATACATTGATAAATACCCTAGGCAAATGACTCAAGTGTTTCGTGTCTTCTTGGCATTCTTCAAATTATGTGAAAATGGGCAGGGAGGTAGATAGATAAAACGATTGGAAAATCGAAAGACAAATAACAAGTAGAAGAATAGATAAATCGATAAAAGGATTGTAAGTAACATCTGTCTGCTCATCATGAAACTAACAATCTCCAACCATACTAAATAGAGAAACTTTAATTTAATAAAGAACACCTTAAAAAGTTTTAGTGAATCAGGTACTCAACAAAAATAAACAGAGTAATGTTACTGAGGCAACAAAGAGCTTCAGAGGCCAGAAATAATAGTTTGAGACTACTAGCAGGGCAAAAAAGCTTGGCTCAAACACGAGCAAAGACAAAATAAACAAAGGTATCATAGTCAACAAGCTGAAGACAAGATGCAACCTACATGAATCGCTTTTCAAACAGCACCCCAAATAGTATGCTAAGGCGCTCGATGCGCATGTCAGAAAAAAAATTATTAAATAGTATCATTATAGAAAACTGGATAGGGTGGGAAACGATTTTAAAAAATTGAAGCCATTGATAGGCTATTAAAAAATAATTTTCCCCTCAGAGGAGAAATATCAAGCGTTTTAAAAAAGCTACCCTGCATGAACTGAGGGAAAGATCTCCCTCTGCGTACATGAGAGCTGTTTCCTTTTGAGCAATGAACATTTCTAAAAGCTCTCAGATATCTGAGCTAACGATCTCAGATTTCGAGCAAAGAAACGCAAATCAATGGTCCCCTTATGTTGAAAACACTTATATATAGATAGAAAATCAGATAGACGCTTCAATTTATATAAAAAATATTGATGAATTGATATAAAATAAGTATGAGATTAGTAGACCGATAAAAGAAAAGAATGGTGTATTAGCAGAGAAACACAACCCAGTGAAACTTGCAAGTAAATTATTTTGGACAAACATACTGGTTAAGATCCTCTGTGTAAGGGAGATACACGAAAAGTGAGAGAGGGAAAGAGAGAAAGCGAAAGGAAAGAAGAGAGAGAGAGAGAGAGAGAGAGAGAGAGAGAGAGAGAGAGAGAGAGAGAGAGAGAGAGAGAGAGAGAGAGAGAGAGAGATTTACAGAGACAGATAGAGAAGGAAAGAAGAAGCCCCGGTTTTGATTCAAAACAATTACACGCAAAACGTTACTAAAAACTCTCAAGGGTTAAAACTGGTTTTAATTTAAGATTTATGCGCTCAAGGAAAAGCAAATGTTGACTGTGAGTGTCTCGCGTTAGAAGATAAAAAAAAATCTTCTCGTAAAAGTTCTTTGTGAATGGACGCCAGCCAAGTGCGAACGAATCTCCTTATTGCCCCGTTTGCCATTTTGTCCTCAATAAATCGATTTTAACCTCTGAGAGTTGGCGACTAGACTAGAGCCTAAATTGACATCATTTTCAGAGGGAACCAAGGGTAATATAACAAAGTTAGAAGTTAAGAAACGAAAATAGTCAGGAACTAAACAAGGCAAAAAGAATATAAGAAAGTTCTAAAGTATAAATTGATGTGGTTTCTTTCTTAGTTTTTGAACAGCAATTTAAAAAAAATTCATTTTAAATTATTTTTAAACATAAAAGATTATTTTTATATGTTTTGTACTGTTCTTGATTTTTCTCACAAAGCGCAGTTTTATGACACACAACGAGATGAGTTCACACGATGTTACATTGTTTTATGCACAACTCTCTGGCTCGTTATTTCAACAGCTTTACGATAATTATGTATGTTTAATATGCCCAGGACTGGCGACCCGGAAGATCAAACTTGCTTGTGGGTGGACATAGTGGATCTGGTTTTGGCGTGAAACTATGTCAGCAGCGCAGACATCACACCGTGGTCTGGCTCTAAAACATGTTCGTGCATTGCGTGATTCGGAATGGTAAGGAGCCCAGTGACAAGTTACGGGCAGTCAATGGACTTAAAAACTCTTGAATGATAAAATTTTCCTTAAACTTCGATCGATTGCATGCAGCGGAATGAATAAAATTATAAAAATAAAATCAAAATTTAAATTCTGACTCAAATTATTTTTAGAGTTTTCAAAATCTGTAATGTGAAATAATATTTTTTTCTGTTCTTTACCTGTTTGTCTTAGATGATGTATTTTTTTCTTTATAGAAGGCAGCTTTTGACAATTCTGATTTTCAATTAATTCGTCCTTTGTGTTAAAAAAAGGTTACTTCATTTCAATCATTATGTCTCATACGTTACAGAAGTCGATAATCGATAAACTGAAACGATAACGGGATTTTTTTTACATAAATCAGGAGCATAGAATGAAATACAATTGCATAATCGTGAAAAAGCTTACGACAGGGATGTTTTTGTCTTATTATCACTTAAGTGAGTTTTAAAAAAAAACAACTTATTCAAAGGGACTAGAATAGCTGTGTGATAATAGTATTACCAGGTCCACAAATTGTAGGGACAGGAAACCCGTGGTAGTTCACCTTCCGGGCCGGCGGACGAACCAATCTATCACGATGTTCTTCACCCGCTGATAAATAGCGTAATTTTTTATTCTTATTTCTTTCAAGTATTTTGATTTTTTTTCCAGTTTGATTCCTTCTTTGATTGTTGTATATGGTCTTTATTATTATTATTATCTTTGAATGGCGATCTAAAGATTCCAGGTATGTTTTGAAAGCATTTAGGACATTAATCAGCCACATGAAGAAAAAGAAGTTGAAGTAATTTCCTTAAGGATAGTTGTCTGTCTTGGTTTCAAAATGGGATTGTGTCGTGATGGGGCCAGACTTCTGCGGATTTCCTCTACCCATCCGTGAGGTTTCTCCCATTAATTGAGCTCCCCTGAGTTAGGACGCACAAAAGACCTTTAGCAAGGCCAGTAACTCATTTTTCTTCATCGCGAGTTCCCAGCTCGCCGAGGATAAAGGAGCTGGTGCTCCAGGAAAGTTATTTTAACCTGTACAGAGAAAGAGCGAGAAAGTCAATACCTTCATTAAGTGACATATAACTGGAGGTAGACAGGCTAGAGGCTCTCAAAGAACATCTAAGAAATAAAAAGAAGAGGGCCTCTGCTCTATAGGCTAAAAAAGTGACCAGACATCTTTAATTAATGCCAAGAATGGTGGGAAGGAAATATCAAATACTTAATGCTGTAAATTTTTCTTTTACCATTTGAACTAAATTTTTAAACAGCTAGGAACTATCTCTTTACAGAATAAGAAAAAGACAAAACAAAGTATTTTCATAACATCTAAAACAATGTTCTTGAAGGACAAAATGATAAGGGAATGCTATAAAATTTCAAACCGTGAGATGATAGAGTTACAGTATTTCTGATGGTGGAGTAGACGACTGTTTTTCGCCTAGAGATACTAAAACTTCTAGTTTCATTTTTATAGAGTTTTCAAAACCACCTAGGAACGTCAAATTTGGCATAAAGTTGTAAATTACCCTAAAGATTGGAGTGATAATATTAGTTTTCACCAAAATAGTGATTGTCAAAATTAAAGGCAAAAATATGATTATTATTTAAAAGACGAATGTGTGAACTATTTCCTGTAAGCACAGCTGGGCAGAGATGGCAGAAATGAAACTGAAAGTACGCATACGATGTAGGGGGCGGCAGATCTAAAACCGTCTGGAATAGATCAAGATCTAGATCTACATGATATAGAGTAAGGTCTAAGTTAAGAACCTTAAAAGGTTGCTTCGACATAGATTCTAGATCTAGGGCCTAAATATTTACAGCAGCTAGACTCGACTCAAAAGGTTAAGATCTGCAACTAGAGAAATCTAGATTTTACTTTTAGGCTTACATGTTTTTTAAAACTTTCTTTATAAATACCTTCATGTAGGTTTAAATAACTGCGCAGCTAAGAACACCCGCAAGGCAGTGCATTTTTATGCACTTAATGCGAAAATTCCAAGCATATTGGTGAAGTATAGAATTAGTCGATCTTCTTTATTCGAAAAGGATTTAAGTCCTTTATCTACATTTTGTGTTTGGAATAAAAATTATCGAGATATCAATATTTTAGGTAAAGATAGATTGGTGGAGGCATAATATATCTGGATCATTTAAGTAGAAGGATAGATTTCGACCCTATTCAATAAGCACACGCACTCCAGCCCCGGCAAATTGACACTATCATTGGTCCAGTTCGTAGAACGGGGTTTACAGCTTGTATCTAAAATTATAGAAAATGAGTGAATAATGGGATTTTGTTATGCATCTTGTACCAATGACTTCATTTCTTTCACCATCCCCTTTCCATTTAAAAAATTGCATATGAATTTTTCTCTTTCTTCGCTCATTTTTTTTCTTTCTTTTTTAAGGGCGTGCTCATATGTAAATATGAAATATCCAGTGATACTTTTCATTGCTTCCATGAACGCATAGCCTTGCAATATTCAACGGCACGCTTAAAAATTTAGCTTTTGTGACCAGAGCATTGACATTCAGTAACATTCATTTTTTTAAACCATTACTTTCTTCTTTGAAATTCCAATAAAAATTGAATCTAAGCGTGCAAATATGATAGCTGATTCCACTGAAAATTATTGCAACGATAACCAGACTGGTAAGTCTAATGTTTAGAGAAATTGTGATCCAAATGTGGGCTGTCACACCATTAATGTCCCTTTGTCAGGTTTTTTAAAAGCCCGAGATATGTAGAGTCTTAAAATATAACTTATCCAGGCTATCAGTGAAAACTATTTGTTCTAAATTAATGCAATGGCAGCGTTGTGTAATGTTCTCACCATAGAATAGTGATCGCCCACAGAAACACTGACAAGCACTTCGGCATGTCCCTTGTATTTCCGCAAATTCCGATGTCGCCATAACTGTTTTGGTCTGATAAGGTGTAAAGTTTATTTCACCATATTGTGACCAGTTATGTTCTGTTGGAATATTGTGAAGAAAGTATTCCTAAAATGTGATAATGATGTTCTTTTCATCAGATTTCGCACATTTTTTAAAAGTGCGCATTAAAGATCTTTGAAGTGTTATTCGTTACAAGGTTAAATGTATTTAGAAATAAGATCCAGATCTAGATCTTGATGTTTGTGTTTTCAACTTGAAGTTTGTATAAGAATAATTAAATTCTAAATTAGATGTAGATCATGATGAGATTTTAAATTGAAATAGATTATTTTTCATGGATGCAAGATGTTATGCCATGAACTTTGATTTTATGAACTTTGATTTTATGAACTTACTTACTTTACTTACAACAAGTGCATTTTCAAATAATGTGTCAGCTATTAAATTAACACGGATGAAGTGACACCAGTAAATTAAACAAAGTGCCACTATTAGTATAAACAGAAGTCAGGAATCAATTAGTCATCCAAAGAATGACCTTTCTGTGCGTTTTCGAAGTTTTCAATACGTAATTACTTCGCGCTTTCAGTCTTTTTGTGCATTCGATGGATCAGAATGCACTTAAGTAATTTTTTTTAAATATGATGATGAAAGACGGCAGTTCGAGTAATCTCATAATTCTTGTCTATAATAAAAGGACATTTTTTAATCATGCAATTTACGCCGTTAGGCCTATGAGCTATTCACACACATTCTGCGAGATTAGTGCCGAACGCTATGCGCGCATCCAGTGTCGTTTTTGATGAATATTATTTGCACACCCTCCTGATTTGTACTAAAAGGCTATCGCGGTCAGTTGGTCTAGGTTTAAGGTGCGCACAGTAAACCAGGCACTCATAGCTAAAAAAACGTAAGAACCTAGCCTTGTAACTTTTCATGGCGACGAATAGGAAAGACATAAATTTGGGTACAAGTCTCCTGTATAAGACACAATAATGTGTACTATCAGTCCCTCTTGTTGGTTGCTGAAACCATGTGTTTCCTATAATAAGGTTGTTGATAAGATATCACTCAACTAAATCTAGTTTTTCTTCTCGCATGTTTCTGATGTCCAGTCCATGGGGTCCTACCACATTTTCTTCTCTCCTCTCTCCTACATTTGCATTAAAATCGCCCATGATGATAAGAGGGTCCTGCTGTCTGCATTGGGCCTTTGCTTGCTCTAGATATTAATAAAGATTGTCCTTGTCCTCATCGCAACTAGTTAATGATGGTGCGTATATTTGAATGATGTTAAGGTCCAATGATTTTCCTGCAATCTTTAAAAGTAAAGCTCGATCTAATAATGTCCGATATCCTTTGACTGTTTAAATTCTCGTGTCTTTGTTCAGAATAATAGCAACTCCTCTCATGTTCTGTGCCTCCTGTTGTTATCTTTCCTGCATCTTGTCATTTGACTTCTCTCATGCTTACAATATTAGTTTTCAACCTTTTTATTTTTCGTTTCATGCTATCGAATTTTCTCTTTTGTAGCATTGTTCTAACATTTCTTGTTGCTATTGTTATTTTTAAATTTATTTTGCGCGCAGACGCTTGGTGACGATTGTGCGTCACCTGCGACACATGACAATTCCTACCGGAAGAGACTGGCTTGCCTGTCCCAGCCCACTCAATCACGTCGTTTACTTTCTTTTTTGGTTTGTGTTTTGTTATGATTGATATTTGCAAAGATACATGTAGTGGGTTACAGTCGTTTTCTCGAGGAGCAGTGCTCATACTGAGCTGTTCTGCCCAACCATTGTCCCACAAACTGGAGTCATCTGCTTGGCCAGCTTGAGTGATTCACTAATAGTAACATCTTGAAAATTGCTAAACATTGAACCACCACCTGCTTCCAATGGCTTCATCGTAACCGTGAAAGGGTGGGGGGTTTCGTGGGTACTCGGTCTTGCCCAAGAATCTCCCACGGGCTAGCGGAGGGAAGGATTGTCTTACTACACGCCACCCAACACCTTATTATCGCAAACGCATGGTTTCATGAGAGCAGATCCAAGAAATGCCATCTACATCATTCGAACCATAATTGAACGAGCTCTGGAAGAACAAAAAGAGGTATATCTGTGCTTTATTGACTACTTCAATGCATTTGACAGAGTACGACATGATGAGATAAAGAAACAACTAATAAAGTTAAAGGTAGGTTAAAGATAGATGGGAAGGATCTTTGAGTGATAAAAAAAACATGCACTGGGAACAGACAGTACCATTGCAAGTTTTTTTTTTTAAATAAAGCGTGGTGTGCTTTCCTCAGATCTAGAAGAAGGATATCCAGGAATTAAAGTAGGACGTAAAAAACTGAGATACGCTGATGACACTGTATTAAGTTCAGAAAATAAAGAAGTCTTGCAACAATTATTAGAGATTGTTGAAGGAGAAAGCAGAAAGAAAAGGTTGGAATTGAAACAGACAGAAGTAATGGTAGTCAGTCGAAAGAATGAGTGTCCACAGATCAACATTTTCAACAACGAAAATAAACTCAAGCAAAGAGATCAATTCAAAATTGGGTACTTGAATGTGAAGCGATGGACACAACTTCAAGAACAGTGCAAGCAAAAAAGTTGCCCGAAAAGGAAATCGTACTAACCAATAAACATATTTCCATTCACACAAGAAGAAGAGCCCTGGAGTACTATATTGAAACCAATCTGATGTATGGATGGTGGGTCTGAACAATTTCAAAATAGTTACAAAATAAACCGAAAGCAACTGCGCTGTGGTTTTTACAGGAATTGGTACGAATCTCGTGGACTGCAAAGAAATCAAACGAAACAGTATTAAGAGAAGCTGACACAACAAGAAGATTACTCATAAATAGAAAACGTAAACGCCTGTCAATATTTCTTGGCCATAACATGTAGAGAGAGAAACTTAAAACATCTCGTGACAACTGGAATGATCGAAAGAAATGCAGCAGGGATAACAGCGAGAAAAGAAGTTGGACGGACTGACAAAGTGGCTAAATGTAGGGCGAGTGACAAATGCACTGAAAGCAACGAGGGATTGAGATGCGCAGAAGGTCATGACCGCCTACGGTAAACAGTAAGGCACCTGATTGATTAATTGATTGATCGGTCCCTATTGTGACTTTAAGAATCTAGTGTATAATAAAAAATAGCCTTATTGCGTAAAGTTAAAACTACGATATTCTGCTAGATCTATAGTTCTATATCTGCTGAAAATCAGATAGAGCCTATACCCTAACTACATTCAGGATCGCACAGTGGAGAAAAATTTGGTCTATCACCCTTAATCACTTTTCAGGCGCAAATTACATTTATTTCATCATTAATAGCATGTATCTATTCTTGTTCTTCAAAGACAGGTCATAAGGTCAAACGATAAGATAACGTTTAGACATTGATCATTTGTTCTTGTGAAACTGAAGTGAAAATTTAAAAGTTTCTTTCGAGATTTCTTTAATTTTTTTTCTTGCACTCTCTCCCTCTCTCCGTTTCACAAGCCCACTACTCTAAAAAGAGAATTGGAGCATTATTAATCTTATTCAAATAAAGCTTATTAACAAGTTACAATAACTAGCAATAGATAAACTGCGAAGCTGAAATAAGCTTAAAAATCAAGATCCCTTGATATATACAAACCTTTTTCACCATTTTTGTGTTCTTGGGCTATGGGTCTCCGTCAGGGCTGGACTATTCAGATGGATTTCCAAAGCCTCAGCAAGGATCAGAACTGGTACTGGAAGGCCTCTACAGACCTTAATGCCAGATACCTTTATTTTTTATCGAATCGGCCCTGTCAACAAAGGACGAACAATTCAAAGTTAAAAAAAAGGAAAGAAAAGAAATTTTTTTTGAGAAACAATGAGATAGTTCTTGCGAGCAGACAATGGAAAGTCGCCCTGCGCAGCTAGGCATAAGTGACATATAACTTTGCATTAATTTATTTATTA
This sequence comes from Elysia crispata, assembly GCA_033675545.1. Taxonomy (NCBI): domain Eukaryota; kingdom Metazoa; phylum Mollusca; class Gastropoda; family Plakobranchidae; genus Elysia; species Elysia crispata. The sequence goes on from JAWDGP010001816.1 coordinate 109,602, forward strand.
TTATTTTTGTTTTGTTTTGTTGACTCATTCAAAGAGTATCTTAAATTGATTTGCTTCATGACATAAGCTTTCTATACTCAAGCAACTTTAATTATGAACCATATTGACATTTAGTTCCTTCTCTTAATCATTACTTTAAGAAAAAAAATATGTTTAGTACTACCTCGACTTTGATGAAAGTTCAACCAAACCAAAAATCAGAATACATCTAGGAGTCAAAAAAAGTTTTACAGATAAATGCAACACATAACTTTGTAAACTTACACTAAACTGAGCGGAAAACAGAGTCCGAGCTGGCAATCATCAAAAATTTATTTTTGAAAGCAACATAAAATGGGGCTTAACTTTTTTTTACGAAAATTATAAAAGGGGACAAAAAACAAGAAAATTGATCATCTAGATAAGTTTTAAAGTTCATTATCGAATTATTAAAAAAAAAAAAAACAACTTAAACTTAACATCATTTGTAAGGCTAACGAAAGATTTATAATACAGAAAATGTTTAAAAATCAAACGTTAGGTTAGACATGAGCAACTAATTGATACTCGTATTTTTATCCTGTTATTAATGCTCTACATTTTACTACTGCCTTAGTTCAGCTACAGACCTAACAATCATCTTGTTAACCAATATCAAATTAAAATGTAAACGGCATCGAGTACAAAAACCTGTTAGAAAGGTTAATTTAAGATTGTTCATTCTGTTGTAACTGCCTCAGTTCAGCTTCTAAACTAACAATCTTAAAAAAGCAGATCTGCAGACATAAATATGAAGCATTGGACTACAAATATTTATTCTTGTATAAAGACCAACCCAACTTTTAATAGAACAAAGGTAATAAATTACGTAAACATTATTAAACGCTTTTGCTAAATTTGTATATACATATGCAATCGAAGGTAAAGTTATGTACAAACTATAAGTTACTTTGAGAATGAAGGACTGTGTTTAAAATCAAATAAAGGAGAGAGAAAAAATGAAAAGTGTATTACAATTGATACTTTAATGCTAGTACGTAAGTAGATGACCAGTTTAGATTTGAAATTTGTCCTTAAACATACGCATTCAAAGAGGAACCACTGAAGGTAGCGATCACAACGTATAACCTCCAAAATAAATTCGTCAATTTGTTGATAAGCAGGACATACACATTAGTCTGAATCTTGTTTTTTAATTGGGTAAATTTGCCCAAAGAACAGTGCGGAACTTAGACTCGCCATCTTTCGGTTTGAATGTGTTCATTAAAACACCAAATAGTATGCGTAAATAGCATTTGGCACTAATTGCGCATGATGCCAGATTATCAAAGTGCATAGCGGAAAGTCGTCGACTTCATGCCGTAATTAAGGTCAAAATATCATAGTTTCTCCATTTGTGTGCATTGTGAAGCCTGGAAAAGTTTTGTCTTATACTTCAGTTGCAAAATAACCTCTTAAGTTACAAATTTTTATATACGGACCAGAAAAAATGCTGGTAGGGTACCTTTTTTGAGCTTGTCATGAGGAGGAAGTTTGTTGGGACCAAAACTAATATATTGCGGACGACCTCACAGACCGCAAAAAAGTGAGGTAATTACGCTGTCAGGACATTTGTGTCTTCCTGTGTTTCTTACTTCTAACATTAGGCTTTGGCTGACGTAGGACAGTGTGACAAAAGCAAACAACCACAGGTAGAGCGATATGCAGCCATACCTGTGATGTAACTGTAATTATACACGGATTAATTTTTTGTGTTGGTCTGTTTTTATTGCTTACACCAAGACAAACATAACAGTAGAGCGTCGACTGATTTTCTGCGAGCAAACAAATGTATTACCGCATTGCTTGTTTAAAGATTAATTCTAAATCAGAATCATATTAAAATATAAAGCTTTTCAAAGTCAAACTTCCGGAAAAGTATTGTGATTGAACGGTTTAGGCACGAATATTGTTTGTGGTAATAATGTTAAAATATCAGGAAAAAAAGTTCGATCGATGCAGCCAGAGCACGAAATGTCAACTTTCAAGTTCACAACACCCATTACAGCGGGATCCGTCTGTGAAAATGTCACGCACTAGATCTGTAAATCGCCAGGCCTATTCTTTGCATTAACATTAAAGTAATGAGAAAGACTTGTACTGTCAGACACATCACATAACTCTTTATGAACGGTGCATCGAACTGGGCTCGAGTTGCATGAATTAATGGCAATATCCATGTAATTTTAAACTTTCTAGCACTATTTTCGGTTAAAATTTCCCTGGTGGTACTATCTTAATGGTCACGGCTAAGTATGTCAAGATTAGATCAGGTTTCGGAGATATTCATTTCTGAGAAACTCCTTTAATTTTCTTTAAGGCAGCAAGAGCGTAAAACTGTCCACATTGTATCCGAAAAACAAAACACAAGGGTGTTGGAGAAAAAGCGAGCAGAAAAAGAGGGAACGACAGGAAATGTTTCAGAAGAAAATAAGCAACGGATTAGCTATCTTCTCTTCGGAACAACTTTTAAATCAGGTTTTTAAAGGCTTTATAAGTTGTTAACAGCAGAATGTTCGTTAGCTAACCAAAGTTAGATTCTATTGCTTGCTCTTTTTGGTTCGTTTTCTATTGTTTCCTTTTTCTTAATGGCGCTAAATGTTAGCGCCGAGTTCAACAAAAATCTCCTAATGAAAATCAAATTATCTAACCTCATCAGTTACATGGAAAATCTAGGTATTTGTGTTTTAACTGTGATATCTAGCAAGAACAAAGTATATGCCGTTCTAAAATGTTTTTCATGGTCTTTAGGCGAGATGGTCTATAATTTCAAGGAATTTACGAGTAAAGTCACATCGCTTTTTTTTTCCAACAAAATATGTTTCCCATTATTCTGTGTATTCTTTGAATTTGCTGAATAGTCTTATTGTTAGTAAAATGATATACTTACGGTAATATGAATGCTAACATATGAAATCCTCTTAGAAGAAAGGAACAAAGGCTGACTTATTTTGAAAGTAGGAGCTGAAGGAAACAATAATGCAGACAATTGTATAAAACTTAGGACTTTTTGTGAAGAAATCTGAGAAATGCAAACAACCTTTAGATGTAATTAAATTCCACAACGATATTGTAAGAAAATGTTGGCTCTTTAAAGACATTTGTGAGAAGATAGTCCCACAATCGTCCCTTTCAATTATTGCCAACAACACGCATGTCATTCTCCTTTTAAACTTTCTTTGACTTTAGAAAAGTGTCATTGATGTGTCAAGAAAGGGATTGAAAAAAAAAAAAGAAAGAAAATGTCACTCTTATTTGTCAGAAATAATATTTCACCTTTGTACTAACAGTTCATTCTTTGTACGCGTGAATAAAAAGCACAATATTCACAAAAAGGGCACTTCGAATAAATAAATGAAAGAATGACCACGATAAAAATGAGGACACGACACCAAAACAACAGGGTAAATTAATTGGTTAATAAAAACATGATAAAATGGTTGTAAATTTTCTCAGGAAATTGTATAAACAAGAGATAATATACTCCTAATTCGTAACAGAGTATTCCTCCAGACAGATAGCAAGTTTTTGTTCCCACGGCGTGTTTAGGGACCTTCCTACAAGACCACTCCTTTTAAGCTGTTCGAGATCAATTTTTTTTCAACTTGGAAAATGGCAACAGTGAAACTCTCTTTAAAAATTAAGACTAGCTGCTCGGTAAAAAAAATTGGCGCAAGGTTAGTGCCCTTTAGAGAGCGTATAATTTTTATTTCACAATTGAGTGGGGCAAAATCAATTCTTTAAATTTAATGGAATTAAATTCTAACCGTGAATTCTTTGCGGCAGGAGACTAATTTTCTTCTTACGTTTTTTTTTCTTCATATTTGATTTTTTTTTTTAATTAAATTTTATTTTTAGGGCAAGATATTGAACGTCAAATAGATTTGAAACTTTACATATGAAACAGGATAGTGAAGTTTTCCTTTAATGCAGAGGCTTGCGGGAAAAAAAAATCAAAAGAATTTTGGTACTTCAAACATGCAAAGCACGACACAATTTGTTTACGAGAAACTCAAATAGCTCCGGAAATACAAAAGAAATGGTATGCACAAAAGTTGGGAGATATGTTTTTTCCCATAGCACACATATAAAAATAATATGAGCTAGATCATCTGATTGAGAAAACTTTCAAATCGGGTAAGAAGTGCATAACATCAGAAAAAACACAACACTTCCATAGTGATAAGGGTTCAAACTTTTGTGTGATAGAGTCTCTGTAAAATGGAGCCTAATTTCATCTGAAGAGATTTCAACCTAGTAATAAAAAAATGAGCAAGTAATAATGACTGTTGGACTACATAATCACACTTGATGAAAAACTCCAAAACTTTATCTACTCAGATGAACCACAGGACATCTTGAAATATAAATCAAGGAGAAAAAGACAAAATGTGCAAGGTTAAATTCTATTGTTAAAGAAGTTAAGATTATATCATTTTCAATGAAGACGTAATGCACATGGTCACGTCATTAGAACATAGCAGTATTATCAGTTAGACAATATGTAGTTTTTAAGTGGGCCCTGCAACATCAGAAAAGATGAACAAGCAAATAGACGTAACAGTGCTATTGCCAAGTTATCATGATGCAGACATAGCTTAAAAATTTATTAAAAACGACATAACGACATAAGTATGGCGCACAATGTTCAAAGATAAGATTCTACAACAAACAGTTCAATTGAACGTGAGCTGCAGTGAACCTACGTGCCGATCGACACAACTGTAAGTTTTAAAACATATTGCTTTAGTTTCAGCATAATAGAGCTACAGAGTGTTTACCGAAGTCGAGACAGCCGAATTGAGAAAGTGCCAAGACGATGGAGGATAACAAGCGATATTTTCCTGACCTAGAGAAATCACAAGGTATTGGGAAAAGCAAAACCATATAAATAATCACAAAGATACTCAGATACCCAGTTTCCATCATCTAGCATGTGGAGGAAAAAAAATACCATACGTTCTATCGAGACAAGTATAACTTTGCTGGCGGACCAAAGTTCGGTCTTATTCTTTAAAGATGAAGAAATGATAGGCAAAGAGGAACCTAAGACACAGGGCGGAATGGATGAAGCATTGCAAAACCTTAATTAAGATTCTCCGCCCGGGTCAGGCGGACTAACACGAAGATTTCATTTGCATTCCTGGAGAAAGCTCAAAAGTTCTTCAGCTTCACAAACAGCAGGTTGTCTATCAACTAGTCAAAAGACGTGGCATTCTCCCGCTGCTTCGTAAGAGCAAAGAGTTAAATCGATCGGATATAAAGATCTGGCGTCCCATAACACGAACGAATATTGATTACAAGATTTTCTCGAAAATATTAGTGGGTAGAGTGCAACCAGTCATGTGCAACATTATTAACTCTCAACAAACCGGCTTTATCAAGATAGAACAATCTCAGATACCATTAGGATTTTAGACGGCGCACCTTGATATGCAGGAACAAACAAAGCAAAACAAAGGCATTCTGTTCTTTTTGAACTTCAAAAAGGCGTTTGATAGTCTAAAGAATGAAGCTATATTTGACGCCTTTAAAGATATTTGAATTCAGACAAGATCTGGTACTTACAACATAAATAAATTAGAAACTGTGTTGAAGTTGTGGTGGGTTATCCGAATAGTTTTTAAGGGGACCTGGTGTAGGTCCTGTGTTGTTTATTCTAACAATAGAAATTATGAGGTCCAGTATTAGTTGCTCGGCAAGCATAAAAGCAATAAATGATTAAATTGTATCAGTGAGCAAAAATTGTATAATATGCTTATGACGTCACATTGCTCTAGAGAGTCAAAGTCATTTTAAAGTGGTATTTAGAATCCAAGATGGCCTTGGTAACTAAACTGAACAAGCTAAAATCAAAATGAATAGTAATGTTATGAATCTGACTATCAGAGACCACTCTATCCCCGACCACCCTGAGTATATCCTAAATGCAGAGAGAAGAAAGCATTAAAATGTTTGGAATCTTCTTCAGTGCTGATTGCGATTCATCGGATGCGAATAAGATATGGAATAGTAAACCAAAATCAATGGGTCACATAAACAACATAAACAAGAAATTTTTCTTTCCGAGGCAAAATTATTGCCGCAAAACTATTGTTCAACCTCACTTTTATTATGTAACAAG
>JAWDGP010001818.1:0-36791 GCA_033675545.1 Elysia crispata
CATGTCAAATTTCAATGATATAAGGAATTGCCCATTACCTGGAAAAGTGCCGCAAATATATCACATTTATAAATGGACTAGGTGCAATCCCAGGTTTTGTTACTGATATTTTGTTTTGTGTTTGTGTGCGTGTTTTAACTAATTTCTCTATTTTTCATTATTTGTCAATTTAAGTATGTCTAAATTTTTAACGTCTAAGCTTAGATTAGATCAAGATATAAACTTTAATTTGGCCGGAAGATATTTGCATAACTTTAATGGCAAGAAAGAGATTTAGAAAAGATGAAAATCGGAAAAGAAACGGATTTCATTTTTCTGATCACGTAGGATCAGGATCTTCAAAATTAAGCCTGCTTATTTCGGCTGTGCAAATTTTCATTTACCAAAGACCGACCTGTTTCTGAAACTGTAACAAATTAATCAGAAACAATAAAACAATAATCATAACAAAGGTAGACAAATATTATTGTATAGCCTATAAATTTTTAAAGTGTCATGCCTCGGTTATAGGTTCAATTTCACATGTTGAAATCGATCGACCAAGAAGCAAATCAGTACAAATTCGATCCGTTCTGTTGTGACGAGCTCTGTGTTAACTCGTAACAATCTTATTTTGAGCTATTCTTCGACCGTAATAAAAAAAAAAAATGACAAAAAAAATAAGTGCTGCCGTACGTTGGCTGCAACGAAATGACGGGCCTGTATGACTGTGCGTGCGCACGTGTTTGTATGTGTATAAAGGAAAATAAATGAAAAAAAAAGGGAGGGGAGAGGGGGGGGGGGGAGAGAGAGTAACATATGGTCAGACGTTAGCGTGCTGATTAACGTACATGGTACAAGTATAGCTCATCACGAGGAAATTGAATAAAAGGTAAGTTTCCTTGCGAAGAAGTTGTTTGTGCCACCCATTTCATTAAAATGTAAAGCTATCGTTATCTCCCATATCTTCTTTCTCTAGAGTCTTTGTCTTTCTCTCTTTTTATTCTGTCTTTCTTCTCTCTTAAATCTATTTTTCCACTCCCTCGGTCACTTCTTCGTAATAAAGACGCATTCTCAACCTTTGATGATGGTCAGGATGAAAGGGACGGAAAAGGGGTAGGAGAGAGAGACGTAGAGAAAAAGGGAGGGAGAGAAGGAGAGAGAGAGAGAGAGAGAGAGAGAGAGAGAGAGAGAGAGAGATCAATGGAGATGTATACAGAGAGAATGGAAGGGGGGTTAAAGGAGAGTGAGGGGCTAAATATGCCAATAGGGGATAAGGGGCTAAAGATGCTAATAGGAGATTAGATAGACTCAAAGAGGGGTAGAGACGATGAATGTGTTACAGACTTGGAGATAAAGAAGAATAGAGATGTAGAGAGCGATGTAGGAAGAGAAAAATAGAGAGGGTGAGAAGGAGTGAGATCATTCATTAAAACCCACCTTTTCTCTTCTCCCTCTCTCTCTATCTCTTTATACTTAACATTTTATCGTTTGTTTTCTGTTTCTCTCTTTCTACCTTTATTAATAAACATAAAGGATCTTAAGGCTTGTACGATCGTAAACATGACATGATAGTAAAAAGTAAAGACGAAAGAATAAACCAAACATTATCATTATAAACTACCAAAAAGAATCATAGAAAAAAATATTTTTAAATGAGTTAAATCGAGTTTCCTTGCGAACAATTTTTTTTTCTAATTTGGCGCGCTGTCGTGTAAAAAACACCAAGTCTTTGAAATACTTGAGGTTCGGTTGATAAACGTCCTCTGCCCCTGACAGTTTAAAGCTTTTGTGTTTTCTTTTTTTTTAAGTAGACGTCCTAAGGTTATTGACCTTTTTGGTCGAAAATAATTCTTAGTATGCGCTGTGAATTGCTTGCAAAATGTAGCGAGCTCTTCTAAGCAGCTCCTCTCAACAGTTTGTTTCTGTGCTCTTTGACTTTATTTTCCAGAGGCATTCTTTAGATTTGTAGCGATGAATAAAGTCAGCACGGTGTCTTTTCATCATGTTGCCATCTTGAAATGGTGGAGTAGCTAACTTTTTATTGAATGCATCAAAGTTCACACGCACTGTTCTTGTGACCTACCAGGAGTATCACCCGAGATTTCTACACATGACAGATGTCATAGAAATATTTTTTTTTATTCTTTCTCCAATCCTCCCTATCTTTTCTCGTCTTTAATTTCCTCTCTTTTTAGTCTGTCTTTCTTCACTCATAACTTCATATCGCACTCCCTTTTCGCAAAAAAAGTATCATTCGCACTCTTTGATGATGGTCAAAATGTAAGGGACGGAAAGAGAGTGAGAGAGAGAGAGAGAGAGAGAGAGAGAGAGAGAGAGAGAGAGAGAGAGATTGATATGGGTGCTGAGAGAACGGGAGAGGGCTAAGAGAGAGAGAGGGGGTGAGGGAGAGATAGAGGAGGAGGAGGGGGAGAGAGAGGAGGAGAGGGAGAGAGACACACACACAGAGTAGAGATACAATTAGAGGATTCAAGAGACTCACAGAGGTGGAGAAGTTGAGTGATGGTTAAAGAGAGCGATGGAGAGAGAAGGGAAAGAAAAGAACAATGCAAGTAGAAAGAAATAGAGAGTGTGGGGCATCATTCTTTGAAGCTTCTCCCTCTCCTCCCCCTTCTCTCTCTATCCGTAGCTCTCGCTAACTCTTTGTTTTTCTCATATTGTATCGGTTGTTTTCCTTTTCTCTCTTTCTTTCTTAAATTGATCAATATGATCCTACATGGCATAAGAGTACAAAATAAAGACGAAAGAATAAGACAAACACAATAATAAAGAATTTAGAAAAGATTCTTAAAAATTATATAAAAAAAATAGTCTAAGTATGTTAAATCAAGTTTCCGGGCTCTCTTCTCTAATAATACTGAGGCGCTCACTCTGAAAATTTAATTAGTATTTAGATCCAGCAAGAAGTTATGAACTTTGAAAAGTGCTTTTTTATTCCCCGCGGCAGAGAATTTCAAAGCTACTGCGTTTCCGGCCCTACACACTCAAAATCATCGTACGATTAGCAAACTATTATCAGGTGGTGCCTTACCTCCCAGCAGGATTTTCAATTCACCGTTCTATGGAATGAGTCGAATTTCGCGTTTACACCTTTCGATATATTGTTAATCAACAGAACGCAAGGAAATTGTTCAGAAGATCCTTACGTCTAAACGCCGCTTCAGAAGTAGTTATTTCTGCCCACATGAGCGGTTTTTCTTGAAGAAATAATGCGAGTATGGTTTTCATGAAGTGTGCACTTAAGCGTTTCTGGGATCAACCTACTAACCGTTTATCTTACTCCCCAAAGCGCTTTCAGAATTAAGTCAACTCCAGTATTAAAAGAGCACACCTTAACAGGTTTTGTTCCTCCCTGAACCATCGGAGATCTGCTTCAATGATCATTTCGGAAAAACTTATCACTTGCATCAATTATCTCATTCGAGGGAAAAAAAACCAAATCCAACTTGCATCAATGATCTCGTTGGAGGGGGAAAAACACATCCAACTTGCATCAATGATCTCGTTGGAGGGGGAAAAAACGCATCGAAACGATTAGCAACCGTTTTATAAATGGTTAATGTAAAAGGATAGAATAAAATCGTTCGATTTTATAAAACAATTTTTTATTACGGAAAAAAAAAGAAAATGGACACACACAAAAAAGTTCAACCAAAAAAAAAAAGCCCCAAAAACTGACGCGTCAGGTTTGAAGGTGTAGTAGAATTATTTTTTTTTCTGATTTGTCCGATTGTTTTAGGATGTTTTACATTGTGTTCTAGTTTTTCCCTGTAAAATTGATTCACCCTCATATCCAACTAAACTTAAGTGTTTCAAATTCAAATTCAAACCTTAATTTTTAAGGATGATATTTGTTCGGCTAAAAGATGATTTTGGTTTGTATGAAAATTAATGTAGATTTGTTTTACTCTTTCACGATCCCGGAACTGTTTCTTTCCTATTTCTTGTTCGTGCCTTCAGCACTTCTCGCATGTCTGTCTGAACCAGTTATGTTTTAGTTTACAGTGATTTTTTAAATTGTTTCCTACCATTAGTTTTCGATTTTTTTTACGAAACCTCGGTTTTGCTTCAAATTTGATAGTCTACTGTAATTGAAAGTATATATTTAAAGGACAGAATACTAGGTTCTCATTTCTTGACATTGCATAACACATTCAATACAAGGAAGACGTATTGAGTCTTATAAAAAAAAACTAGTAAAAGTTAAAGTAAAACCATCTATAAAACGTAAAAAAAAAAAAAAAAAAAAACAAGTTAGGTAACTTGAGCTTTTTACTTGCAGCAGCTGCTAGTGATCCATCTTTCTCAAAATGTTGGACAAAACCCGAATGCATTAAGAATATTGACAGAACTCTTCATTTTTAAAGGGTGGCTCAAAGCTAATGTGATTCCGGTCCAACAACGCGAGCTGAAAAAGGCATTGTTGCTTGGCAACCTGTCGACGCAAATATTTGAGGATTTGTCAGGTTGAGAAAAGTATTTCTTTACTAAAGAGGAGTTCATGAACTTCAAAACTTCTCTTCAAATTTACTTTTCTTGACCACATGCAAGACGAATGCCTATAATGCAATTTTATGTTTAGCTCATCATTAACAGTCACCGGTTTTGGAGAAGATAGGGTGGTTAAAAAAATGTTCAAAGTATCATAGGGCCCATGATGTAATGTTTTCTGCAAAGGTTCTTCATATTTTTTTTTCAGCGGGCTAGATGAACTGAATCAAGCGGGCTACGAATTTGTTGATCTGGATGAGACGGATAAATACCAACCAACATCCATCTATGATATCTCTTTGGTCAGAGGAGTAGGACTCGGCGACTGAACTAACGCAGTCGTCTTCGATGATTGGCTCATCCATTGCCTTGTCTTGCCTTCTGCCTTGCCCTGGGCAAACTGCTTCTATAAAGCCCTATCCAGACCTTCACTTCTACGTGGCAGTTTCTTGGTAAGCCTTAGATTGCCATATAGAACCTATAGTGTGGGTACAAAAAAAATGATGAAATAAATGGACGAGCCATAAAGTTCATCGTGCTTTATTTTTTGGCATCGGGTCGGCGCGGCCTGTTGTGACGTCACCGGAAACAAAAGATGATAGGCTCCGACAACTTCAAATTGCTGCAAGACCGAAAATGGATATTCGGTTACTTAACTCTAAAAGTATTGATCACACGTTTTCAAAGTTACATTTTTTAAACCATCGTCCTCGAAATAGCTACGCTGATGCGTAAAAAACCCAATTTATTGCTTCCTTCATGAAAACAATTTTTTTTTGAAGCACATTTGCCTATACACACACTTTAACTCAAAAAACACCTGTAAAAACGTTGTGCTTGTAGGGGCTTTAGGTTAACTATTTGCATTTGTCTCAGCCGCTAGACTCTATGCCTAACCTCTTCCCGTTTTCCCGGAATCAGATTTATTATCTAGAATACTATTCAAATTTCACAAAAAATTTATTTTATCAATCATTTTATTGTCATTTTAAATGGAAAATGGCTTCATGGTCGAAAGAAAAAATTTCGAGTTCATCGAAATTTACCGGTTCCATGAGTGCTCTTGGAAGTGAAATTTAATTAAAAAAAAGAACTAAAGAAAGAAACATCTTATGATGAAAGAAACATCTTATCAAAGCCTAGCTGATATCTTCAAAGCATTTGATTCTGAAGCGGATTAAGATTCAATTTTGAAAAAAGATGAATATCTTTCGCAGCTCTTTCCGATGATGATGATGATGATGATGATGATGATGATGATGATGATGATGATGATGATGATGATGATGATGATGATGATGATGATGATGATGATGATGATGATGATGATGATGATGATGATGATGATGATCATCATGAACATTGAATCTCTCATGAGCAGTAATCGGGGTTCTAAGCACTTTTATTAGCTTTTCTATGATTGGCCGAACAAGATTTAACAAAAGTAGATAATTATGCTTCTTCATCTATTCGCATAAAAGTGTGAAAATCTCCGGGATACCACTGCGATTCACGTTAAATATTCGTGTGACTCAACTGCTCTCATTCAGGAGCCAGTCTGTCGTCCATACAAATATACTTTTTCCTATTTTGTTCTCTGCGTTTTCTAATAATATTACATAAACATCCAGTAAGTCGTCATTGTCAAGGTATGCCATTCTCACTGAAAGCATTAGAAATAATGCAGATGTCTGCACAATTCACTTGCAAAAGGTTGTTTTTTTTTTTTTGCGCCTCTGCCCAGAGCCCACTACCTTGGAACGTCACCTCAAACCTTGAGGGTGAGCCCTTAAAATGTGGATGGCACTACATGGACAGGCAAACTGGCTGTAGAATGTCTCGGTTTTACCTTAAGTTAAACCAGCCTAGTTGGAATGAAGGTCTATTGATGCAGAGGAGCAAACGAATCATTTCTAGCTATGTCTTTAGAGTAGACATTGCATCTTACTATTTTGTCATTCACTTTGCTTCCCCTCAAAGATTAAAGAACGGAACCATTCAAAATAAGATTATAAAGTGGCTGCGACATCAAAAATGGAATTCAGTTTACTCGCCACTAAATCTGTATGTTAACAGTTTGACCAAGTCACACAAGCTTACATCTGTTAAAAAGCTAGAAATCATTACCAGAGAGCATGGGCAAGAAATCTTTCCTTTGCTTACTTGTCAATATAGGTAAGGTTATGTAAAGCTAATTCTGTCCCAAGTTTATAAGGGATATATAAAGGTTTTAAAAGATATTCATAGTAATCTAAAAAAGAACAAAACTATGTTATTCTTTCTTTTTAGTAAGTCTTTTACGATTTTTTAAGCTCTGAGGATGATGTTTCACAAATAACAACAAACAATTGAGGCAAAAAAAAAAAAAAAAAAAAAAATAAAAACGAAATTTTCAAACTGCTTTCCGTCGCATTTTTTTTGCGACAAAGTTATAAATTGATGCTTTTTCCAACCCTATGAAATTTCCTGGCCCATTTACCTTGAATTATTGTCTTAAAGCGTACTTAATAAAGTTTTGCTACAATTTACGACATCATAAAACGATTACTGTAAATACCCTTAATGTTCAGCTCACAACCAATGTCGTTTTCTTTGTATTTTTAACGAAGAGTTTAATAAAACAATTTAAAACATATGGAGTTAAGCGATATAAAAATAACATCCTAACAATGAGTGCAGATAGATTGAGACTAGACGGGCATTTAATATATAATCCCGCTACATACAGTTTTAAGCAGAAATCTTTGAGAAATATTTGTCCGAGGCAGGTGAAATAGTGAAAGCATCCTAAAAGGGATAAATAATTTTTGCAGTCTAACATTTGTCTACAATTTCTCTCAAAATATATTTACTCTGTCAATGTTTTAGTTTTTTTGTTTTTTTTTAATTTTATGTGAAGGAAACAGCTAATAGTAAAAAATTCATACAATTCTTCAACAATTAAATAATTCTTAGTTTTGGTGTATTACTTAAAGTATTTATAGGTGAAATGAGTCGCCAAATGCTGGTAATTTAGTCAGAAATGGGGAAGTATCAAGAAAAAGTTGATAACGGAGATGACTGATTTTCTTAGAGGCAAGGAAAACGATGGAACCCAAACCTACCACTTCATGACATAGCGCGGGATCAATTCCTGGCCTTTTTAATTAAGAGCGTGATACTTTATCGACTGAGCTATCTACGCAACTAAGTACATGTAAAGAAAACAGTTTAAGTATTTTTTAATGAAAAAAAAGGGAAAAGTATTAACACAATTTTTCTGTATATTAAAACATATAAACATAAATAGTACTTTTTTATATGAAATGCATGCAATAGGATAAAACGGCCAATTTTTTGCAAAATTTGCTGTAAAAATGTGAGCAAGAAAAAAGGATTTGTAAGTGAATCAAATTATAGAAAGATCAAAAATAGACTCCTAAAACCGTAGGCTTTAGCATAAAAGGAACTCTTTACATCGTAAATCGGTAGGCACCCTTTAATATGGATGAGCAATAATGCTTTTTTTTTTTTCGTAAAAGCTAGAGTAACACAGCTTATAAATCTGATGTACCGCCTCTATATTCTATTTGAAAAAAGAATTATATGTATATAATTTTGAGACAAAAATTCTGAGCTGATTAAAGAAGTACATTGCATGAAAGACAAAATTCATTTTGGCGATAACAGATATTTTTTCCCTTTACATTCACTATAATTTCCTGTTTGCTTCAGAAAATAAAAATTTCTATCACTAAATATGGGGCGGATTATGCATCATTTACCATACGGCTAGTTTTCTACTATTCTGTCTTTTTTCATTCAATCGAGGTTTTTATTTCGACTTACTTGTTCGTACAATCGTTGCTACATGAAGTGAACTTGTCTAAATTTACACTTGAATATTAAATTTTCCACCGAACGTGGAGCATTTTACGGATTGCCCTAGATCCTGTCAAGAACGCGAGCCGGTGAAGGCAAAACAAGTCATTGAAATCTGCGTCTAAATTAATTTCTGTATCGATTTAAACTAGGAATGATTTGACGAATCAAAGGTAGGTGGGAAATAAAGGTTTATATTTATATATATATATATATATATATATATATATATATATATATATACACACACATACACACACATACACACACATATATTTTTCCGGATTGCAATGAAAGTAATGATCCTCTGTGTCGGTCTAAATCTAAATTTATCAAGCCATTGCAAGGACCTTGCTTCGGATAATTGATTTCAGTATATTCTAGAATTTGTTGAAAATAATATCAAAAACTTTTAAAAAGTATCCATGAAATTAGACGCATAAACTCATTTAGAACGTTTTATATCTCTTGCATAAAACTTAAGTTTACAAAAATTGCCCATTATCTGATTTTAAAATGCCTGCAGCGGATCAATTTAAAGAACCATCGAAGCATTAGTGTCTGCGCAAGACCATTGACCTTCCTAACATTTATTCAAGCGAGAGGTAGGAGACACTACTGCGCGCCTATGGGCGCCGTAACTATTGTCACAGACAAACAATTCAAAAAATATTTTCCGCATCATCTTTAGCTTTTTAATGAAATGAAAGACTTCAAATAAATTGATTTTCTTCAAAAACTTGATTATTATTTTTGTTTCCATGCGTCCTATAAATTTCGATGAACTCGAACGTTTTATTGCGTCGATGAAGCCATTTCAAATCAAATCTCATATTAAAATGATTGATAAAATTTGTAATATTATGAATATTATTCTATTGAACAGAGCTGATTCAGGAAATAGGGAACATTCCGGGACGAGATTAGTCCTACAGTCAAAAGGGAACGGAGCGTGAGATAAAAGATTTAACAAATTATAAACCTAGAGCCCTACCTACTGTCTTGAGGGTATTTCAATGAGGTTGCTAAAATATTTAATCGGTTTTGATGTAGAAAACAATGAATTGACATTGCTACTCGGAGACTTTGTTAGTTCAAGGGAGCTCATTTAAAAATATACAAGAGAAAAATAATAACGTAAAATATACTAACAATATTTTGAAAGTTCTATAAACCGAAATTACATTTTCGGCCGGGCGGTACAGGTAGTTGTGAGCTGCCATTCCCTTTTGTGCTTGGTGACCTCCCAAACATTGAAACAGGGCAATTCGATGCAAAAAGAAAGGAAAAAAGCACGGTCAAGGTTTTTGGTTCACTTGTTCAATCTATCGGATTTTGCATACATTGGATTGGCCGAATATAGATCTTCTCGGAATGCTTGATTTTCTGGCATCTGGTCTGTCTCTGAGAGTGGCAACTGTCCCTTGCGCGGCAGGAAATGAAAATTCTTGATTGAACTTTTTTGAAAGTTGCTATTTAGGATGCGGCGTACTCGAAATAGATTCATTATTAAAAACCAGTTTTTAGACTTGGACGCACTCATTCATGTGAAGATGAGTCTACCATCTTTGCGCGCCTAAAGCAGCGGAAAGAATGCGTGAGAATACGTCTTTGAAAAATCTTAATTTGGAGCAAAACTGTAGGCGTGGATGTCAGGTGAATCGGTTAAAATTATGCCAGTTTTGTCTGTAGGCCTTTGAAGTTTACAAATGATAAACCAACCTTTGGGGAACTGCCAATGTCATCTTCAATCTCCAAATGTTGACTGAGAGAAGAATAGAAATACAGAAAGACATATTGGTGATGAAGATGAAACCAAACTTAGTTGAAATGAATAATGTAGCTGGGGATTTTAGCTGAGTGGTTTGCAAGTTTTTATTTTTTTTATGTTAGAGATATACTAGCTTTAATTATTTACCAGTTATGAAGTATATTAATAACGAAAAAGACAAGAAAAAAAACCGCGTTTGATTGCACATTAATGAACGGATTCAGTGAAAACTTTATCACCCTTGAGAACAATTATTAAGAAAATGATTTTACTTCAACGAACCTACAAAAGGCCATTCCTCAATTCATGAAAACGATATGGAAAAAAAGTAAAGAGTTTTGGAAAGATTGAAAAAAAATACCTTGAATAGAATGCAGAGAATTATTAAGATCAGGTTCCTGTAGCTTGCCGAAAAAAAGAGACAGTACGTCCACAGCTTCAGTTCGAGCTATAATAGGTTTAGTGAGAGATCATAGATCGGGCGACTGTAATAACCATAATAATATCTGTGATGAGCAGAGAAAGCCCAAATGGTTGTCTGTGTGGAAGAAAGCGTAAATTGCATGGAGGCTAAAGTACTCAAGAAGAGAAGGCAGATTTTATTAAGTTGTAAAAAGTCGAACTGCCTACAATTGTCTTCCCACAATTAAGTTCAATTTGCCTTTAAGTTTTCACGCAACTTTAATTAAAATCTTAAAAGGAATGAACGCAAGGAAAATTAGACTGAATTGGTTTTCTTTCTTCCTAGTATAAACTAGATATATTGAGCTCCACAGAGGCATGTTACATGTAGTATGAAATTGTTTTCGATCTCGATACCAGAATGCCGTTTTTATCTTTCATCATGATTCGTTTACAGCTAAGATAAAGTCATTGCTCGGCATTTTAATCTATCTGAAAGAGGTCGAAAACTCTCTCGTGTCAAATATGAATGACAAGAGAGTTTTATCAATTTTCCAACACCTCTTGCCCAAAGCCAGTGTTAGAGAGGAATATAAAAAAGGTGCTAGCGCATAAAAAAACCAAATGTTAATATTAGTTATTATGAGGCTTATACTACTACTGTGAATATTATGCGACTACAATCAAAATCGCACAGAAAGAAGTAGCCAGACACCAATATTAATCATAATGATATTATTGTATTTCATTTGATCTGAAAAATATTCCCCTGAACCGAGTTATTTTACAATTTTTTTTATCAGATTCGACTTTCTGCGTGTAGAAAATAAATGTTAAAGAATTTATAAACATGTCCCTCATAATCGCTGATATGACACAATTTCTTTCTTTTTTTTTTTTAAATATATAGAAAAACAATAACAGATAATCGGATTTATCAAAATGTATGTCATATATTAATTTAGAAGTTATACTTTCTTTATATATATATATATATATATATATATATATATATATATATATATATATATATATATATATATATGTATGTTTGTATAACTTGAGTTTAAAAAATATATTATTACTCGTAAAATAAATTGGTTTTCATCTCTTAAACTTCTTAAAATAGAATTCTTTTTTTTTTTTTGTAATTTTTAGTAGAACTCTCTGTTTCATGGCCGATTAACTCGAAAGTATGCACGGGCTGTGAACATGGCAAAACGTTCAATTTTCTCGATTGCTAATTAAGTCTTTGTTGATTATGAGCTTTGCTTTGAAGCCTTGCCCAGTTTTAATTAAGCCAGTTTTAGCTGAATCAACACCAGAGAAATCTATTGAGCCTTCAGAGAACGAAGTTGTCTTTAGAGGAAAACAGAAAAATAAATAATTCATGTTTGACCTAAATGTTTGGTCCGGCTGGCGCCACTTAGCCCTGATGAAGAGACCATAGTTTGCTATACAATACGCAGAGATTACTGAGAGGCGTAATAATGAAGTTATATCTAGATTTTCATAGAAAATAATCTAGATGTAGTTTGAGACAAACGAATCAATGAGGTATTTTATAAACCAAACAAAATTACCAAAGAAAACCTAGATTTAGATCTATTTCGGTCGGATTTAACTTGAAATTTGAAAAATTATCAAACAATTTTTGTCTTTATGTGAAAATACAACCACAAATACTTCATTTCAGCTTCTCAGAGAATCTTGTTTTCTGACCTATAAAAAGTGCGCCGTAAAATTATTCCAGCTATTGCCTTTTTCTAGTAGATTGCTAACAATTCAGTTTCCATGCCCAAGATGTTTGGATGCTTATGAAGCGTGTAATTGAAAAATAACACAACAGCATTGTACACAATCACTCCACAACATACGCAGTCTCTTGGTTGTCTATGTGAAGTAAAAGCAGAATGAAATATTACCTTAGAAGAAAAACGTGTTCAGTTTAATAATGAACCTGAAATGATAAAAGGCGTATGGCATTATAAACATCTATTGGCTGCCAGGTACCTCATTCAACAGAGCGTTGGCCTGGCAATACGGAGGTCCGGGATTCATATCATGACCTGGGCTAGCTTCTTTGAGGCTTGATGAGAACCTGATAGTCTCATCAATTGAAGTTCTTTGAGAGTTTAACGCTTAATGCATGCAAACATTGCCTTTGAGGCTGAAAATTACTAGTTATATTCCACTGCTATAAAACACCAGTAACCGTCTTAAGAGGCCATACCAAGAAAAGTAGTTAAAATAATATATATATATCTGGAAAAAAAAACCATTTTCACGGATGGGTATGGCGGCAAAGTTCTGGTAATTCAAGCGTTCAACAAGAAGTCGTATGAATGTAAGAAACAGAGTGAAAGTAAATAGTTACAAGCCAAGCCTTTTTAAGGCTATCTTCCAGACTAGAATAAGAGGCATCGAACAATAAATATAAATATTTTCATCAACATGTGTAATTTCAATCAGTTTTACTTATACAACGATTCGTTTGAGTTAGTTGCAAGTATTGCATAGGTGCCTGTTATCTCACACCTACTCATATATCTGAAATCCCATGGTGCAATTCCATGATGTATCTTCTTTGCATTTGTGTCTTTTCTGACAGGGTTTATAGAAGCATCAGACAGTGCCTTCTCACCTAAAAGGGGAATTGGGAAGGAGAGGTGGAGAAGGGGCGACGGCGGGGGAAGGGGGGGGGGAGGATATATATAGAGAGAGTGGAAGTGTGTGCAAGAGTGAGTATGTGGGAATGACCATCAGACAGATAGTTGGAAAGAGATGCGAGATCAAAAAGCGAGAGATAGAGAGGTAGAAAAATAGGCTTAAATTATGAAATGGATCAAATAAGAAAATCTGAGAGAGATAGCCCAGATGACAAATAATAATTAAAGAGAGAGAGGGAGGGTGGGAGAGAGACACACACAGACAGACACACAAACAGATAAAGAGTGAGAGGAAGGAAGAAAGAGACAGAGAGAGAAAAGAGAGCGAGAGGGAGAGAGAGAGAGAGTAGAGAAATGGGAGAAAAGCAGAGCCAAGAGGGAGAGACAGAGATGGACATGTACACACATGCAGATAGACGAACACCCAGGCAGACAAAAAAAGACGAAGCAAATAGAAAGCAGAGAAAGCAGCAATTCATCGAGAGGGAAGCGAGCTCGGGTGTGTAGAACTGTTCCCGCTCTAGCCACGCATAAAACCCTGTGGATCCATCAGCAACCGGGCTGTTGTGGCGAGGATGCGGAGAGAAAGGAACTTCATCTATCCAGCTGTAGGTACATAAAAAGACTTTTTAGGCCAAGGTGAAGGGCTTTGTAGGATTTTGTTTCATTCTGGCAGCTATATTTGTGTGCGCTTGAGTAATCTTTGTCATTTGGGAATTAACTCAAGCACACTGTAGTTATTCCTTGAACAAAATGAGTATGAAGTTTCTTCAAAGTTTTGGTCTGTTAGTCAGTTTTTTTCTTTTGTTTTATTTTTTTTATTTTTTTTTTTTTTTTGGAAAAAAGTGGGAAAGAAAAATTCTTTTCATATTCAATTTAATTTGTTTCTTTGTTGTTTTTTTTAAAGCATAAAATTTGTTTGACATGTGGCTACTGGTTAAATTATCCTTATAATAGACAATATTAAAATTTGGAACACATTTACTTCATACAAAAAATGATTATGTGAAAGGATAGTTTTATTTCGTGTTATCTGAACCATACATATGAATTGTAACTTTAAGTAATAAACTGCGGTATACACTTTCACATCAATTTTTAGCCAGGCGTTACCGTTAGATAAGATTCTGCTTATTAATTATGGTTTCTTCGCTCGGAGCTTTGGATTTTGGTCATAACAAAAGATAGCAGTCCAGGACACGCGATAAATAACGGGTGTTTGTTAACTCCTTCCAGACATGGTGAGGTACTAGAAATTTTAGTCTAGCTCCATAAAAAAATTGACGTTAAAACAAAAACGTTGCTGAATTTATATTGATTTATATAAGGATTACGCAGTGCTCATTACTTAACGGTCAGAAAATTGTGAAAATGATTTGAAAAAATCGTATGTCCATTGTGAGATTAAAACCTGAACTTATAATTGTGTCCGATCTTTTCGCACATCAAATCGCCACTTTCTCAATTTGTAAACAAGATAACACATAAATAAGTTATTTAGCGATGCAAACTGTTTTTAAAAATATCCCCATTTGTTGAGATCAGATACATGCTTTAAGAAAATAGTAGCGATATCTATTAGCTCATAATCGTTCCTCCATAAACTTGAAGTACAGGTGTTTCTGATGTTTTAATCTAAGTTTCGTTTCAAAGGCACGGAGTTCTTTGTTTTACCTTATCTATTAATTTGACGTCTTTTTTTTTAACTTGATAAGCTCATAAAATTAATGAAAGGCTATCATTTACTTCTTTTTATCTTTGACAGGTTTGTAAGTATTTCATATCAACGGAAGGCAGAGCCGCTCAAAGAAACTTCATGATCTATATTTCACACTCTGGCATTATTTTCAAACTTGTCACTGAACAGGAAATCAAGATCAAGACTCCGAGTTTGTTATCGCACTTATTGCATACCTAATATGATATAAAGGAATGGATAAGACTGACAATGATTTTTAGTTGACCCGTGAAGTTTGATCAGTTGCATATAGATAATTACATATCCTATTCGCTGGACTCTCTCATGATTTCGTGAAAAACAGAATTGTCCTAAAATGGAGTATGACCTCTTAACCCTTGCCCTGCGACGAACGCTAGATGTGACTATCAACGTAAGCAGTTCACTTGTACCACCCAGGGCCCTATTGCCTAGTGCTCACCAACTGAACGGTTCTGACCCATGGTTCCATGACTCAGTAAATAACGATAGCAACAATGGATCCCACCCTGACTATAATTATACTTTGTCACCACTCCTTGAAGCAGGCGAATTCATCAGCAAGTATTACCTCTGGGCCGTGTTTGCCTTCGGCTTTCCAGGTAAGTTAATATATTTAAAATGTAAAAATTATTAGATTTCTAGTTTTTCATACGTTTCATAAGTTGAAAGTGCCGATAGGTCTCCACATGTTCACCAGTAGTTCTATAATAACTATTGCTGAACGCAGTGATCATTCGCGTCCCGATAAGTTTCGTTATTTTTTTTATTCCCCTTTTGTTTCAAGGCAAATCTGGCAAAAAATCGTAACTGTTGATTTATACTGTGGTATTTCAACGTACCATACGCATCATTATTATTTCTTCTGAATGTTTTGAGACACTTATGATTGAAATAGTCATAAGGAATTATTGCGTTCGGTGTTTCATCTACATCATTGAGATCTATTTGTACGGGTTCTTTTATATCTGTGCAGTGCATCACAGAATCCGTTAATGTATGTCTGTACGTATGGTGGATGCTAGTTTAGTTAATTCGCCCATTGCTAGATAAGTTAACTGAATGAAATTTCACAAAAGAAAATGGCTGCTTAGGTAAATATCACAAAATATTTTTTGGATATATGATGCCTTAAATGAAAAAATAAATTGAACTTCTGTCTTAAACTATTAAACAGAAATAGAGTAACATAATTTCTTACAAGAACAAAAGTTGTTTTGTATTGATAAAGGTTTATTATGTTAAATAAAATATTAATTCTTGTAAGACCTTTATGTAACAAAACAAATATCTACTGTAATCTGCACATATTTTCAATAAATCGACCAGAATCTAAAAGAGAAAGTTACTCAAAAAGTTGTTTTTTTTATTGGGAGACAAAGCGTAATTTTCTTAAATTAATATAGGCACCTTTCATTTTCAAAACTTTATGTGTAAGCGTGTAAGCAGGTGTGCCTTGCAGTCTCAAGCTACTGGTGAAGGGGGCCTATTAAAAATAATCAAAATAATCAATGTGAACAAAAAGTACCTAACATACTTACACTTTATCATGGTTTAGATTGAAAGAAACCGCATTATGTTATACTAAACGTTTCAATTTAGATAGCAGAATGAATTTAAATAGCACGCAAAAAAGTCATATTAAAAAAGAGCCAGTCATGCTCATCACTTGTAATAAATTAGACTGATCAAGGAAAAGAATAATTTAAAAGATAAGTGTTTGTCATCTAGGGTATCTATTAAAAGTCAGCAAACACTTTCTCAGTCTTGTACAGACACAGAGAATCACTCAACGAACACAAGAATGAAACCCTAGTTCTCGTCTAATCTAAATAAAAATTAGTTCATGTTCAAGGGATGCCTGTAGGAAGAAAATGAAAAAAAAAAAAAAAAACCTTTCAAACATTTTGTTACTCAACTGCTTTTTATTTTTTTTTTAATGAAATAACAGAACTGAAAGGGTTGACAAAAGTGTTTTTAGGTGTTTTGGTCAAAACATAACTGTCCAAAACCTATTTTCGTCTGAAAAGGTATAAAATAAAATAGTGTTTTATCTATGAGGAACTCAATTGACTGGTATGGTGGCTGGGTTTTGGAGTCTGTACCTAGACATTTCGTATTAGTATCCGACATTTCTTCGAGAGTCCATCGTTATTTACCAGTAACATATGATATCTGTAGTACTGGGCTTTGGCATTTCTTTATCTCTACGCTTCGCTACACTCTCTGCTTTTAACTAAACTAATTTATTTACAACTACGAATTATTCCTTTGCTGTTTCAAGGAGTTACCTGGACTACGACTTAAAATTTATTTTGAACAGCTAAACGATGCTTTTCTCGAAGGGTCTGGTTGGATTTTTTAAAGCTAAGTCAAGTTTGATGTTTTTAGCTTTACTTCAGGTTAAGTTTCGGTTTGAAATTAGCAGCCACTGGAACATGATTACTATAACAGTCTGCCCCCAGGTAGGACTTTGCTGAGAGAAGCGCATTTCTAAATCTTTTACTGATTAGGATATAATAATCGGTGTGGTTTTTGCCTTTATCTCCTGGGCTTTTCCATCGCCATTTAATTCCTTCTTGTTGGTTTGTGTAACTTTGTGTTTCCTATAATAAGGTGTTGGTATGATACCATTCAAGTGCTTTCTCTGCTCGCATATTTCTTATGCCCAGTCCATGGGGTCTTTACATATTTTCTTTTACAAATGTTTTTGGTCAAGGAAGGTGGAAACCTTATTTCTCATATGTTTTAATCAATATTGTGCTGGTGGAATATTGTGTAGAAAAGTTTCATAAAAACTATAATTATGTTATTTTTCATCATAATTGCACGTTTTTGAATGTTTTGAAAAAATTTAAGTGTCACTGACTACAATGTTAAAAAAAAAACAAAAAACAAATGGGATCATTGTTGGTGTGTGTGCCTTGGTGCTCTTTGGTTTGAGTCAAATAATATAAACACAAACCAATTTGTGAATCTTATGTGCTTATAAAAAACGTAAAATTTGCCTTCTCTTCAGTTGATCCTACTCTATTATATCTACTACATGACTGTGAAGTTGCAATATCCAAAATAAGGTGATTAGTCTGTCATAGGCAGGATCTAGATCTACGATGTCATTCCACTAATTCATAGGACAGATTAGGCTTGATTTGACTGACTGCGCCAAATAGTTATATCTCTTCACAGTATTAAAAATACTTCGTAAATCTCTAAATCGAGCACTACGTGTTTGAAGTAAGGTCAAGTTAAACAGCTCAACGTTCATTCAGATCTATATATTTAGCTAGATCTAGGTTTGTATCTATAAGGAAAGAATTGACATCAGCTGCTTTAATTTATTTTGAAGTAATGTATTAAATGCATAAAGTGAGTTTGTCTCAAATTAATTAATTAAATTGAAAATAAAATTATAAATATGAAAAAATGGCAGTTTGATTAATCGCCTAAGGCCTCGATTTTAAGCAGTGATTTAGATTAAACTGTCATAGTTTCCCATATGTTGTGTATTGTGAAGCCTAAAAAATGTTGACTTAAATTTCAGTAAAAAATTAGCCAGGCAAGTTGTACATTTACATATATGAACCAGGGAAAACGCTGGTAGGGTACCCGATTTCAGCTTGTTGTCATGGAAAGTAAGTTTGTTGTGACCAAAACTAATATGGCGGACGACCGTATTAGCTCAGTCGGGATATCTAGGTGTTCTCATTAACCTGTGGTCTTGCCTGAGGACCTCTCCGAGTTTAGCTGAGGGAAGGATTGCCTTACTTTCCTTTCTCAGCTGGCTCTGATCCGCCAACCAGTTCAAAGAAGCGGCTTCAGAAGCAGCAGTTGAAAGCAAAACGAAACAACATAAGATGACTGAGGATATTTTGTAATTCATGGGGTAAAATAAGGCAATTAAAAATAAAAAGAGAAAAGTACGGGAATGTTGCAAGGAAATCCGAAAAAAAATGTGATGAAGCTAAAGAGAAGTGAATCAATGACAAGTGCAGAAATATGGAACTAAACCATAGAAACACTGAACAGACAAACACATTGAAGAAATCTCTGGAAAGAAACGATCTCAGCAAACAACGATGAAATCATTTTGGAAAAAAGAAAAAAATTCTAAACTGTTTCAAGACAACAGAAAGGATAACAATGTATTGAAGTGCAATGTTGCTGGTCTGCCTATCATGTAGGATGAGATCCAGGCAGCAATAAGAAAGATAAAATGAGGCAAAGCAACAGGCCCAGACAGCTTATCAGTCACAAATAGAAAACGTTAACGCCAAGCAACCTTTTTTGGCTATGTGATGAGAAGAAAGAAGCTAGAATATCTTGTGACAACTGAAACGATCGAAGGAAAACACCGCAGGTGAAAACAACGTGAAAAAAATGTTCAATGGACTAACAAAAAGGCTTAGACTAGGACGAGTGACAGATCAACAGGGGATGGAGATGCGTGGAAGGTCATGATCACCTATTTACCTACGCTAAAGAGCAAGGCATCTGATTGATAGATTGGCCTGGATAAAAACTGGTCAATCTTCTTAAGTATGTCATTTTTTAAATGTATCAAAGCTTTCTTGTGGGTATAAAAAAGACCTACCTAAAGTAGTAGTAGTAGTAGTAGTAGTAGTAGTAGTAGTAGTAGTAGTAGTAGTAGTAGTAGTAGTAGTAGTAGTAGTAGTAGCAGTAATAGTAGTAGTAGTGTTGCTGTAGCAGC
Organism: Elysia crispata; assembly: GCA_033675545.1. Lineage (NCBI taxonomy): Eukaryota > Metazoa > Mollusca > Gastropoda > Plakobranchidae > Elysia > Elysia crispata. The sequence goes on from JAWDGP010001818.1 coordinate 19,623, forward strand.
AGCAGTAGTAGTAGTAGTAGTAGTAGTAGTAGTAGTAGTAGTAGTAGTAGTAGTAGTAGTAGTAGTAGTAGTAGTAGTACGTGGTAGTAGCATTAATGCTTCCTTCCTCTTCCTACACGTTATATCCCCTTTCCCTGCCTCTGATATTGCCTTCCAATCCTTATTTATTTTTTTCCATCTACACTTTTATTCTTTCACACTATCACTACTACTTGTCACTTACCACCTACCACCACTACTACTACTGCTACTACCACCTGCAATACTACTGCTACTGCTACTACTGCTACCACCTACTACTACTACTACTACTGCTACTGCTACTACCACCACTACTACTAGTAATGACGAAGTAATAATACCACCACCACCACCACTACTACTACTTACTACTTACTACTGTGCTACTACAACTACTACTACTACTACTACTACTACTACTACTACTACTACTACTACTACTACTACTACTACTACTACTACTACTACTACTACTACTAACTACATTTTGTGTTCTCGTCATTGAATGTATCATTCTTTGAATATTCCACCATAAATTTAATATTAATTTATCACATTCTAGATTAATTCTGTTGATGTGAACTTCTCCAGGCTACTACTCAACGTTCCTGAAGTTTAGAAGAAAATTACTGTGCTTACTTTGCAAATAATAGTCCTGTTGGTGACTAAAATTGACACACGCTCGCCAAAATTACTGCCATTCACTAGTTAAAGCATGGTCTTTGACCCTCTTGGACTGTGGCTCTGACAACAGCCCGCTGTAAATTCAAGAAAACCGTGGTCTGATCCACTTAAGATCAGGCCTAGCTTTTAGTTTCGGAACCATCCAATGTTTTTGCGCACTGAATGATTATCATTTTTTGGGTAAGTGTGAAAGCGAGCTTCGAAGATAAGCATTAGTTTAGCACCAGTTGTTCGCTCGTTTATTTCTTTGGTTGTTTCTTTGTCTGACATAGCTAGGCCAAATCATGGTAAATCAAGCGTCTTTTTTGCATATCAAACAACCTTCCGAGGGACAGGGCTAAACTGAAAAAATGGGTTCACAAACGTACTCACCAACAATGTGAGGAAGAAGAATTTCGTTCTTACGGCGCTGCGATGTGCAATGCATAAAAGACGGATGAATGGAAATGGAAAAAAAGAACACACACAAAAAAAGATATTAATTAGTTTTAAAAGAAAAATGTTCCGACGTCTGACAAAACTAACACAAAATCACGGTCTTTGAGCATTAGAACTATACATAAAAAAGGTGAACATAGTGTGTAAATATAACGTAAGAAATGATAAAGGAGTAATTATTGAAACCAGTTTTTATTTGAAATGAATGCGGTTGACTTAAGAGAAAGAGAGAGAGAGAGAGAGAGAGAGAGAGAGAGAAAGAGAGAGAGAAAGAAAGAGAGAGAGAGGAAGAAAGAGAGATAGATAGATAGAGAGATAGATAGATAGATAGAGAGAGAGAGAGAGAGAGAGAGAGAGAGAGAGAGAAATGAGAAGTATAATGATGAATTAATCTTTTTGATGCAGCAGAGGATGAGACATAAATATCCGTCAAATGAGAAAACCTGGGGATTGCAGTGCAACGGAAGCAGTATTATTAGTAAAGGATATAAATAACATACACAACCTGAATCCTACCAATAGGATCTGAAAGAAAAAGCGGTTAACGATAACCAAAAATGCTTGAAATGAACAAGACCCTAGATCTGCTATACAAATTTTATAAGCTTATTGCGCGTTAATGCAAGAATCTGTTCTTTAAGCTTCCATAGTATGGGGAAAGACATAGTGTTTAATGGCAATAACTAATATCTCTTTTAATTGAGGCTCCATAACTTCCTTCAAAAACTTTCTTTTTTTTTTTTTTTTATTAATTTTACCATACTTAGGATTTTTTTCGCTACTGTAGCCTTTGAAAAGTTGGTACAGATTATTCCAAGAGCATAAAGTTTAACGACACACGCATTTGTTTTAGACTTCTGTTTTTTGTTGTTGTTTTTTTATATTTATAAAGTTAGTTTAATTATTATCATTATAATGTGATGACAGACGCATTTCTTCTATCATAAAGTTTAGTCGTAAAAGTTTTCCTTCGTGGATTTTCTTTCCAAGATCTACGAGGGCTCAACATCTTTAAAAAATTTCTTGAAAAGCTGTTATGGGTTCACATAAAGATTTAACTAGCTCATCCACGAACAAAAAATATACAGCTAGATTAACCAAAAAAGCTTAACAATTCAAAAGAGTTAAATATTTTTAAAATTTGTTTTGTCAATTGCAAAATCGCGCCTTTCTATATCACAGCCAAAACGCAAAACAGACAGGGAAATGTTTGACTGCTTTTTCTACTCTCCATAATGTATTACCTCTGCTGTCAGATAGCAATAACACGCACAACTGTGAATAATTTTATTAATAGTTTTTTTTTAAGGATGCCCTTTCAAGGCGCGTTTTTTTTTATCGAGGTCGCATGATCCTTGTTATATAAAAAGTATCAGCGGAAGAAATTAAATATATACGTTTATTGGCATATACTTGGACAGTTAACTTATGAAAATAAAGCGCTTATGCGAAATCTGGTGGAAATAAAAGTATATTTTTAACTATATGCGTTATGTTTTCGTCAGAGAGCAGTAGCGTATGATTTCCTCTCCGTATATGCGTTTATTGGCAAAATAGTATTCGTTTAATCTTGAGTGTTAAAAAAATCTACCCGTTTGAACAATATACATTTTAGGATTCTACGCAACCTTTTGGTTTGTGAGTCACTTTGTTGCTCCTGTCGGCAGCTCACAGTGATTTTGGGAACTTCACTGGACAGAGCAAAAATTAATAGTTTATTGGTGGACATGTTTCGAAAGTATGGTGTACATGACGTTTTGCATAAAGAAGACAATAGTTGCAAAAGCTTTCACTTTTCCATTTTCATATCGAGCTGTAGATGGCGAGTACCGACCAGTATGAAAGTTATTCCGAGAACACTTGGTTTTCATGGAAACAATAATATTGTTGTAACTCCACGTTTTGGTGTTTACCCTAATTTCTGGAAAGAACCCTCAAAACAAGTATTGAAAAAAAACAACCGTGTCCCACCTCCCAAAAGTTGATAACCAAACTGTGATTGATCGTGTCGACTCTTTTTGCCAATCGGAAGTATTTATCTACGGATCCAATATTGCGTCAAAGGCAGTCTTTTTTCTTTTTTAAAATCTAATATGGACGTGAAATAAAATTCTTGTTTCAAAATGTTAAAAGCTCAAAATATTTCACCCACACGGTTGGGCAATGAAACGGGGTCAACTATGTGATGAGATATAGTTCCGAAAAAAGTTGAAAATGTAAAATTGAATACACTAAGCACATGCAACACGTGAGGCGCTTCGTCAAAGCTCGAAAAAGTTTATCAGGTCGCTGCAGATGGTGATGTTACGACTTCGCTACAGGCCCCCCAAAATTCCACTTGATCCCCAGTATAGCGATGTTCAAACAGAAGTGGACCTTGTGCGTCTAAGTAGACATTCTCGGCATTAGGGCCACACTCAAAAAGAGACCCGATTTAAGACAATAGTTTGACACGAAGGGGTTGCTGGGCGAATAAAAAACGTTGCGACCGAGTTTAACGAGTTTTTAATGTTACACCGAGATCCTGACTGTGAAAATGACACTTTGGGTGGATACTTGATCAGCTTATACTATTTTCTCTATTTTTAGAGATGCCTCATCAATGCCCAGAAATCGACTGAAAAATTTTTCGAGCTGGTACACTCGTTTAAAACAAATTTTGAATTATCCTTCGAAAACAAGATAAATGTTCTTGATTTCAGCCATCTCAAAGAAACTTCATTCATGATTTTGAGGAAAGATACAGTAACGAATCCTGCTCGGCTTTAGAGTCAATCTCTATTTTTTCTCTCTCTCTTCCTCTCTCTCTCTCTCTCTCTCTCTCTCTCTCTCTCTCTCTCTCTCTCTCTCTCTCTCTCTCTCAGACACATTTCTCTCGTTTCTCTCCTTTGAAACAACATTGACAATTAAAAAAAAAATTGAAACATTGACAATTTAAAAAAAAAAAATCATTTAGCATGACTGTGTTCTCTATTTGTCAGAAACCTTTTATAAAATATTCAATTACTGCTTGTGGTAAAAATGTCCTCTATTTCTCCTAAAAACGCCGTTATGTGCCTAAAAAATGAGCTACGCAATGTGGTCTTTATCACTTTTTACGGAAATCAAAATTTTTAGTTTTCTTTAACAGGCAAAATTGACTATTTTACAAGAAGCTTCAGTTTATTGTCTCGCCTGTAAAATTTCAAAATCTGCATATGCGTGACATTTCCGTCAGACGGTACTTGTGTATCCCACAAAAAAGTAAACGTATTGTTTCTTATATTTTATAATGCAATAATTTTTAATTTTTGTGTTTGTAGTTGTAGTTACATATTGATTTCTGGATTAAAAAATACAACCACGCTCAAGCCTATAATCTAGTAGCAAGCAGGCAGGTAGGATTGAAGGTTTAGATGTATCTAGTAGCAAGCAGGCAGGTAGGATTGAAGGTTTAGATGTATCTAGTAGCAAGCAGGCAGGTAGGATTGAAGGTTTAGATGTATCTAGTAGCAAGCAGGCAGGTAGGATTGAAGGTTTAGATATATCTAGTAGCAAGCAGGCAGGTAGGATTGAAGGTTTAGATATATCTTCACTGAGCAAAACTTAAAACGAACATAGCCGTGGAAAAGTAAATTGGGAAAATAACCTGCCAGAATCTGATCCTAAATCTAATTCTTATAATATTCGGTTGGGTTCTGTCATAGTGCATTTAATTGCCTTCATATATCGGTTTTAACTTAAAAACCCGTGCTTTCCCTTTCTCATCAACAAAGGAGCGGATATTTTTTCTAATGGATTTAAACATTGTTTCTCTTCTCCGCTATTTAAAAAAATCAGAAGAATCCAGAAAGAACTCTTCACTGAACCTAATGGAGACAGAAGCTAAAGCATGTTTTCTGTTTCTTGTTTTTTTTTTTGTAGTTGTTGCAAACTCCAGAAGTGAACCTTCTAAAAGTTTTCGTAAACATCAACAACAAAAGTAGCAAACATAGTAATAGCATAATCTTTTTTTATCCCTATTTCTGAACGAAAGAATTTAGAAACTTTTAAAATTTTAACATTTTCAAAAACTTGCATTTAACCTTTTCATTTAGACAAATAGGAGTCATCGTTATCTATACTTTTCTTTAAATTACTTATCAACTCTCTAGAGGTTGAAAATAATTTGTTTTTCGGCCTTGCTTTGCTGGGCCCAGATTACAGATTTTGAGTAAAGATACAGAAACGTATCCTGCACGACTTCAGATTCAATCTCTATTGTATCAATTTCAATCGCCAAACTGATTTTAACAAAGCCACTTTATCATTGAGAAATCTTGTTATAGATGTCCTTGAGATGATTGGCTAAGAATTTGTTTAAATAGCTGTCCATCTCACTAAGAAACTTAACTCATTTTTTGTTCCATTTTTTTTTCTAAATTGGGCGAGTTTTATCACGCGCAAGCTCGATTGCCCGTTCAAATGAACAGGCGGAGACGACAACTACATCGTAGAAATGCAAAAGTCACAAAAAAAAAACAAAAAAAAACCTATATTCTTCAAAGCCATACAACTGCACTGAAGAAAATCAGACTTTGCAATACCAGATATATCTCCCCCAGTGCCATACAACTACATTAATAAAAGGCAAATTTTACAACATTAACAGAATATATATATATATATATATATATATATATATATATATATATATATTCACACATGTATATAATTTATATATGTGTGTGTGTATGTAGTTTGAAGATAAGTTGGAGTAATTGATAAGAACGCTCAACTGTATGAGCTTTTCATAGATATAGATCTTACCTTAAATTCTCTTCATACGGCACTGGTGCTTGAAACACCAGTGTCGTTTGAAGAGTATTTCAGGTAAAATCTTATATATATATATATATATATATATATATATATATATATATATATATATATATATATATATATATATATATATATAACCTTGGGTCATTGAAATTCTTCTCTCGTTGTCATGAAGACATTCTTTACTGAAGCAGAGAGCCCGAGCACAAGAGAAAACTTAATTTATGTGCAATCTGTTAAGCAGCACTTGTTTCAGTTTATCCCCCCACCGAGACCATAATGTGGTACTGATCTGATCCACTACAGATAAAATGCAGTACTCGACCTTATGGGGTGTAAAAGTGCTCTCCAATACAAAGAAGCCAAAAGAAACTTAAGTTGAATGCCTATTTTTCATACCAACTAATCTACTTCGTTCGTTTCTATGCTGAAGCTGGTCCTGTTAGCCTTCTTGCAGATCTTATGATCTCCGGTGAAAAAAGAAAACAATGTAGGAAGCTCATGATTAATATACAAGCTCCATTCAGTTCATCTCTCCACTGAAACCATTCCTGATGTCTCCAATGAAGCCGCTTCCTATTTGTAAACTTTTCTTTTATTCCAAAGTATCTGGAGATACAATGTATGTCAACCTTATTTTGATCTGAAATAGAGACTAGTTTAATGAATTCAGAAATTATTGAGATATCTAAGATCCAAAGGGTCCGATCACATTTAAAAAGTTGCAATCACGCCAAGTTTATGCCACAGAAAATCTTGCTTTGATTTTTAGAAACTGTCCCAAAAAGTATTTAAAAATTTACAGCATTAGAATATTTCGTCCAGAACTGCATGGTTTTTTTTTTCCAAAAACAAAAACAAAACAAAAACAAAAAAAAACGAAGAATAAAACAAACTGTACACAGAATGTGGTTTTAGAAATAGCTATGCTAACTAACTGGAAGTCATGAACTCTATTTCAAGTTATTGTTAGCATATTAAGCGATAGTGTCGGCAAGAATGGAAATTGGTGAGAAATTTGAAGTAAAAAAGGGAAACATAAAACATTCGAATCGAAAAAAAATAATTTATTTTAAAAAATTGTCCATTTCTACTTAGATCTTCGAAATGCTCGAATTGTTGGACAGAGCTCACGACTGCCAACAAAGTAACATTATTTTTTGTGAAGTCGCGTTCCTTAAAGATTTGGATTTTCATCAAAGAATATTAGAAATCAATTGTTCTGGTAATCATAAGTCTTGTCTGGGTTTTCAAAAAACATTTTACGCAATGGAAAATTACTACAGATTTTCAAATCATTATCGAAAGGAGTAGGCCTACTAAAAATTGAATTTCGTTGCATCTGAAAACAGTTTTTTATGAGATTTTCGAAATGAGTCGAGAAGGTCGAGAACAATACTTTCAAGGTCAAAAAGTTTGTCTATAAAAATAGCTAACGAATTTTTTTTCTTTAAAATTACTATTGAAAATTTAAGACATTTAAACTGCTTTGCTCAAAATAATGTATCAGTACCGAAAACCTTGTCTCTAGACTTTCAAATATTTCCGCAGTGGAAAATATTTTCAAACATTTTTTTAAAGGAATAATAAAAAAGTATTCAAAATTATTTCTAAATCTCCTCAGAAATGTATCAATGAGAAGAAAATTTCGATGATCGCAATCTAGGTTTAGATCTATATTAATGAAAGAATGATAAAAAACTTGAAAGCAATATCTATCTCAGAGCTTTGAGCGATTCTTTAACTTTAACGAAACAGTGAGAAAAATAAAGTGCGAAATCGCACTATGCTTTAAACAGATGATTCGATGGCGCTTTTGTCTTTACGGTGAAGAGGGTTAAATTTCCTTTAATTTTTTAAATATTTTAAATATTAAAGTAAAATAACATTTTTGTCATACATAATTATTTTAAAAAATATAAAAAAATTGATTTAAAAGAGTCATCCGGATTGAAAATTGGCAACCACTAAAAAGAGTCTTTTAAATGCTCTTTGATTCAGCATAACAAATTTAACCCCCCAAAAATGATGAATTCTCTAAAATAAATACAAAATGAACTTTTAAGAGCACATTTTAGCCTAATCCATAATTTTTATTTGATTTTGATTTTTCTTTGTATTGCGGGGGATACTAATCTTGGCAGGTCAAGCACAGTAAACTTCATGAGCGTACATGGTGTGGTTTCAGAGCAGATAGCGGAGAAAGAAAAAGTTGCTTTTTATAACACAGATAAGAGACTGCAGTCATACATTAGAATTATTGTCCAGCCTTGTTAATGCCGCTTTGTGATAAAACTGAGATAACCTTTTTAGGGAAAGAAGCGATAGACTGAAGTAAAACAGGAATTGAAATTAAAACAAGATTTTCCCTCATTTATTAGTGTCATATGGAAATGGTTTGTGTCCAAATTCATAAACTGATGAAAACGTTTAAGGAAAAGAAAAACTATGAGATAAAACTTAAAAAAAAAGTCTTCTTTGAAACTAAAATAAAAAATATGATAATTAATATACACCTTTATAAATGTAACAGATGAATGAGTGGGACGGGTATAGTATTTCTTAAATACTATACGTCTTAACTTTGACAATCCGAACGATTCACAGTCACGTTCATAGCCTTGAGCTTCCCGTGAAAAAAAATTCCGACAAGCCTCGTAATTTTGTTTTGTACTGAGAGAAAGTAGATCTAGGTCATCCTTATTATTGAAACCCATAACAAAGTTGGTGGCCCAGGATTCCACCTCCGCCGGGAAGCCTTGCTAGTACGTAAGTTTTTCTGTTTTAATTCTTTTTATGGATATTTCCACTAATCAAGAAATTGGAACATCAGCAATCTGTGAAAGGGTGCACGAATTTCCAATTGTTAGATAACGACCAATTATTATTCGGAAAATAATTTATATCAATGTGGAACTATAGTGATTCGGCTAAATTTGGAATTTGTGAATGAAATAATATAAAATAAGGTTTCTGTTGGAATACAAACCAGTAAGATTTAAACCTATTTATCTGGGTACAATATAAAGCTTACGGTCTGGACACCATTTAATGAAAGAAAAAAAAGAAGATATAAGCAGAGGGAAAAGGTCAACAACTGAGGTGTAGTCTATTTCGTAAGAAAGAAAATAGAGATTTGTTTATATTGCTTTCCATATTCATACCTAATGTTTCTTTTTGGAAAATTTAATCTTATATGTAAAAATTCACATTTGAGAGTCTGTTCACTCTTTTCACTGAAAATTGATATGGAAGCAAGTTTGAATTACACGACCTGTATCTTGACAAAATGATAAATTATTATTTAATATGAATATGACTTTTTTCCACACAAACACCAGATCGTTGTTTAAACAAAAAAATCTCAGCGTTAGGGTCTGAATCGAAAACGTGTACTTAAGGTTAAATGTAAATAGAATAGTGATTACTTTAAAATATACCCAAAAGATACTGGATAATTAAAATAAGGTATTTCTGTGTAGTAAATGATATAATTACGACCGGGCAACGAATTTATTAATATATAATAATGAAAATAAATTTCAACAATAAAGGTAGCTTTTATTTTTCTTTGAATGGTAATAAATGTACCTAGAGTTTTTTTTCTCAACTCTTTACCTTTTTATTTGTAAGTTTTCAGAACTAAATCCGCTGGAAGGTTCCTCGACTTGCTACCCTTAAAATTAGTTTTCGAAGGTGACGGGCTTTACCCTACCATTACTGCAGGCACTTGAAAGGATGCCTGAGAAGTCAGTGGGATCTGAACTTTGGAAGGCTCTTCTTATATACTCGAAAATTATAGTATTTGTAAAACAACAACAACACCAACAATAACAATAATTTCTACTACTACTACCACTACTACCACTACTACTACTACTACTACTACTACTACTACTACTACTACTACTACTACTACTACTACTACTACTACTACTACTACTACTACTACTACTACTACTACTACTACTACTACTACTACTACTACTACTACTACTACTACTACTACTACTACTACTACTACTACTACTTCTATTACTCCCATAATATAGTTTTCAAAGATTTACATGGCATCCTTTACTGAAAGCAGTAAAATTTATAATCAAATATGAAAATTTTATCATATTACAAGTTGGAAGAAAAATACAACAAGGTGAATATCAACTGATACTTCAATTTTTCTCTCTTATTATGTTAAACTGATCAGTACGTACTTACGCGGTACTTTTTGTAGATGTAGGAAAAACTGTGTATATGTGAACGCGCGTGAGGCACAGAATGGCATTAGGCTGGGAAAACAATGACACTCTTAGAAATTACAGTCAGGGACAGAATGGAAGAAACAACAAGAAAGATAAGAGACGCAAAGAGAGATTGCGAAAGAGAAAGAGAGTAAGAGAGACATACTGAGATTTAAGTCTTCTTTGTACCTGCTTTTTTCAGTAATTTTCTGTCGTTTTTTGAAACACTCAGCTTTTTTGTTTATGTTGAGGAAAATAACAATTTACCTAAGTATTTTGGAGGGCGTCTATGTAATCAGTTTAAGATTCCTATTGTCCTATAATTCTATTAGCTTCATTGACATGACACAATTTCTACAGCCATACGCTCTTGCTTGACCCAGTTATTTACAGCAGCTACTCGCTGAGAATTATCATATAGCTTTTAGAGGACATACCCCGTTGAAAGAAAAGTCCGAAGCAAGAGCTGCATTTAGGTAGGAGACTTAACACTATTAAACTTTAAAGATGAAGTTTAAAGCCTCATATAGTATTTAAGTGCACCGCTTTACTTAGACCTACACTCATATAAATTTCAATTAAAGTTATAGAGGTGCAAATTCTTTTCTATTCTTTATACTCGTCTGATTGTATATTTATTCAATTAAGCTAGCCAATATTTGCCGCTAAAGGTTAATGAAGGTTTCATAACAGCTAACGAAATATTTACTTTTCATAATGGATTTAGTCTAGACTTAGATAATCCACATTTAAATACAAGAAGAGATGACAAATTTTTGTTTTTAGAATTATCCCCATATCTTGACAGATCTATAGGGCCTAACCAATCCAACAGTTTAGTTTGGATCTATAAATTTTGTCACGCGATGCTGTGTTTGGCCTTAAAGTTTCTTTTTCTTTCTGATTATATACCGGTCTGCCAGTGATGTGTGTTCTTTTTATACATTTCACCCTGGAATGAGCTCCTGATCAGTTGCTCTTATAACTTCTGCTTCAAAAGAGATATATCGCAATTCTCAATGAATACACTCATGTCCACTGAAAAACTGATTTTTGCTTTTTTTTTTTTTTAGAAAGCCAGCCTCAGTAGTTTATCATAAGAAACATCTTACTGTGCCTCTTTCATTTTCGATATTTTTCCATCTATGCCTCAGTGTATTTATGTTCTCTACAAATTTTTTGATTATTGATCAAATAAATGAATTATTTAAACATCTTGAATTATTTTTTTACTGTTTGGTAACTAACGCCTTAGTCACAATCATGACCTTATATGTATCATGAACTTAGAACTGGATTTGCAGGTGTTTTTAATTGCTTCTCTATGGGTGTGTTTTGTTTTAATCATTTATTTTATTTCTGAAGTCACAACTACGCTGGGAAAGACAAGTCTCCAGCATAAAAGACAAACGTCAGCTAAAGATTCCCTTAAAAAATACTGCCATGCCGTTACACTATGAAATCGAGTAGTGTTTGCTACCCCTACCTCTTTCATTGATCCTCCCTATGAGGATCCACTCTGCTGACAAGGTTGCCTCCTGTTTTACGACACTTGCGGAAACCCCTAGAGGAAAATAACTGCAGGGATTAGAATTAGATAATAATCTCTTTCAAAAATCATTCACTCCCATAATAGCATACTCGACTCAAAACTTGTGCGATTATGTCTGCATGCTCGGCCAAAATTCATTTCTAGCCAAATCAATATGATCACACTTTGAGCAGATAGATCTCGACGTTGATTTAAAAAAAACAACAACAAAACTTAATTAGCCCAAGAAGAGGGCTGAAAATAATGGTAATGATAATCAACTTTTCATAATGGAGCTTGGCGAAAAATGATTAAAAAAAAAAAAACGCATGTCTTGGTCACCTATGCATGTCAAATTTAGCACAAAGTTGTAAATTGATCGGAGTGGTGAGAATATTTTCACCAAATAATGTTTTTGGAAAGTTAAAGGCAAAATTGAGATAACTATTTTCTAAAAAGGAAAATGTGAATGTAAGGTCTACGGTTTTTTCAATAAGCAGAGCTGGGCGGGGATAGCAAGAATGCAATTGAAAGTATTCCTTTAGTGTGGTCGGTGACAGTTCTAAAATCGTGTGGAATATATCTCCAGTCTATAGTGTAAAATATAAGTATAGAATCTAAAAATATTGGACAAAGATTCTATATCTAGGGCCTAAATATTTTCAGCAGCTTAACTCAAATCAAATGATTACTATCTAGATCTAGATAGATCTGTTTCATACTTTTAGGCTTACCATTTCAAAAGGATTTAAGATCTAGCTCTTGATTCTCTGTTAAGAATTATAGAGAGATCTGGATTCTAGATCAAGATAGATGCAAGAACAGATCTTAAGACCATAAATGTATAAGCCTACACACGCACCCCAGCCCCGGCTAATTGACACAAGTGTCCGGTTCGTAGAACGGGATTTTCCGCTTGTTATAATAATGAAAGTAATAATAATAATAATAATAATAATAATAATAATAATAATAATAATAATAATAATAATAATAATAATAATAATAATGATGATGATGATAATAATAATAATAATAATAATAATAATAATAATAATAATAATAATAAGAAGAAGAAGAAGAAGAAGAAGAAGAAGAAGAAGAAGAAGAAGAAGAAGAAGAAGAAGAAGAAGAAGAAGAAGAAGAAGAAGAAAGAAAGAAAGAAAGAAGAAAGGAGAAGAAGAACCAAGAACAGGAAGAACAAAAACAAAAAGAAGAACAAAAGCAAGAGGAACCGAGGAAAAGAACAAGAAAAAGCAAAACAAGGAGAACAACAAGAGGAAGAACATCAAGGAGAAGAACAAGGAGAAGCACAACAAGGAGAAGAACAAGAAGAAGCACATCAGGGAGAGGAACAAGAAGAAGCACATCAAGGAGAAGAACAAGAAAAAGAACAACAAGGAGAAGAAAAAGAAGAAGGACATCAAGGAGAAGAACAAGAAGAAGCACATCAAGGAGAAGAACAAGAAGAAGAACCAAGGAAAAGAACAAGAAGAAGCACATCAAGGAGAAGAACAAGAAAAAGCACAACAAGGAGAAGAACAAGAAGAAGAACCAAGGAAAAGAACAAGAAGAAGCACATCAAGGAGAAGAACAAGAAAAAGCACAACAAGGAGAAGAACAAGAAGAAGAACCAAGGAAAAGAACAAGAAGAAGCACAACAAGGAGAAGAACAAGAAGAAGAACAACAAGGAGAAGAACAAGAAGAAGAACCAAGGAAAAGAACAAGAAGAAGCACAACAAGGAGAAGAACAAGAAGAAGAACCAAGGAAAAGAACAAGAAGAAGAACAACAAGGAGAAGAACAAGAAGAAGAACCAAGGAAAAGAACAAGAAGAAGCACAACAAGGAGAAGAACAAGAAGAAGCACAACAAGGAGAAGAACAAGAAGAAGCACAACAAGGAGAAGAACAAGAAGAAGAGCAACAGGAAAAGAACAAGAAGAGTACGAACAACAATGAGAAGATTAAATGATAAAAGAAAATATTTGACGCCCTGTTTAACGTTCATGGAAAAGCCTTGTTTAAAATCTTATTAGGCTATTTTATGCTGAGTATAGATACAGTAAATTTGATGTGAGAAAGTTGAATAGTTGTTCCGTCCTGACAACATACTAAAAAAAATTTTTTTTTTTAAATTTCCAAAGATCTAATTTGCTGAGAGTAAAATTAAGTGGATATTAAGTGATGTGGAGCTTGTATGTCCAACTTTACCTCGAAAAAATCCCCCATATTTTTTACATTTCTTTGCATAAAAGGAGTAACAATCGAAAGTTTATTTTCAAGCTATTTGCAAAGAAATTTGTTTGCTGTTTAACAATAATATATTTTCTTTTTTTTCTTCTACATTTGCATTGCTAACTGGTTATGAACATACTTAAACCACGAAACAAAAGCTCATGCGAATCATTTTAATTTAGGGAACAGAATTCGCTTCAGAAATTCATTTTGTTTTCTGTTTCAATCTCTTTACTTCAATCATTAAATGTTTAAAAAGGGTTGAAACTCTGAATTAGATGCAGGACTTTGCCAACGAATTTATTAAATTACTGTTTATGTGCAAATACAGTCAAAACGAGACACGAATGGAAAGTAAATGTCATATCTGTGGTTAATGTGTAATTCTGTAAATATTGCTAAAAGTAACAGAACTTAAGATTTAGAGGAGGCAAGGGGACGGGTGCCAAGCTATAATTGGGTAAATTGAAAAAAATGAATAAATTACAAAATATCTCCATCTTTTTTTTTCTCTTCTGCTGTATTATTGCACGCTGTAATTCTTTGCAAAAAATGTTTTCATTTTTTTCTTTGAATCCAATTTCTCGCTCCTGAAATTATTCGCTGTTTTTCTGTCTGTCTGTCTGTCTGTCTGTCTATTTGTCTGTCCGTCTCTCTCTCTCTCTCTCTCTCTCTCTCTCTCTCTCTCTCTCTCTCTCTCTCTCTCTCTCTCTCTCTCTCTCTCTCTCTCTCTCTCTCTCTCTCTCTCTTTCTCTCTCTCTTTCTTTCCCTCTTTCTTTCTTTCTTTCTTTCTCTTTGTCTGTGTCTCTGTTATCCTCTCATCTGTCCGCTCATAAGAAAGTATTAATCTTTAATCTTTCTCGAAGTGTTTTTTCAACCCTCACTCCCAATCTGTCTATTGAATGGAATAGATCTTCATCCCTTTCTGCATGAAAATGCTGAGCCCATACTCCTCATCCAACATCTCTCTCCTCCCCGTCCCGTTCTCTTTCAGTATGTTCTTTTAATATAGTTCGCTGTCTTACAACTCTGTGAGTGTTTTTTTCTCTATCTTCAATCCCTTTGTCGATATCTTATTCTCTCCTTTATAGAACGTTTTTTAAAACAATCAAGGCGACACTTTTTTACTTGGCTTATGCATAAAACCCAACTTGCTTAAATTTTTCATCCAAAATTGGTTTTTCTGTATCATTCTTTGCACACCTGCTGGTAACTGGACGTTTCACCATATTGACGGAAATCGTATCTAGTATACAAAGTAAGATCTATAATCTTGGTTTTATCGAAAAATGGAAATAGCTGTAAAAAGTTGAGCTTACGGATGTTGATCCTTGCAAAAATTTCCCAGAATATTGGCATAATGTTACGTTGAAAACAAATAAGATTTTTTTTACTTTTTATGTAACTTTGAATAGACCAAATTGCAATGCGAAAGAATAAAAATTGAAAGTGACAGGGAAGTTAGTAATGTAATCTGACAGGTGCAGGAACCAAGCCAAGCTGGGTATCTCTGCTACAGCACTGGTACTTAAATAAACACCGTCGTGTAGTATTGGTTTCCGTTTGCCAAGGCAATCAACTGAATCAAATTTTATATCTCTCACAAGAAGTAAATAACGAAAAATTTAAAAAAGGATAACTTTTTGCTTCTCTATATACAAAGCATATTTAACGTCCTCTCTTTTCCTTTTCTATATAAAAAACTATTTAACGTCTTCTCTTATACAGGGAAAAAGGAATACCATTCAAAGAGGGCGAGAGAGTAGAGAAAAACCGCAAGATGAGCAAGTCTTTGTTCTCCAGTTTGAGTAGAAATCGTATAGTGCTAAATGAAAGATAGAAATTTAAGTTTATGTTAACCTAGCAGCTACTGTTTAGAAGCCATAGTTACAATATGAGAAAGCCGATGAAATATGATAGCTTTCCTTCACTGAAAGATTTTAGCAAGGAAAATGGAGTCTAATGGCTTCCCATAGACACACCCCTCAGACAAATTCAAAATACATCAAGTCTGACTACTATGAGCGTGTGTCTTATTCTCAAACTTGTCAAACTTCTAGTGCCTGACTCACACAAACATGTTGGTCTTATTCTAGATGCATTTTTTGACTCGATTTGGTTTGTGATGTTCGTAGAATTATACAATATCATTTTTAAAAATTCGATCTGACAGCGCTGGACATGATCGGTGGGATTCGAAACCATTATGTTTAGTAGCAAAAATGGCATCATCGAAACTACAGATGGAAGCAGGTTGTAGGACAGATTTATTATTATGCTGTTGGCGTTTTCAGAACAGGTCAGAATAGGGGAGAAAGTAAAAGAGAGAAGGGAGAGAAAGAAAGAGACAGAGAGACAAAGACAGTAATTAGAGACAATCGAGGCAGATGGACGGACGGACAGAAAGAGGAAAGTAAAGAAAGAAGTGAGAGATCAGAAATAGATAGAGGGACACATGACGGACAAAATCCTTACACATGCGAGGTCGTTTTTTTTTCTTCTTTTCCATTTTTCAGACGAATGATTTCAAACTGAACATCTTATACGATATTCATGAGAACGTTCTTACATACCTAGTTTCTTGAGCTCTGAAAATAAAATCCTGGCAAACTCACCCAATGGACTGTGTAAACTAAAACCATGGCAAACTGATGGAGGATGCAAGCTCCAGTTCTGGATAATGCATGAGATGGCTAGACTGAGTGAAGAATGCAATGAAGTTAATACTCAGTCAAAAATATCCTAAGCCCGGAAAAAGGTATATCGCATTCCTCTTCCTCGTTGCCAAAAGCCCATGATTTTACAATTCAAGCAAATAATGTGCCGGGGATGAAACTTTAAAAAAAAAAAAAAAAACTGCTCAACATCCTCTCATCTGTTAGCCCAATCTCTTTCGATGACAGATTTTCAGCCTACAAAAAAAAACAAACAAAAAAACAACAAACAAATACACGTAAAAAGCAAAGAAATGTAGAAAGAAAAAAGCATACAAAGGAAGTGATAAATATTATTATATTGTTTCACAAAATGCCTATTTCATTCTCTTGAAATAGAAACACGAATAACAAACTCAAAAGCTCCCCATCAGCAAGAAAAGCCTCGTTAACGAGAGTAATTTGATGACTATAGGTCATAGCCATGTCATCTGTCTCGGTCTGTCCAGTGCACGAGCTAATGGCTTTGCTATAAGCGTTTGATCCTGGCAAAAACTAGGCTTT